>VXBP01001331.1:8272-51544 GCA_013400115.1 Rhinopomastus cyanomelas | reverse complement strand
TGTCGTGACCCAAGGCCCAAACGATAGTAACTTCCCATGGTATTTTCCTCAGATAGTGTAATGGCATGTTTGACGCAGTTTCTAGGTTTGAGTGCACCAACTTGCTGGTTTTATTTTGTTTTATTCTTTTTGTTTTCTTTTTTTCTTTGTCTGTATACAGTTAGGTTAATAAACTTTTATCCAGTATCCTAAGCCATTCATTGTCTGGCAAATTTGTCCGAGATGTCATCGAGACCTTACTTGCTAAAATTAGTGGAGAATACCCAACCCGCTACAGGTGGAAAGTTAAAACAGTCTCTATTTTTAGTGGTAACTGCTTTTGGTTAAATCATACTGTAATTGTCAGGATTTGCTTAGGGTTTTGGTTATTTTTTTTTTAACAGTAAAATTAAAAGACTACTTGTCTATCACTATATTATGCCCTGAGGTTCTTCATTACTGATGTAAGGCTCTCTTTAATCTCAAAAAAAAATACGAAAGAAGACCATTAATAGAGATCTTGCAACCTGCACAGCGAAATAGGCCTGGCTAAAGGATATCAAAGACTACTGACTCCCAGAAATTTTATTTTTGATACATTAAGGGGGGACAAAAAGCCATCACTGTTGGTAAAATCGTTAGGATATATTTTGTGTTATGACTCCTAGTATGACTCCACTGGCTGTGGAGTCTGGGATGTGATATTACCATTGTATATCACATCTGCTGTGAAGACAGGCTAAGTGAATTGGAGCTGTTCAGCCTCCAGGAGAGAAGGCTCCAAGGCAGGCAGCCTGCGAGTACCTGAAGAGGCCTACAGGAAAGCTGGAGAAGGACTTTGCTAGGGATTTAGTGATGCGACAAGAGGGAATGGATTCAAGCTAAAAGAGGGTAAATTTAAATTCGATCTTTCTCACTATGAGGGTGATGAAGCACTGGAATAGGTTGCCCAAGGAGGTTGTGGATGCTCATCCATGTTCAAGTGTTCAAGGCCAGGTTGGATAGGGCCCTAGTGAGCCTGGTCTAGTGAGAGGTGTCCCTGCCCGTGGCTAAGTGAGGTTTTAAATAGATGATCTTTAAAGTTACTTCTGTCCTGAACTGTTCTTTGATTCTGTAGAGCTGAATGCAATAATCACTCTCCACCAGAAAAACAGAAAAGAAAAACCAAGTTGAAGAAAGACTTTTAACTTGGCAAGTGCTTGTAATTACTCGGAAGTAAAATCTTGTTTCGTATGTTACCTTGGAGGCAAAACACATTATTTGTGGCCTGAGCTAAACTAAGGAAGATGTTTTGAATAACATACTAATTTTATTTGTTTTCTGTTGGACATGTTCTATTCTGTCAATATCAAACCGTATAGTGCTTTGTTTAAGACACCTGATCAATTTTGATGTATAAGTTGAGATGTAACTTAAAAAACATACTGATACACTATTTAGACGTTTTCAAATGTGATTAGTTTTTATGTAGTCCAGTTTAAATATCATGAGCCAAAGCAACTTGCAGTCAGTTACTTGCATTCATTTTTTAATTGCATGTGTTTTACTTTTTTGAAAGCAGATAGAACTGTATATTTACAGATTTATATTTTTCTTTCTTAGTAGTCTTCTGTCACTCTGGCTCTTTCCTCAGTCAAGGAACTTGTAAATTACCTAAAACAGTACTATTGTTCATCCTTCAGTAGAACACACTCTTCTTCAGAAACGTTATTGTTTTGACTACTGACAATCAATTGCTAGGGGAAATCCCATGGGACTGTACTGGCAGATAAAGGAGCTCAGGATAGCTGGTTAACCTTCAAAGACATATTTTCTTGAAGCACAAGAAAAGAGCATTCCAACAGGAAAGACGTCAGTGAAGGGAGCCAGAACACTTGCGTGGTTAAACAGGGAGCTGTTGGGTAAACTGAAGAAGAAGAAAGTCTATAGGTCATGGAAGGATGGGATGGCCACTTGGGGCTCTGGTGAGAGAATGTAGCGATGCAACTAGGAAAGCCGAGGCCTCCTAGGAATTAAACCTTGCAAGAGAGGTCAAGGGCAACAAAAAGGACTTCTTCAAATACATTGCAGGTAAAACTAATACTAGAGGCAACTAGGTGGGTGCCCTGGAGACAGAGGATAGAGAGAAAGCTGAGATACTGAACACCTTGTTTTCCTCTGTCTGTACTACTGGGGGCTGTCCTGATATCAAACCCCAGAGTGCTGAGACTCCAGAGGAAGCTGAGGCAAGAGAANGTGAACGGGCTGCAGGATAGAAGTCAGAGAGTAGTGGTCAATGGGACAGACAAAGTTGACAGTGGTCAACTAGACAGACACTAGTTGGAGGTGTGAATCTAGTGGAGTGCCCCAGGGATCGGTGCTGGGACCGGTCCTGTTCAGTCTTGGGTGAGGGTAGTGTCAGCAAGTTTGCTGACGACACAAAGCTGGGTGGTGTCACCGACATCCCTGTAGACTGTGCTGCTATTCAGCAAGACCTGGACAGGCTGTAGAGCTGGGAAGAGAAAAATTTAATGAACAGTAAAAAAGGTAATGTAGAGTCTTGCATGTAGACAAGAACAACCCCAGGTAACAGTATAGGTTGGGAACTATGCTGTTGGAGAGCAGTGTAGGAGAGAGGGATGTGGGGGTCCTGGTGAGCAGCAGGATGACCATGAGCCAGCAATGTGCTCTTGTGACCAAGAGGGCCAACAGCATCCTGGGATGGATCAGAAGGGAGGTGGTTAGCGGATCAAGAGAGGTTCTTCTCCTCTACTCTTCACTGGTGATACTACATCTGGATTATTGTGTCCAGTTGTGGGCCCCTGAGTTCAGGAGGTATGTGGAGCTGCTGGAGCGAGTCCAGCATAGAGCAATGAGGATGACAAAGGAAGTGGAGCACCTCCCTTGTGAGGAGAGGCTGAGGGAGCTGGGTGTCTTGATCTTAGAGCAGAGGAGATTGAGACCTCATTAATATCTATAAATATTTGAAGGGTGTTTGTTAGGAGGATGGAGCCTGGTTTTTCTCAGTGTCATCTGGTGATAGGACAAGGGGCAATGAGTGTAAGCTGGATCATAGGAGGTTCCATACAAATATCAGAAGGAACTTCTTCACAGGGTAGTGGAGCCCTGGAACAGGCTGTGGAGGGGGGTTGTGGAGTCTCCTTCACTGCGGATTTTTAAGTTCCTGTGTGACTTTGTCTTGGTGAGCCTGCTGTGTCTAGGGTATTGGACTAGATGATCTTTCCATGTCCCTTGCAATTCCTAATGATTCTTTCATTTTATGATTCTGTGGATATTAGGAAATTCTCGTGTTGTGCCATGTTATATGCTACAGTTTGTTTTTGGATACAAGCTTTCAAGACTTGATCTCATAATTCCCAGGATTATGTGAATTTCACTTGAGCTGTTCTGGTCTGCTAACTGCCGCTCTACCTCCCTATACTAAAGTCTCAAAAGTGAGAAATATCATTTATTACATCAGTACAATGGTTATTTTACCGTTGGAGCTTCTGTGGAGCTCTATTTATCATTAAAAATCTTGATTTAGCAACATTCTAGACCTGATTAACTGTTTAGAGGAGTGACTTCTTGTGTAATGTTGACCAAATCCATACATGTTTGCTGGACCAAACCTGGGCAGCAAATAATGAGTGTTGTAGTTTTAAAATCCAGTGAGAGGAGCTGTAGGTTTCTCATTTGGGGAACAGCAGATGTAGGCTATGACTTGAAAAAGCTTAACTGGGAAGCTGTATGAAATATGACGTAAAGCTATCAGTTTTGGAAAAGAACACGTTTATATACAGTGGTGCTATCTTAGCAGCCATCCTTAGGCATCTTGGTCTCTTTGCATTGCTGACACTGTGAAAGAGACCTTTTGTCACACCGTTTCTCTAGCTGTGTTATGTTGCCCATTAGGTTAAGTGTAGGGCATAGTTAATACAGTCCAGGACTAATAGTATTCTGAACATGTTGCTGCATTCTTAGTTGTTGTCTTAATGTTGAATTGATTGAAGATAACTTTTGACTAAATATTGTCTGGTTTCCTAAACAGACAATACTGTCCTTGCAGGCATGCAAGGAAATGACATGCATTGGATTGTTTTATATTAAAAAACACAATACTAAACTCTGGACCATTGTGGAGACAACAAATGCAACATTTAAATTCTCTACCAATGTGTTTATTAGCTATTTGTGTGATAGCATTGATTCCACAATTGCTGATGCACTTTCTTCTCCATAACAATAACTTTCTAAAAACTGTTATAAAAGAAGATGCTGAAACATAGGACTTCTATATTAGGATGAGCTTATTGTTCTTCCTTACAGATCTGAAGGTTAGGGCAGGAGATGGCTTTGCACTGCACATTTGTTGCTTTTATATCTGCCATTACAGTACAGCCTTGATGAGAAGCAACATCGCCTCAGCTGTAGTTCAGTTTTCCTTCTAGAATTATTTCTGAATGCTGTTCTGTGAGGAAAAGAGACTGCTCTGGATGTTGCTTTTTAATTTCCATCCTACAAAAAGTTAACTACACCAGGAAAGGGTACTGAAATGGTTTATTGAAATTAATGGTGCCAGTTTGCACACTAACTGTTAAAACAAACCTCCAGTGTGACTTGCTGTCCAAGGCTTCTGTTCCCTTTCTAGTGAGCCACATTTTGTATGATGCATTGGGAGACTTTACCCTTTCCTTACCTTGTTCAAGTTTGTAATTGGATGTTTCCATCTTTCAGTGAGATTAAATAAATTTTTTGCTCTTTTGCTTTGCCTGTCTCCATCTCTCTCTGTTCCTGGAAGCAATAAAAATTCTAAGGACAGTGACTTCTGCCATGGTCCTCAAGGTATTTTGTTGCTTTTCTATCCAAGAAATCCGAAGCTCATTGCTCGACTTCACTGTTGAGCTTTTACTTCAGAATAGCAAGTTCAGATCGTCCATTGAATAGGGCTTCTGCCTATGTATGTGTTACTTTGATATTACTGAACTACTTTGTTTAAAAAAATATTTGGTTATGCTTACTGTGAAACATTAAGAGTGTTTCTTCTACAGTGTTCACTGAATGAGCTGACTAAAACTATTATGTAATATATATATTTAGAAACAAAGACATTTTATATTAGACTAGGGAACGTAAGCAAATGGAATATGGCTGAAAATAAATGCAGGAGAAAAATTCTAGAGATTTTCAGCTAAAATGGTTACAGTCTGTGGGACAAGAATGCTACTAGTAGTAGTGCAACTTAAGTAATTTATCTTTGGTATTGACGTGCGGAAATGAACGCCAACTCACAGAGAGAAAGAGCAGATATGCTTTATTGCAGAGCTGGGCACATGGGGGAAAATCCTCCAAATTGTGTGCCCCAAAACGCAGATTACATCGTTATATACAGTCTTTTCATACATCTGCATAAACAGGAGGGGATATTGCAATTAATTGTTATCATCCTATTTGCGTCTGCACAGTTGGTCTTGGAGGTCTCAGGTGGGGTTCCTTGATTGACACCGAAGACCTTTTTCACAGTAACTTCACCTCATTGGCAAGAGTGCTATAGACTCAAGCCTGGGAAAATAACCTTGAACATCTTTTTGTCCACCTAGCTCTGGTGTTTGAAAATGAGTTGTTCTCTTCTCCCCTCTTTGTCTATACTTCAAGGCTGGCAACCAGATGCTTTTGTTTTACTAACAAAAGATATGCCTTAAGAAAGCCCTTATAGCTGAAATCATAATAAGAGGAAAATAAACTATGCTAACATATTCTTCTTACTACTCACTTGGAAGCAATATGCAGTAACCATTGTCATGAAAAATCAAAACTTCTTAATAAGCACTAAAATGTATTCTGTTAATGCAGCTTTTTCATGCTACCAGTTGTCTGACTGAGCTGTGATGGTATTAAAGATAGTAATGATCAAATAAATACCTCCACAGTAACAGTCAATTAAGCTTCTTATTTGAAGCACAGGAATTGAAGAGTAGCTAAAATCCTTTCACGGTTGTAACTGGCAGATATATGGAAAGGAACTGTGCATATCCAAATGCACATGTAGACCTATTGTAGGCGATCCTTCTCTGTCAAGGGGAGCTGGACTGGATGATATTTCAAGTTCACTTCCAACACCTAACTTTCTGTGAAGAATGCCCTGCAGCTCCTGGTAGACACAAATTTGAACATGAAACAGTAATGTACCCTTGTAACAAAGAAGGCTAATAGTATCCTGGTTTGCATTAGGATTAGCGTTGCAAGTAGGGAGAGGGAAGTGATCCTTACCCTCTTCTTAGCAATGGAGAGGCCACTATTGGAGTACTGGGCATAGTTCTAGGGTCCTCAATATGAGAGAGAGGTGTAACTACTGAAAAGAGACTAGTGAAGGCTGATGAAAATGTTGTGTAGGCCAAAGAATCTCTCCTATGAGGAAAGATTTAGCAAACCAGGACTGTTAAGCCTGAAGAAGGGTGAGATGTGCTTATCAATATATAAGAAGTACCTAAAGGCAGAGTGTGCTTAGAAGATGAAGCTAGCCTAATTGCAGTGCCATGCAGTGATAGACTCAGACTGCACCCGCACTTTAAAGACGTGTGCCACATTACTGGGGCTAGAGTCAAAGATGTGAAAAATGTAGAGCCTAGTTAAGCCCTTGGACTACTACCTATTATTAATCTTTCAAGTAGTCAGTGATGAACTCAAATCAAGAAGTTAACAGGCAATGAAGAGAGGCTTCAGGGTCCCGAGACAGCTGGTTAACTTCTATCCAACCAGTTGCAGGGTGTGATGAAGTTTTAGGTAGGAAAAGCTATCAGATGAATTTATGTCTATGAGCCTGGAGTCTGCAGGAATTGAGTTAGTCTATGAGACACCAGGCCTGCTAGCAACAGATGGGAATAACTTTTCTCTAAGAGAGAAAAAGATCCTGGGACAAGAAAGCACAGGGCTTGCTGACTGAGCTTTCATAGAATCATGGAATCACTACGGATTGGAAGGGACCTCGAAAGATCATCTAGTCCAATCCGCCTGCAACAGCAGGATCACCTAAACCAAATCACACAGGAACTTACCCAGTCGGGTCTTGAATATCTCCAGTGAAGGAGACTGCACAACCACCCTGGGCCACCTGTTCCAGTGCTCCGTCACCCTCACTGTGAAGAAGTTCCTTCTCAGGTTGATGTGGAACCTCCTGTGTTCCAGCTTACAACCATTGCCCCTCATCCTATCACTACATGACGCCGAGAACAGCCCAGTTCCATCCTCCTGACACCCACCCCTCACATATTTATAGACATTAAACTAGTTTTGAAGGAAGATGGAGATGAAGCCAGGCTTGGCAGATGTGAGCTTGGGCATGGCATGCCACTGCTCATGGGGCATCTGCTGTCTCAGTGGGGGTGGGGGATGATGAGCCAGGTGGCAGCAAAACCTCAGGCAAGCATTGAGGTTTTGGAATTTTGGCACTGGAATAGGCTGCCAGGGGAAGTCATTGAGTTGCCATCCCTGGATGTGTTTAAAGATTGTTTGGATGTTGTGCTTAGAGACATGGTCAACATTGTAGAGTGGGGTTAATGGCTAGACTTGATGATCTCAAGGGTCTTTTCCAACTTGAATGATTCTGTGATTCAGTGGGCACAGACTGCAACACTGGAGGCTCTTTCTGAACACCAGGAAATATTTCCTCTGAAGGTGACTAGATGCTGGCACAAGTTACTGAAAGTGGTTATATTTATATTTTTCTTGCTACTTCCATCGTAGATGGAGATGCATGCTTATAAATTGGGGCATCATTTGAATGTTCCTAAATACCAAATTGAAAATACTTGTCATAATCTATAAAAGAGTACTTTGAAAATCAAAATTAATTATGTCTAAGGGACTATATGTAATTTGTGAATTGGTAGGGATTGAATGGGCTTCCATTAAAGTTTCTTTCTGAATTGGTGGGAATAATGAACTGCAACTGTTGATGCAGTAACAGAGCAGACCTTTTACTTTAAGAGGAACTGAGTTCCAGCTGCTGGATTTCCAGTTCTTTAATGATGAGTCTTAGATAAAGGAAGGACTACTGCAGGTATTCTTCATGTTGGTTGTTTGAACCTGCAGTTAAACTACAGATAGAGGATTCTTCTAGAAAGCTCATGGACATATAAAACATGTTGCACCTCAGGAACGTTCATTCTTTCTGTACAACTGTGTGGTCTGGTTGCTAACTGAAAATACTGTAGGTGTAAGTTCACTTAGCGTGCAAAGAAGCTACTTTCAGGAGACTGGTCTCTTTAGATTTGAAACATTCTAAATCAGGAGCTTCTTTCTGTGTGACGTGCATTTTAAGTTAATCAATATGGATAAATTAATGTAGTTTGACCAGGAACAGAAATCATGAAATCTGCAATTCTGGATAAGCATATTATTATCCTCTGCCCATTTCAGGGAGTCTCAGTAAAGCACTAGTAGTAATGGCATTTCTTCCTTTGAGCCCTTAGACATTAAATAATGTGTTTATTACCTGTTATATAATATCTGTTGTGTGTAATGTTTCATAAAGGCAAGACTACTGTAATGCATTTGTTGTTGCCATTTTGTTTTTACTTAATTTATTAATTCTTCAGATTTCTACGTTTCTACTTTCTTGTATCTACAGAGTTTTTTTAGTTGATGTGACCATTTCATATTGTCTGTCTATAGTGAGATAGTGGAGATTGTGCAGGAATAGAAAAAGGGTACTTGATAACTATTAGGAAAGTATGAAGGATATGTAATACAGTCTCCTCTCAGATATTGTCTTACATACCTGTAATTGTATCCGAGCTTTCAAAATGAGTTAGTCAGAGAACTAAATAATCACATCCAGGCAACTTCTTTTTATTTGGTGAATGTCAGTGTCTGCAGGATATGTCAGCTGTGTGGGCTTTGTGACACACAGCTCTTGTTTGAATCCTCAGGAACTGATGCCTATATTCATGTGCCAGCTTTCATTCATCATACAGACATCTGTAAACAGAAAGATAATCCCTTGTTAGTCACCAGCAGTGGACATCATATGAAAAGTCACTTAAAAATGAAATAGCGATCACCTATTTCAAAACCCATGTAATTCTTTGTGATTGCCTCCCACAGTACAAGTACTTTTATGTGCTTAATGCAAAGTCCTCCTTCTGCGACATTCTGTACTGGGGACAAAATTGTGGAAGAGTTTTGCTTACTTCACTCTTTATGTCTTTCAGTAATGGAGAGCCACAGGAAAGCAAGAGGCATCACCAGACTATAAATGCTGCTAGTCATCTGTGGTGGTTTGGTAGTCGGGGGAGGAGGCTGCTAACTGGCCCCACTAAGGAGCTTTGTAAAAGTTCTCCAGCTGAGTCCTGCTTCTGGCTAAGCTTAACCAATCAGGACCTCTGTGATAACGTATTTAAGAGGAGAAACACTTGAGCAACTTGCTGTTGTTGTTTCTTGAGTTTGGTAGCTTCTCTTTGTTGAGGGAGCAAAGTCTTGCCATGTGATCCCTGAGTTTGGCCTGAGCAACTGTTGCCCTTCTGATTGTGGAGAGGGGAGAAACTGATGGCCTTTGGAGACCTCAGAGATCAGCAGAGAAGTGCCTGCAAAACCATGGAGGAAAGTACATGTAAGCAAGGAACGGATCCCAAAAGAAACTGACTCAAAGAAAGGGACCCAGGCTGGAGCATTTAGGCACTGGAATGACCTGCAGCCTGTAGAAGACGCCCAGCATAGGTGGAGAAAGCTCATGGAGGACTTACCTCCTGTTGGGGAAGGTGTCGTGTTGTGAGGGGACAAAAGGACAGCAAGGAGGATTTTTCCTTGAAGGCAAGGAGATAGCAGAGCTGGGCTTGGAAGATGTGTGTAAAAACTGTGTGATTCTGTCTTTTGTTTTTTATGATGGGAATTTTCTGTTGCTTAAATTAAAAGTGTTTTGATATTCCTGAAATCAAGCCTGTCCCTTTTTGCCATTACTCAAAAGTAGCTAATGGGCCTGTGCTGTCCTTCATTTATTGCTCACTAGCAATTACAGAATCATAGAAATACTGAAGCTGGAAAAGACCTCTAAGATCATCAGGTCTAGCCTATGACCTAACATCACCACAATCAGCTAGACTATGGCACTAACATGGTCACACATACAGTCTTCTCTTAAACATCTCCAGGTTTGGGGACTCCACCACCCACCTGGGCAGTGCATTCCAATGTCTGATCTCCCTTTCTGTGAGGAAATGCTCCAGTGTTTGTCTGGGGACTGACCAGCATGACCAACCAGTGACATAAGCCTAAACTAGAACTACATTTTTCATATATATATTTTCCATGAATGTATTTTTGAAGTTGAGGTGAAGATCCTCTGTTCCTACAGATTGGGAAACAAATGCTTTTTTAATATTGGTGTATATAATCTTTCCTGATTTTTGAGCTTTTTGTGGTTTTCACTTATCTGTGTCATGTCAGTATGTTTAGGTTCTCTTATTGAATCTTTTTGCATGCCATTAATTTCTTAGTTGTTTGGTTTACCTGTTGGTCACTGCATGTGCCCTACGTGGAGTGTTCTGACTGGCCAATCAACTTGCTCTTATACAGGTTGATCACCTTCTGCTCTAACAGACTGCTTCTCCATTGCCTTAATATATAAACATTGTTTTGATCTACTTGTTCATGTTTGCCTTTCTTTGAATATCTCGGCTTCCGTTTTTGCTTCTGTAATTTGAAATACAGAAATGCATTTTTGCCTTGCATCTGTCTCTGTTGTAAATTTAGTAATAACATATATAGAAATGGATCCTTCTTTTTCTTCACCTTAATTAGAACCTTCCTTTTCTGTAATATCACTTAAGCACTGGTGTTACATTAAGACCATCAGTATTGGTTTTTGTTTGGAACACTTGTTTTATATGCATAATGAAAGTGTTCCAATCACTTCCCTACTCCAAGTGCATAGAATTCAATTAAATCTACAAGCATGATTTATCAGACTTCATCTATTGGTTTTGTTATGAGCTGAAGAATTTTGGCAGTTGTTTATTAAAATTGTGCAGATAAATGTGGAATAAGTGCTTCTTGTGCTACAAAATGTGAATATTCCAAGAAGCTTTATCCTTCTTGGTAATAGGTTCTGAAAACTTAGGAACTTTACAGTCTGAACAATTACAGTTTATTTCTATATTGCTTCACAAGAACAAGAAAATAGAAGGATTATTTTCTTCAAATCTTCTTGTAAGTATGCATAGGGTTGTTCTAAGGAACTTGTATTTTACCTTTCCTTCACTGTCAGTTTCCACATTATATGATCCTTCGAAATTAATATCCTTGGGAAGTCAGGATTCTAACATATGGTATCAGACTTCTTTTTCTTTCTTTGAATTCCAAATTTTTGTATTTTTTGATAGGCATGCTGGGTGTAATTCTTGCAAGGAAAAGTGGTTTATAGTACTTTCTTCTTACTTTCTGTGAGTTTCATTTCCATGTATCTTGAATTGTTCATATCTTCTTGTACTATACTATAGCTAAATCTGTAATTTACTTCATAGGGAAGTATTTACTTCATTTACTTCCGTATTCTGTCCTGGAGTACTGCAAAAGTTACGTAAATATGCTTGGGGTACTGTTTGCTAGTTTGAGAGGTGCTGGAAACAGTACTAAGTAGTGACCGTGCCTTTGTGTTTGGCAAATTCTTTTTCATTTATTTATGACAAGGGTGCGTTTCTTTAAAAGAAACGCTGTCCGTATTAGCCTTGAAATTGCAAGAATTTGGCAAATTGGTTATGGTGACAGGATTACTAGTTTCAGTCACCAGCCTGGCCCTGCTGAAAATGAAGAGTTGTCTTCTTGCTTTCGCATATAACTTCAGAAAAAATTAATTAGAGGAGGAGCACCTTTAGCTCATAATCCTTTGCCTTCTGTACATCTTGTGGTAGATGACAAATGTAATGAATTCCTTGGGCTCTTTTAAGTGACTGCCAGGGCTTGTTGTAGAGAGTAATCAGTAGTGTCTTTTAATATTGGATATTGAATCAGATCTTGTGGCCAAGAAGGACAGTGATGTCCTGGGGTGGAAACTGAGAGAGGTTCTCTTCCCCATCTACTCTGCCCTGGTGAGACCGCATCTGGAATATTGTGTCCAGTTCTGGGTTCCTCAGTTCCAGAAGGACACAGAACTGCTGGAGAGATTCCAGTTTCAGAGCCACAAAAATGGTAAAGGGAAATCTCCCTGATGAGGAAAGGCTGAGGGAGCTGGGTCTCTTCAGCTTGGAAAAAATTAAAATGAGAAGTCATCTCATTAATTTGTATAATATGTGAAGAGCCAGTGTCAGGAGGATTGAGCCAGGCTCTTCTCAGTTATGTCCAGTGATAGGACAAGAGGCAGCAGGTGCATGATGGAGTATAGGAGGTTCCATGTAAACATATGAAAGAACTTTTTTTCACTCTGAGGGTGACAGAGCACTGGATTGGGCTGCCCAGGGAGGTTGTGGAGTCTCCTTTGCTGGAGACATTTAAAACCCACCTGGACACATTCCTGTGTAATCTGCTGTAGGTGATCGTGCTCTGGCAAAGGGAGTTGGACTAGATGATCTCTTGAGTTCCTTTCCAACCCTTAACGTTCTGTGATCTGTGCAAATTCACAGCTAAAAGTAGCCTTTCATTTATTTTGATTGTTTTGTTACCTATTGATAGTGTGCTGGGGTTGGCACAGAGAAGCATGCAGTCGACTCAATATGAGTGATAGAGCAAGTTCTGATTTATTATACCTAAACATTAGTTTATATAGAATTAGGCTTAACTGCATGTTCTAAGCTTACTGATTATTAAGTCTATCGCTATATGATTGACATAACTATTCCAAACACTTATTGGTTAAAAGATCTGATACCATACAAACAATCAAACTCTGTTCTGACTACAAGTCACAAAAGCATCCTGTCTTAGCACCTTGGCCTTGCTCAATACAATGTTGCAAGACTTTTGCTGAGACCTTGGCTTCATCCTTGGTCATAATCTCGTCGTCCATGCTATCTTCAGTGTTCAATCATCACACCAGCTGCTTCCCATGGCCTTCGTTCCCAGGCCTAATTCAATTCTAACTGTTCCTGCTCAGAGCCTGGATAGATCCATGTCCCTGTTCTCTTAGCCACTCTGCAACAATAGTGCACTTCTTTATATACTGACCTACTCATGCTCATATATTAGGATATAATTGATTTATGAAAAAAATGTTTATCTGACATGTATCTGTCAGAAAGACAAGTCAGCTAGCACAGTGTGTAAATTTATAATGAGTGTATTCATTAAAAAGAAGTGTTACTTGTAGGTAGTACATTAAACTAATGATTTTTGGTCACATCACCCACATTCTCTTGAGCCTTATTATATTTTAGGAGCAGGTCTTTTTCAATTTCCAGCTAAGACTGAATAAACTGGTCATTGAAGTAGCTGAAACACTAAAGCAAAGAAATTTTTTTTAACAGTTGCAGGAAAAACTATTGCAGTCAAGAACTGCTTTAACAGTTCAACAAGTTCCACACTGAAGTGTCCCATAATTGAATTGCTTTTGACTGTCTTTGAAACTTCAGTACCACAAATGCACTATTAAAATACTAAGTATTTTAAAATTACCATCCACTTGTGGTAAATGTTACATCAAATGTTATTGAAGCTGTAAAATACAAGTTTATTGTGGAAGTCATTGCTAGGCCACTCTCCATCATCTTTGCTTAAGTCATGGGAATCAAGAGAGGTGACTAGGGACTGGAGGATAGCAAGTGTCACTGCAATCTTCAAAAAGGTTAAGAAGGAGGACCCAAGCAGTTATAGAACAGTCAGCCTCCCCTCCATCCCAGGAAAGGTGATGGAACAATTTATTCTTGATGCTGGCACATCAAGGACAAGAGGGTCATTAGAGACAGTCAGCATGGCTTCACAAAAGGGAAGCCCTGTCTTATCGTTTGTCTAGCTCTGCTGTGTATTTTTTGATGTGTTTACTATTCCAATTTTTGTCAAACATGAGCAAAAGTTAGTGGAAAAGGCTTGCAAACATGCACAGCTGAAGAGTGATTAGAGGGAGTGTCAGTTTTTTTCCTGACACAATACTGAGTAATAAATTTTCAGTCCCACTTGGTTTTGTAAGACTTCTTTCCCACAGCATGAATGTGCTTTGAACAAAAGGTAGTGAAGTGGTGTTTTCTTTAGGAGGCCAGCATTAATTGGTATTTTGTTTTTCAGCTAATCTACCTGTACCTACTATTGCTGCTATAGATGGAACTGCATTGGGTGGTGGCCTAGAACTTGCATTGGCCTGTGATATCAGAATAGCAGGTAGGTCTGAATCTTGTTTATAGAACTCAGGATTTATTACTGCTGCAGATGGCCTAACAAATCTTTGTTTTGGTAGCAACCTTATAAAACGTATTTTGTATGTGATGTTGTTTATAACCAATTACTGTTAAAGGATTTAACAGACACATATCAAAGTACTTCGTAATTTTTGTTTTCAAGTAACTTGCAACTGATAGCTGGATTGTTTTTCTTGCATGTTCTACTTTGTATTTGTTTTATCACTATTGCAGAAGGGTAATACAGGGTTTTGGTGTTTTTAATTTTATTTAGTAATTCAAGTGTTCTCCTGTATTCTCAGATGCTGTAGGTGGAGATTTGATTTTTCTAAATAGGTTGCATGGAAAAAAGGAAGTTCTTAGTTAAATACTAATACTAGGTCATTACACAAGCCATTAAATCAGTTTGTTGGAAAGTACATGGAAACTTGGTCCTCTACAGTTTCCAGAAACTTCGGGTCTTTAAAGTGATTTGACCCTTACAGAATATTCTGTCAGCTAAAGAAGTCATAATAATCAGATAAAGAATTCTACCCCTTTTTAAGATGTTAAGTAATAACAGTCTATTAGTATTTTACAGTTTGCCATTAGATCTGTGTTGCTCACTACTTAACTTACTTGCTATATGAAAAGAAAAAGGTACAGAAGTTGTCTTGATGGGATTGTTTAGTAAAGGCAGATCAGTTGAATCTGTTTAAAGATATTAATACATGTTTTCTATGTGATTTATTGATTTTATGAAGGAAACAAATAAAATAACAGTCTTGTAGACCATTACTACATTTTGCAAAGTGGTTTTTTTCCTGTAGGTTGTAATAAGAACTCTTTTAATTTCTGTTTTTTAGCCTCTTCTGCTAAAATGGGCCTAGTTGAAACAAAGTTGGCAATCATTCCAGGTGCAGGTATGAATGTTTTGCTTTTATTACCAATAGATAACTACTAACCTCTGAGATTTGGTATTTTGACTGTTGTTTATTCATTTCTGCTTATTTTATAATTTCTTTCAAGGATTATGACATTTTATAATGCTTACTGCACAAGTTATGTAAGAAAAATCAATAATAAAGCGTATTCTAAATTTTAGGGATTGGTACATGTACATTACGTTTTTAATCAAAGTCTTCACTAACCAAGTCTGTATTTAGTGATTCTATAAATTATATTCAATATCTATATTTGAAGTCTAAATGATTTTGTTAAGGATTAGAATAGGAAAAAAGATAGAGGTAACAATTGATGTACAAAAATGGTAATTTAAATAATTACCTACTGTTACATGATGTCTGGTACTTTAGGATTCAAATTCTTTTTTCACACTGCTTGTAAATTGGTTGTAAAGAGTTTAAAGATTGAAAGTAAAACTGCGAATAGATATTCTGCCTTACCAACATTACCAACATTTTTTTTGAGATTTTATGTGTCAAAAATCTCTTCTATTTGGGAGCCTAGCTGATTAGCTTTTCTCAGATTCAAGGTGAATGACAGTTATAGAATGAATATATAATGACGTTTTGAGGAGGTCTTTGTGTTATTAAACCTTTTGTTTTCATGGTATAAATCAATGTCACTGGAATTAAGATGTTTTTCTTTCTAGAGAAAAGGCATTCACCTGAAAACTAGAGCATACCCCTGTGACCCTCCCCTATGTAGGTTTGGCTTTAATTTGGGAAGTTCTGGAAAATTTCCTATTCCCATATGTTCTTTGTAATGGGTGAAAAGTATTTTGGAAACACTGAATAAGCATTTAATGTATAGTGTTGCAGCTCATGTAAAGATAGCAGTAAAAACCGACATAATTGGAACACTGGTGTGAACTTTGTGTAAGAATCTGTCCCGTCCTTTCACTAGTCTAGACAATCATTGTATGATTTCAAATGCTTTATTTTTATTGTTGTGATTTCAGTTAGTACTTTCTTCCAATCTCTTTTTCTCTGTGATCAGAGCTACATCTTACATAAGTAAAACTGAGTTATGGTGATGAGTCTCTTGTTAGCAGTGGATAAACGTAATAATGTAGATGATTTAAAAAAATATATTTCCTTATGGAGATGTTGTTATGGAATTTTTCTTGAGAATAATTCCTAGCAAAGAAAAAGAGAGAAAATATGTTACTTATCTTTGTTGGAATTATTTTCCCATTTATTCTTCCACTCCACCCTCTCCTGAGGAATTCTACAGGACAGTATTGGAAACATATTCTGCAGTTCAAGAAACTCAGGTCCAGTTCTCCATATATTCTCAATATTCAGCTTATGTTGCTTGTCTCATATGTTCCTGTCTTTAGTTAATTATAGATGTTTAATATAGATGTCTGATTCTTCGCCTTAAAATGCTAGGTGACTGACTCATTATGAGTTTCATTCAGAGTATATTACTGCTATTCAAAGACTGACATTTTGAAAATATCCCTTTTTTTTGCCCGTTATCCTAAAATTATGATTTGGGCATATGTCCCCAGCTCCTTAGAAATGTGACAATTTTCACCATGTTATAATGCTTTTTAGATTTCAAACTTTTTAGGGTATAGTCAGTGATGATATTTTTCCCTACTTCTCTCAGCCTTCTGAGAACTGCTTTTTCTGGGTGTAGTTGATCTTGCCACAATTTAAATTTGCTCAGCCTGCATTTTCACCAGTCCTGTTGAGCAATGACAGTGTCTCAGCCCTTTTTGGCTCAGACAGTAACTGATCATGCTCTCCTGTCATCAGAAAGTGAAGAATGAGTGAAGGGATTTTGCATATGTCATCTAGGTTGAAAAGCCATGTAATATATGTACTTGAACCCTAGACTTCATGGGTTAAAGGCATATTTTCTTGTTGTCCTCAGTTAAAGCTTCTCAGAGCCAAAGCAATTTGCAGCAGTTAAAAGGTCTCAATAGGTTTCTGCTGGCAACTAGTATGTCTGAAACATGCAGACAAAATGTATTGGTTCTTTGAAGCGGGTCCCTACAGCATGACAAGCTACTACTGTTTTAATTCTGTTCCATCAGATGCCAGGAGTATGTGATAGATGTAAAGATTTTAACTTGGGTGATAATTAACGTGAGTGTTTGAAGCTGTATGAAAATGTTTGTAATTTTCCATGTGCATTTTTTAAAACCCAAGGAATTTACACTTGAAAAGTTATGTTAGAAGAATGTTACTGGAATTTAGTAGTATTAAAACACAGATTCAGGGCAGATCAGCTGTAATATTTTTTTCTTTTGCTGTATTTTAAGCTGTTATTTTCAGATGAAAATGTGGTCATTTTCATCTGAAGATCTAGTCAGTGGCTGTCTCATGACCAACCAGTTTTATCACAGATTTTCCAAGTGTGAGAAATTTAGCTTTTAAATATGCACAGTTGTAGTGCAACCTTCTAAAGCCAAAGGTTTGGCAGTGGTTAGTTGAATACCAATTAATACACTAAAATGAATGCTGAGGGTCTTAACGAGGTAGACTTTTGTAGAGGATGCCTTATCTGTGAGAGGCTGAATCTTCTCAGAAAGTTAATTCATGGCAGGCAGCATAGCAAGATGAAGTTAACTGGCAGCAGTGCTGCCATTTTTGCAGTAGCTTTATGCACACACACCAGCTGCTCAAGTTGTGAAAGAGAAGGATTGATTCTTCTACCTTTGGAAATTCAAATACAGTTCCCTCCACAATTTAAAAGAGCCTTAGCTGTCAGACTGTGAGTAGAAGAACTTTGTGGTTTTCTTATTCAGTACATCTCAGTGTCTAGTAAAGGAGTCAAGATTCAGAGAACTAAAGGAAGTGTTTTCACCAAGAGAAAATTGTTTGGTCAGTTGGTAATGGATAAGTTACCTGAGAATGAATATTGATTTTTTTATTTTCTAAAGAAAGTCTGCCAATCAGTATTCATGACGCAAGTGGTCTTATGCCATTAACGACAGACATAGAATTTTCGAATCATTTAGGTTGGATAAGACCTTTAAGATCATCAAGTCTAATTGTTAACCTGGCACAGGTAAGTCAAACGGTAAACTGTGTTCCAAAGAATCACATCTACATGTCTTCTAAATACCTCCAGGAGGTGACTCCACCACTTTTCTGAGCAGCCTGTTGCAAAGCTCGGCAACCCTTTAAATGAAGAAATCTTTTATGATATCTAATATAAATCTCCTCTGGCCTTCAGGCCATTTCTCTTATCCTGTTGTGTGTTACTTATGAGAAGAGAATGTGCCCCTGCACCTTACTACAACCTCTTTCAGGTATTTCTAGTAGGCAATAAGGTCTTCCCCTCAGTCTTCCTTTTCTCCAGGTTAATAAACCCCAGTTCCCTCAGGGTCTTCTCACAGGACTTGTTCTCTGGAGCTTTCACGAGCTTTGTTACCCTTCTTTCAGTCCTTTCCAACACATCAAAGTCTTTTTTGTCTTAGTGGGCCCCAAACCAAATGCAGTACTTGAGATGTGGCCTCATCAGGGTCAAGTGCAGGGGGAAAATCACTTTCCTGGGCACAGTGATGACTCACCTTCACCCAGCTGTCGACCCGCACTCCCAGGTCTTTTTACACAAGGCCACGTCCATTCCAGAAGCCTGTAGCGTTACATGGGGTTGTTGTGACACAGATGCAGGATCTGGCACTCACCCTTGTTAAAATTCATACCATTGGCCTTGGCTTGTTGACGCAGCCTGTCCAGATCCTTCTGTACAGTCTCCCTACCATCTGGAGATCAAGACTTGCACTTAACTTGGTGTTGTTTGCAAACTGACTGAGACTGCACTCAATCTCCTCACCCAGATCATTGAGGTGGTGGAGCAGGTGCAAAGGAGGACAGTGAAGCTTGTGAAGCATCTAGACAACAAGGCTAGGAAGGTGGTAGTTGCCATCCCTGGTTGTGTTTAAAAATCTTACTTAAAGTATGGTCTAGACATGAACTTGGTAGAGTAAGTTTGATGGTTGGATTTGATGATCTTAAGGGACTTTTCCAACCTGACTGGTTATATGATGCTTCAAGCAAAACCTGCCTTTCATGAACCCATCCTGACTGGGCCTGATCACCAGATTGTACTGTACATGTTACAGTATCACAGTATCACAGTATCACAGTATTACCAAGGTTGGAAGAGACCTCATAGATCATCAAGTCCAACCTGTTACCACAGAGCTCAAGGCTAGACCATGGCACCAAGTGCCACGTCCAATACTACCTTGAACAGCTCCAGAGTTGGCAACTCCACCACCTCCCTGGGCAGGCCATTCCAGTGGCCAATGACTCTCTCGGTGAAGAACTTTCTCCTCACCTCAAGCCTAAATTTCCCCTGGCGCAGCTTGAGGCTGTGTCCTCTTGTTCTGGTGCTGGCTGCCTGAGAGAAGAGAGCAACCTCCTCCTGGCCACAACCACCTCTCAGGTAGTTGTAGACAGCAAGAAGGTCTCCCCTGAGCCTCCTCTTCTCCAGGCTAAACAATCCCAGCTCCCTCAGCCTCTCCTCATAGGGCTTGTGCTCCAGGCCTCTCACCAGCCTCGTTGCCCTTCTCTGGGCATGTTGCGTTATGCCACTCAAGATGAGCTGCTCTGTAACCATTCTCAGCACCAAGATCTGGCTGACAGGCCTGTAGTTTCCTGGATCCTCCTTCTGACTCATCTGGTAGATGGGCATCACATTTGCCAACATTCAGTCAACCATCCCTGGTTAGCCAGGACTGCTGATAGATGATGGAAATTGGTTTGGTGAGCTCTTCTGCCAGCAATGTTAATACACTTTGGGTATTAAGCTCCATAGACTTGTGCACATCTAACTGGCACAATGTATTTATAGACACATTTTTTATTGCCTTTTATGGCAGTAGCCAGATTAATTTGTAGGTGGGTTTTGGCCCACCTTATTTTCTCCCTGCATAACCTCTTTACACCCTTGTAGTCTTTCTGAGTCGCCTGTCCTGTGTCCCTGAAGTTCTAAGTTTGTTTCCTGAGTTCCAGCCCAAGCTCTCTGTTTAGTCAGTTTGGTCGTCTTCGCTGCTGGCTCATCTTCCAACTCATTGAGATGTCGTCTTCTGCACCTTTTCAGATTTGCTTCTGGAATAATGTCTGTCCTTCTTTGAACTGTTTTGTCCTTCAGGATTGTCTCCCAAAGGACTTTGTCCACTAGTCTCCTAAACAGGTTGAAATTTGCCATTAGGAAGTCCAAAGTAGCAATTTTGCTGACCCCCTGTCCTTAATTCCTCAAGACTTGAAAATTTTTGTCTCATAATCACTATGCATAAGTAAGCCTGCAGCTGTCATCTCACCCACAAGTCCTCTGTATACAAATAATAGGTTCAGCAGCACACCTTTCTTACTTGGCTTTCTTACCAGCTGTGCTAGAAAGGTGTATTTCACACACTTCAGGTCCTCCTGGACCATTTCCTTTCTGCTGTGTTGTATTTCAGACTATTTGTTTATGCCCTCACTTTCTCAATTTCTTCCCTATGAACTTGTGGCCTATTGGCCAGTTGTTCCTTAATTCAAATACAGGGCAGTTGTTACAGAAAAAGACAGTGCCTAGAATTTTATTGAAAGTAGGTATACAGATGATGGCAGGATTTTGTGTCCTTAGACAATAAGTTTTGGCACATAAGAATGGACAGAGAGAAATGGTGTGGATGTTCTATGCTTTTGGTCAAAATACAATACTCCTCTCTCTGGACAGCAGTAAATTCGTACGACACAGAAGACTTCATTGGAACCCAGACATCTGAGAGACTTGTGTCTCCACAGCTTCAAGGGGAGTTAACCAGAGTTTAAAGAAATGCATGGTATCAGCCTTACTGGTTTTCTCAAAACTGTTCATTGCTAAACAGATTTGAGTTTTTGGGTCCCTTTGTCAGAAACCTGTTTGAACAGCCTATTCTGTCTAATGCTGTAGTCTGCACAGACTCCAGCGTAAGGTAGAAAGAGCCTTTTTTACACAAAAATCATGTTCCCTCTCTTTGTGGTGTTGTTTCACAAAATTAAATAGAAAAAAAAAGCCCCCGACCTCTTCCACTAGTTGCACATAGTTTCAGTTGTCTCTCAACTTGCGGAGGAAGTATTTCACAGTGACAAGCTTTTCCTTAGCCAGAAGCTGTCTTTTAAAGAGTTTTAGTATCTAAAGGCCTTTGTTTTTCAGCATTGTAACTTTTTAAAGCCATGGTTATCTAGATTTTCACAATGATGGCATACTGAGACTGCAATTCCTAGATGATACTTTGCTGGCAGATCTGCTTTTATGTGTTAGTATTTTATTGGTATATCTCTCAGTAACAAATCTGTTACATGAAGATAAAAATGCTTGTAAATAGCTTGCATAAACTTTCTTACTCTGTTAATTGAATGAGATATGATTGGTTATGTTTTATCATAAGAGGTAGGAAAGGCAGGTGTATATATAAAAAATATTTTCGTTATACATTTTTATCATTAAAGTTTCATGTGTGAAACTGAGCTATTCATCAGTTACATGTCCACAGAAATTACAAAAGAGAAAAATGGAACTTCACTGCAATTAGTACATTTTTGTACATTTACAGTGGCTAATCTGGCTTGACAACATTGAAACTGTAGCTACTGCTCTGCAAACTTAGAGCTATCAATCCTTGTTTTGTTTTGTTTCGGAAGATATATTAATTAGCAAGGCTTCATTCAGTCATCAAAATGAATTTTGCCTTTGATCTTCCCTTCTCCTACCCCAAACCCTCAAATTAATTAAAGAGCCATCTTTCACTGTTTAAAGTAAAAACCCAGCACATGATGCTTGGAATCACAATTTCTTTAACAGAATTTAGTTTAAAAGCATATTCTACAACTTTTCATTTTTAAAAAAAGACTCTGTTCAAAGTCTCTTTAAAAAGATCTTTAAAAATATACTGTGTCCTCTTTCTGCATCTTGAAGTTACTATGAACCCAGTTTCACTAAAGGTGAAGCTAAAGCTTTATTCTTTTTTCCGTAGTAGAGTAGATTATTTTGGATCTTTGAAATGCATAGCAAGAGAGACATTTAATATCAGCAGTTTTTTATTCTTTCCACTTCAGTAACACTATTGTTTGACTGGTTTTCTAAACTCTAAGATGTACTGGGGAAGTTACAGTACTTGTTGATGATAAGTATATAACAGATGACAGAGGACTATGCTGAAAAAGTAGATTTTGTTGCATAGGAGGAAAACCAGAATAAGAATGAAAACCAAATTTAGGTAATTATTTTGTATATTCCATATTTCTTGTTTAGTTTTTTAAACAACATGGATTTATTTTGGAGTCGAAAACAATACTCTGTTTTGTATGAGACAGATGTCAAGAGAATTTTCAAATGTGAAAAACTCATGCAGAATATGATCTTGCTAACAGCAGTGGTTGTGTAAGTCACTCAAGTGTCAAGGTTAAATAAAATGTCAGAGATTTCAGGCTGAAATGTGGTGCACCTTACAATGGATTGTTAGCGTATTCTTTAGATGTCTCTACTGTTGTTTCAATAGTAGTTGGGAATAATTGTATTTGACAAATACTGAAAAAATAAGACTCACTTTTAGTGTCTGAGGTAGGACTTACAGGCTTCTGCACAGTTGGTATAGTTTTTCTATGTGTAGTTGCGACAGCAATACAGAGCTACTTAGAGATAAAGATCTGCTTATTTTGTATAACTGTGTCTTACCTGACTAGCCCTACACCTTTGTCTTCCATCTTTATTCCTGCACTCACTACTATTCTTCTCAACTTTTCCTATAAGTTGCTTTAGTTGTTAAATATAAATTTTTTTCTCACTACATAAGGACACCAACTGAGTCCTCTTACATATCTAAAATTCAACTTTTGGTCCTGTGACTAAGCAAAAAACCTGAACTGAAAAAATCATGAGGTTTTTTCTCGTTCAGTTAGTCCATATACTCTCCTGCGACTTGTCTTACTTCTTCTGCGGGCAGAAGACAGTTTTAAATAAGCCTCTGGATCAACATCTTCTGTACTTAATCAATACTGTTTTAAAAATTTATTTACTGTGGAGCAACCAAGGGGATGTACTTCTTTTTCCCTTACAATTAAGAAAAACTTTTTTTTTTAAACTGAGGCCAAACGGTGGCTGCGGAGCTTTTACAACCTTGTTATGATTTGATACAGTAAAAACTGTAAATTAGTTACTCTGAGAGCATTTATGTATTCTTTTCTTCAGTAATAGGAATTCTAGATAGCTTTATTTGCATTTTAATATTTGGTAATGTGTATTTTATGCATTGTGTTAAATAAATGAAGTAAAAGATTGCTAGTGGTGTAGAAAACAGATGCTTGAATATCTACTCTTTTCTCTAAGCAATTAAACTAGAGGGATGCAAATTGGTTCTGCTCCTGTAAGCTAGGGAGAATTGTGGTGCTTACATTTTCCTTTTCTTAAATAGGAAAAGCAGATTTTCATTAAATGATTCATCTTATGCAGTTACAGTGGTGGTGATGGTGGGCAAAAGTTTAAATTTCATACTAACACTGTTAATGTTTTTCATATTTTATTTACTGTTTCTCTATATGAGTAGAATACTTGGTAAGTGTGGCAATGTACAACTGAGGAGAAGATGGTTGGAGAACTCCATCAAATGCCACCTGTATCTTCATGAATAATACAGTACTTTCCTATGCACAGTGATCCACAGAACAATCTATGCTTTTACTTTTCCATGTTAGCGACATAATGCTTTCCAAAATCATATGACAAGCACAGCTAGTATTTGTTCCTGAAAAAGTAGGTATCAAGGCTATCACCAGTGTACCAAGTGACTGAATATTGTTTGAAATGTCAAGTTCTGTTCAAGAAATTGACTATTTATGACATTCTAGTTGTTTCTCTTACAGAGATTGCAGAACATTTCTTTCTGACTCACATTTGGAGATGGTATGTTTACAAATCAGGATTAACAGTTTATGTTTGAGGAATTTTAGTGTCAAAGGGAGTGGAACTGCATCCCAAACATACCACGTCTATTCGAAGTTAGTCCTCTAATGCTGCAGAGGAAGGAGAAATTAAAACAAGAACAAAATAAAGTCCCAGAAGGCAAATTTACCTTGGCTTAGAAAAGTATAAGAGGACGGATAAGGAATTTTCTTACTTCTGGAAGGCAAAGCATGGAAGGTCTGAGATTAGTGTGATATATCAACGGAGAAATCAAACCTAAGTGACAATGTTCCTCAGGCCTTTGTCATGCCTTTGGGGTATAAAAACATTGTGTATATCAAGTACTTCTGCTTTCATCAGTTGGAAAATTAATTTGTGAGATTGATGGATTGCTCATTTTTTAATGACAGCCAGAAAAAAGGGAAAAAAGTGTAATACGTGGTTTGCTTTCTTCCATCTTTCTGAAGTTGAGCCCCATTCAGTTACTTTTTTAGTGTGTGTGGGTTGTACTGTCACCATTTCTGTGACAATGGTAACAAAGGGGTGGAGCTTTACAAAGAAAACAAACCTGAACTTTGCTTTTTCAATATGATTTTCTCAATATACATGCAATAACATGACATTGAATGGAAACTAGAGTTTAGGCAAAGTGTAACAATATAAAAGGAATTCACAGAAGCTTTCATAGCATATGCACAAAGTTGGATATATTTACTTGTGGTACTCAAGTGGAAAGGGCATGAAGAGCAGCAAATGGTGAAAAGAATGATTTAATATGCTACTGGCTAAAGAACCTTCTGTTTTTTCAAAGCTTGTAAAAAATTTAAAATTACACACACTTACAGCTAATCAAGTAAGTTAGTTTTGTATTGATTCATAAGGATCTATCAGTTCATTAATGCCCTTTTGTGAAATAATTTCTCTGTTGCATAAAGTTTGGAATTAATTTCAAAAGTTGTATGAAGCCTAGTGTACTTTCTACAAGATCACCCTTTTTTGCTTTTTAAAAGATCACACTTGTCATTCCCAAACATATCCTGAAACCAGCCTTTAGTATCTGAATCAAGCTCTCTTGTCTGTTCAACAACATAATAAAGACTAGCAGTTCCATGCTTTGGTGAATGTTTTTATATTCTTTTCTTTCAACTTCTCACTTTAAAGCTTCTGCAAAACTGAAGACTAAGTAATAATAACTACTGTTTCTGGGGGAAGGTGGGGCATGAGGAAAATAAGAATTTGCTGGATACAGAAAATATAGTTGCATAAAATTGTCTTTTAAAAATTGGATTACTAAAGTTTTTCTTCTTTTTAAATTCAAAAGATAGCATTTTACAAATAAATATTAGATAAATTAAACTCAGTATCTACTGACTTGTCTACTTCTGGTGGTCTGGGAGCTAAAACATTAAACCTGAACTTAAGAGTTCTAGGCTCAGCTTTCTTCATAATATTTCTGAATTTTAAGGTTGCCTGGTTACCTTTTGATGTTCCTTTGTTGAGGAGACTCATATCTACTTTGGGTCATTGACAAAGATTAAGTGTTTTCTCAATAGTGTCCTTTCTAATCGTGGCTTTGCTTACACAGTTTGGCAACATTTTCTTTACTCTTTCTATCTGTATGGTAACACAAATGGTAAGGATTAAAAGCTCCTTAGAGTCTATTAGGAAAGACTGAGAAAACAGGCAGTTAAAGAGTCTAGTATAAGAAATTGTCAGCTCTAAAGAACCAATATGATAAAAAAATGCATATTTTTTAATTTCTTGAGCTGATGAGGGAAAAAACAAATGTTATATTTTAATAACAGAATCAAGCAGCTATTTATCATATTATGAGTATATGTGTATGAAAAACATAACGGAGCAGTGGAAGATGATAAAATAAAAGGGCTGAAGAAGATATAATACCACATACACACTTTTGGAAGTCTTAGTCTCTGTTCATGACTCCTGTCTGTCTGCACTGATGGTCCAGGAAGCATGTCTTCATTTAATTTCTTGAATTGCCTGGATCTTGTTAATCAGACAAAATTGTGATGAAAGTGAGACACTGGATGCTGATGTACATAGCTGTATGATGTATGACTTGGTAGTTTTCAGTAGGTGACCAAACAGGTTTTTGGGTTGCAGAAGCTGAGATTAGAGGTATATGTATAAGACCTGCATGGTATTCACAGACAAGAACAGCACCATTTGTACTTAGAAATAAAGCAACCCTAAGTCGTTTTAAGTGACTCAGCTTCTGTGGTTTATGCTGTCTCCCCACCTTTGCTCTTTATTTTAAAGCCTGCAGCTTGATGGAATCTATCTATGGTATGGAAACAGTCTCTGTATGTATTTCAGGTATAGCCTGCAAGAAACTCTAAATCTGTTAACACAGATTGTGCAAAAAGACAAAGACAGAAGCTGCAAGAGTGAAAAAGGAAGAAACATATGTATACTGATCAGGAGAAATAAAACACCTGATGCCCTAAGAAGTTTTATATAAATGAGGAGAAAAAAATAAGATGCTGAAATTTCCCTATTTTATAAAATGAAGTTATATTAAGAAGAGAATAATAAGCGTGAATTTAGAAACCTATGCATGTATATTCGTTTTTGTTCTGTTTGAGGTTTTTTCCCAGATACTCATGCAACATTTGTGAAATGTAAATTAAAATTATGTCCTTCCAAGATTTAGTTAAAAGTCTTTGTGTCATTATTTGGTCAAAATTTCCGCTGACATCAGTGTTTGACACAGTAAAGACTGCAGGTCTGTGATCATCCTTGTAGTAACAAATCCAGAGGGAATCTGAAGAAAAAAGAAAACCCCAAATCTGTGGAGGTTAAATGAGCAGTATGTTTCTGTCTTTTAAATTTCAGATGTTTTGTATAAGTTATTGCACATGTGACCCCCATTACTGTGCATAGCACACAGTGAAGAGTTGCAGTTCAGTCATTGTTAGGTATTAGTAAAGACTTGTGTAATCAGGGATTGATTGCTGGGTGAAATTAGTACATTGCATTACTTCTGTCAAGTTCAAGGCTTGTGTTTTAGAAGAATGTTGTAGGAATTTAATCAATGCAAGAATAGTTTTCTTACAACTTTTTAGTTTACCTTCTGCACCTTGCTTGGGTAGTGAATGGAAATCGGTTTGCAGAAAGCAACAGGCTTTGAAAAGAAGAACATGAAATGTCTTCTGTTGTGTGTTTATAGTAAGATTCTCTTCTTCAGTATGTCTCCATCTCCTATACTTCTCCGTCAGCGTAGACAGTACTAGGGGTGAAGAACTGGGTGTGGGTCTCTGTGTTACCACCAGCTGGAATGTATGAATGGGGGCTAGTATAGATGCAGCAATGCTTGGTAAGTTCCTAAAAATTTTGTTGACAGCTGTTGAGCTCATCTGTACTCTGAGTTTTTTGAAGCGAGGCCAAGGAATTTTTAATCACAGAAGATTACCATGTGCTAAATATTTAAAAATAAACTTACTTTTTTTAGTAAAAGGTCTTTGTTTAAATGTGTTACACTTTTTACTGAAAGTGCAAAAGCTGTTTTGATTTAAAACACTATTGAATTATTATCAAGGAGATTGAAAGAGATAATGAGATGGAAAGAAGATAATATTTATTCTGTTTGATTGGAGTGTTCTGTAAGAACCATCAGTGTGAATAATGTAAATGTATTTAATGCATCTCAGACTGTGGCATTTTTGAGGGAGAGAGGATTTTCAATGACCTGATAGATTGGAAAATGTCTAATTTAAAGAAAAATCTCTATGAAATGCTGCTATGTGAAGAGTTGGGTTATCAGCTCCTACAGTTCCAATTGCTGTTTTTTTCCCACCCCAGTGAAACTAGGTCACTAGTTTTTGGCACTCGTCCAAGTTGTGAGATTTATTTTGTGTTCGAGCACACTGTCTAGAAATAGTGATGCAATGTCAGCAAGGCCACTTTTCATTTCATGAACATAATTTCCAGTGCCCTGGAATTAATTTAGTCACTGACCTGTTAATAAATGCAATTTGTCACTGGCTTACAGAGGCAGTGTCTGGAAATAGTCATGGTCACCCTGCCAGGTGATTTATAGGATTCCTGTTCAATGTAATGTTTTTTAGTTTTGATCACCTAGAAGAGTCTGTTAATGAAAATAAACGGCCAAATTAATATAAAGGAAAATAGTAATAATTAGTAAATACCACAGAGAGAGAGGACTGATTTGAAGTGTTTGTTTAACATTGTATTATGCCATGGTATGTGTGAGAAACATTCTAGTTATCTTTGAAAGAAAACAGGAATTCAGCATGTGCATGTAGGTGACAATTATTTGAAACGCACATTATAGGATTACTCTTGAAGACTAGTAATTAAAATTTGCTACTGGTGTTCCAGGTGTGTTCTCACACTCTACCCACACTGACCCCAGGTTTTGTTAAAATTGTGATTGTCATTTGCTACAGGCACACCAAGCAGTCACCCCAGGCAGCAGATTGCTCTGGATAACAAAATTTACCATTCCCTGTGGTACAACCTGCACAGCATCCTGGCACTTAATCCACTGTCTAGAAAAATCATGTTTTTCCTACAGCAGTTAGCTGGCTCTGATTTAAAGTATCAGACATTGTCACTGCATGTAGTACACCCTACTCTAGGGTGCATATGTGAAGT
This sequence comes from Rhinopomastus cyanomelas, assembly GCA_013400115.1. Lineage (NCBI taxonomy): Eukaryota > Metazoa > Chordata > Aves > Bucerotiformes > Rhinopomastidae > Rhinopomastus > Rhinopomastus cyanomelas. The sequence goes on along the minus strand of VXBP01001331.1, from coordinate 22,793 downwards.
ACTGGGTTCTCGACAATAGGGCCTGAACTGAGGTTGACCTCTAGATGAACCTCACCGCTTAACAATATTTATCTGTGCTGATATGCATGTATATATTAATGCCAGTCTGTAAAGCTTTGTTTAAAGCTTGTTGTGTAACAGTAACCAGCTGACAGATCTTTTCTTATTTAGAGACATGTGGCAAGGCCATGAAACCATACGTTCGGACTTGTTGAGAAATATGTGGTCAAAGCCAAAATTTGTAGAGATAGTTCCTTGGGACAGAGATACTCCTTGAGCTCTGACCAGTGGAATCCAGCAGGGAGGATGACACTAGATGTTTCAGCACTTGAGGTTCTGAAAGATGATCTGAAACTGTATAAAAACTGGACTCAACTTGCAGCAAATTTGGAGACCTCACCTATGAGTGGACACACTATATGGAACTTCCCAATTGCAGGACGGGTTCTAAAAACTCTCACTGTAACTGAGACTCCCTGTGACTGTGCATCTAGGTGGTGGTAACATATTAGGGCAAGTGCTAATGTGTCTTTCTTAGTCACTGTAGTTAACCTTATGCAGTAATTATTAGGTTCATTACCCTGCTGCTTTTCTTTGCTGCTTAAAACTGGAGCACAATGAGTTTGTATTTTTGACTAAATACAGTATCACATTTTTCTATTTCCTTGAAACAGTAAGTTTACTCTTTTTGTTGGTGTCTGTGTCCTTTTTGTTGGTCCTGTCAATTGGCAAAATAATAGACTTGTACAAAACTGATATTTGGATACAGATTAAATCTTGATAAAACTCTTAGTTTCATGTTTTTGGTTTGTGCTTTTGGGTTTTTTGGAGTTTAATTCTGACTTAGGTTACTCCATGCAATATTACAGGAGATATTAAAATTTCCAATGAAACCTTCAGCATCTATTGTGGCTGCCACTGCAGTCACGGGACAAATTGACACTTGTTTTTGTCAGTATTTTTTTTACCTTGAAGCTTTATTTTTGGAATATCACTTGTGGCTTGTACTTACATGGCTGAGAAATTGTAGTTGAAGACATAACTCTTCTTCACAATAGTAGAGAATATTAGTGTCAGTGAATGCCTGCATTTAGAGGAGCTAAACTATTTTAGGGTGAAGTTGTGATGTCTGTAGAGTAATCATATTAAATGTCTTTAGTATTAAAGAGACTATTGAAATTAAATTCTAAGGATTGTTGGGTTTTTTGGTTAAAATAATAGCAGGAAAATGCATTTTTTTAATTTAAAAAACCACCAGAATAGGACAGAAAATATCAGCTTTCTCTTTGATTCTTGCTGAAACTACTATTTTCTAATGGACACTTAAAAAGCGTAGTAGCTCCTCCATTCTCCTTTGGTTAGAAATATTTATCTTACAAGACTGCTAGCTATATGATTATTCTGTATGGATCAACAATAGATCTGGCTGCTTTGTATCCAGTCTTTCAGCATATGGAATGCTAGCAAATTTTGATGACTTTGTGAGTTGCATCTTTTGATGTCTCCTTTGTTTTCAAATTCTTTTAAGTGCCTTAGTAAATTATGCTGTCCTCTGTTCACTGCATCTGCTGACTGTCCCCCAGAGTCTTTGTAATAAAAAATAGAATTAAACCAGAGTAAGTTCCTGGTGAGTCATTTTCTAATACGTGATAAAGCAGAAATGCAAAATGAGGAATGAACAATGTAGAATAACATTTCTGTCTAGTAACTTACACAGAAGCAGAACATACTTAGTTTTTCATTCCAGGAAAAGCAAATGAAAATTATTTAAATACATCTTATAGTGTTTTAAACATGAGTGTTTTTCTTTGCAACATAGTGTGAAATACTTTTATTTGTATTAATTTCTAAATTACCTATAAGAAAATACTATTTTCTAGTGATCTTATGCTGTTCTATTATTAGTAACATAGTGTGATCATGATTCAGAGGGTTGTTTTGGTGGTGTGGGGTTGGTTTGGTTCCCATTTCTGTATTTCAGCATGAAATAAAGAAATGTGTTAAGGTTTGGTGGCTTTCTAAACTTACACTTGTTTTGGGACAATTAAACTTAGATGTTTAGAGAATCCCTCATCTTGAATCACTAATTCCTCTGGATTGTAGGAAGCATAACACGGGGCAGTTTAATAATCTAAATGTATGTGTGAATTTTGTTCTTGAAAATTTCAGTTTTCTAGGGGCTAACTTTTTATTTTCATTGCTATGACACAATTTTTCATTTTGTTTGGATTAACTTCTGCTGTTTCTGTTTGACTGGTTCAAATGAATTTCTATGACACTTTTGCCAAAGGTTTGCCTTTACCAAGAGTGTTAGTGAAATGCAGTTTTACTCTTCTGTCGTTAAGTTGCTTTTCCCCCCTCTACTTTTACTGGGAAAGTTTCTTTGGAAAAGATTTCTCATTATTTTTTCCTTGTAAAAGGTCAGCAGATGGCACTTCTTCCAACGGAGCTGGAATGAAAGTAGGTTTGTAGGAAGTAGGTGAATGTTAAACAATTAGAAATCTTGTAAGTGTTCATAACTTTGAGCATTCTACGTTTGGCATTTTTACTGTACACTGCAGGACTTAGAAAAATAAAGTCTTATCTCCAAAATAATCAGGCCACAGGTATCTGGTCTTAAGTAGGGCTAAAATTTTAGTCAATCCGTGCATCTTTTAAATAGAAGGAAAAATAAAAACATCTGCCAAGTTACTTCTAGCATATATGAGTGAGTGATATGCTAGGTGGATGACATTTTTGTAGTGAATTTGTCTTACAGGACAGACTTTGAATTTTTCTTGTAGTGGAAACCTTGCTGTAGCAATAAAATAGAAAATATTATTGTGCTCTTCTGAAAGATCAGTTATGAGTAGATACTTTATTTAGAAAGCTGGTATTTTTAATATTGTTTTCTGCCAGCCTCTTTCTAGAGGAGTCATAATTATAAGAGTGATATCACACCTACTTTCAAACATAGGCAGGTTGAAATTCCAGCTTCTCTGTATGTACCCTGTAAACCAGTAGGGCAATTCTGAATTCAGATCTTCAGGCATGTTTCATCAAAACAGAGGTAGCGCAAAGGCTCAAGTGTTTTTGAGTTATTGTATCTTGAATCAGGAGCTGATCTTTATCTACCGACAGTACCTAGAAGCCTGTTCTTGCAAGCAGAAGACAGCATGTGGGATTCAGTTCCCTAAACATGATATCCTGTACCCAGAGATGTCTGTCTGGTGCTCTGGTTTCTTCTGTGTACTTGCTCTCAGTGCAGGAGTTGTAGATGTCCAAAATGCTCTTGGTATAGAAGTATAAGAAGTGAATGTGAATCCCACACTTAATATCTATGTTTAAGCACAGTAGGTACTAACAACAACATTTTGTGGAGTACAGAACATAAAGGGCATAGTACAGGTGACACTTCATACATAGTTTCAGATGGATCTGTTTGCTTTTCTGTTAGGGTTTTGGTTTTTTCTTTTTTTTTTTTTTTAAACCAGAACCGGATTTTTTTGTTCGTAGAAGTAACAGGCAATTTACAACAATATGCTTATAATTTTTGCTGGTCACTCATAAGTTGTCACAACTGTGAACAAAAATAGCAAATGATAGATTACAAATTATTGTGTGTCTGTTTGTGTTGGCAGGACCAAAACTTCACACACTGCCCTTATATGAAACATTGTAGTATGACTGAAATACTCTGAGGTAAAGTGTGGCTCTGTACATAGCCATCATAAATAAGGCAAAGGCAAACTTGAGAGAAAAAAGTGCACTTCAGCCATAAAATTGACTAAATTGCATCGGCTTAGCCAATAATTTCCAATGAATTTTGATATATAAAAGCTAATGTAAAAGAATACAGCAATTATTTTGTAAGTCATAAGGCATAATGTCAGAATAAATATCCATGTTCTTAATTTTTTAATATAAACTTTGCTTTGCAGTTTGGTCTTCATTTTACAAAAAAAAAAAGTTTAATATCGAATTGACTACTGTCAGTATGGACGAGAAGTGTGATACTTTGAAGACCAAATGAAGTTTACTATAATAATTCTGCCTGAGTAATCCTTGGTAGCTTGTTTTTTAAATTCAAGTTCCTGAAGTTTGACACTTGATTCATGTACTAATTGTCATGAGTTTGACATTCAGCAAAATGCTTATATAGTTTGCATCCTGAATTTCTTTCAACTGAGGGAATTAATAAACACGTTTAACTCAGAAACATTGAGCTACCAGTTGCTATGGGACTGAATCTGTAGTAGTAAAAAGTTCCCTACTGCTTTTCCAAGATTTGCTATTAGAGGCATAAATACAGTGACTGAATCCTGATATTTTAATTGTTCATAAGGATATTATGGATATCATCTCTTCAACAGAGTAGGTCATAGAGCACAGTGCTGTGACGATGCACACAGCATGGGAAATAAGCAGGAGGAGTTAGAAATCTGTGTCCAATCAGCTGATTATGATCTGGGGGCAATTATGGAGACCTGGTGGGACAGCTCGCATGACTGGAATGTGGCTGTGTACTTTTTAGGAGGGATAGGTCAGCAAGGCAAGGTGGTGGTGTTGCTCTTTACGTGAGAGAGCAACTGGAATGTGTTGAGATCTGTCCAGGGGCAGATGAAAAGAGAGTTGAGAATTTGTGGGTATGGATTAAGGGGCAGGCTGGCATGGGTGACACTCTTATGGGTGTCTATTACAGACCTCCAGATCAGAGTGAGGAAGTTGATGAAGTCTTCTGCAGCCAGCTGGCAGCATCCTCACAGCTACCAGNAAGGGCAAGTGTAGAGTCTTGCATGTGGGCAAGAACAACCCCAGGTACCAGTATAGGCTGGGGCCTGACCTGTTGGAGAGCAGTCTAGGAGAAAGGGATCTGGGGGTCCTGGTGGACAGCAGGATGCCCGTGAGCCAGCAGTGTGCTCTTGTGGCCAAGAGGGCCAACAGCATCCTGACGTGGATCAGAAGGGGGGTGGTTAGCAGATGGAGAGAGGTTCTCCGCCTCTACTCTGCCCTGGTGAGACCGCACCTGGAGTATTGTGTCCAGTTGTGGGCTCCTCAGTTCAAGAGGGATTTGGAGCTGCTGGAGGGAGTCCAGCGTGGAGCAACGAAGATGATAAGAGAGGTGGAGCACCTCCCTTATGAGGAGAGGTTGAGGGAGCTGGGTTTCTTTAGCTTGGAGCAGAGGAGACTGAGGGATGATCTCATTAATATCTATAAATTTGTGAGGGGTGGGTGTCCAGAGGATGGAGCCTGGCTCCTCTCAATGTCGTCTGGTGATAGGACGAGGCGCAATGGCTGTAAGCTGGAACATGGGGGGTTCCACATAAATATGAAGAAGAACTTCACAGTGAGGGTGACAGAACACTGTAAGGGGCTGCCCACAAGAGTTCTGGAGTCTTTTTCTTTGGAGACGTTTAAGACTTGCCTGGATGTGTTCCTGTGTGACATGGTGTAGTGATCCTGCTGGGTCAGGGGTGTTGGACTAGATGATTTTTCGAGGTCCCTTGCAATCCCTAATGATTCTATGATAAAAAAAATCTTCATTCTCTTAGAGAAGAGATGGATCTAGATAATGGAACAAGCAATAGTCAGAAGAATTCTGTGTTGGTGTTTATGAAAGACTGGACATGCCACCGTTTTTTCTCCCTCCCCCACACTCCAAAATAACCCACCGATGTCACAAAACCAACAAAAAATTCCCCAAACAACAAATATGAAATATCTTTCCCTAGGAAAATACCTACTTGGATGAAATTAAGAAGAACGAAAAATTGGTTAAAACAATGTTAGCTGTGTTTTGCTGTTGAAGAAACATTTCTTTTTGTGATGGGCAGAATAAAGTAATTGTTAGACTTTTCTTTGTTTCAGTTTTGACAGGTAATCTCTCAGCTTTTAGGGGATTTATGTTGATGTCCATTTGCTCATCTTGTCATCCATGAGCCAGCTACTGCATAACAAAAATCTGGTCTGTAGTTCCTCGATCTGAACACAGTTCTGGACATAGATGACCCTTCTTTAACAGAGGTGTTGGGCAAGGTAGTATGAAGAAATCTCTCCCAAATTCAGCCATTCAGTGGTTCAGTTAATAGTTGGATGAAGTAGCAGAAGGCAGTGAAAACCATCTTTTTTCTTTTCAGCTTCTCAGAATCAGGGTAAGTTTTAAGCATGAGTACTAGCACAACATAAACATGTTACATGTGTATATGAGTCTGAATTGAGTGTAGATTTTTTTGCTTCCCCCCTGCATACAAAAAGGAAGTAATAATTTGAAAGTACATCTGCAGAATGACAGCAGGTAAACTATTATGGGATGCAGGAAAAATCATTGACTTCCCTGAAGGCACCATTTGTAGAATAAAACATTATTACAGTTTCATACTGTTTTTCTAATGTCTTTTTCATTCTGTTGTTCATTGATGCTACATGAGCTCAGATTATCACTTCTGACAAAACGTCTACTTCACGAGTTTCTTACATGTATGAGTTACACTCTTTTATGAAAGGTGGTTTAGTCTTCTTAAACAAGGCTGTTTTATGAGTCTTTCTTCTTACTTTGATGTGGATAGTAAACTTTCTATATTCTTTTATTGATGGCAAAAACTTGGTCTAGGGCTTCAGTTGTATGCTTGTTGAACCAGGCGTAATGTCTGTAACATGGGTGTGCAGTTAGTAGATGGATACCAGAAGGGGATTGCCATATGATGTCACTGAAAGAAGCAAAGAGAAAAGAAAATGGCCTTATACATGTGAATAAATACAGAATAATAGTGAAATGACTACTATCATAAGAATAAGATTATTTTGGCGATTCAGTTACAGACTTCTGCCATGCTATAAAAGCAAAGTGTATTCAGAGATAATCTTAAAAGTGGCTGTTTCTTACTGGAAATGGGATTATTGTGACCAATCACATTTGGGGAGCATGAGATTCTTGGCATATAGGGTGGTAGATCAGAAGCTATAAAATGAATAGGAATGTGCTATAATACCACAAGCAGTTCTTATTTGGACATCTGTGAAGAATATGTATTTTTGGATCACATTGTTCCAGTAGTTAATTTGAAAGTGTATCAGTCAACATTGGGGGTGTATTTTTTGAATCAGAAGTTTAGAGTCTGATGCCTTTGGAAGAAAAGGAGTGGCAGTTTATGAGAACAACAAAGACCTGGTGAAGCTGTGTGGGGAGAAAATTAGAAGGGCTAAGGCCCAACAAGAACTCAAGCTAGCAAAAGCTGTAAAATACAACAAAAGGAGAACTAGGGAGACTCTTCATCTTTATTTTGGGTGCTGAGGGAAATATAGTGACAAAGGAGAAGACTGAAATACTTAATGCTGCCTTTGCCTCTCTCTTTAGCAGATGACTAGTATTCCCTTGGTACCCAGGTGCTTGAGTTGAGAGAAATTTGAAGCAGAATGAGACATATATAATCCAAGATGAAATGTGATTCATGAACTGTGAAACCACTTGGAAGTCTATGGGGCCAGACAAGTTACACCCAAGTGTACTGAAAAACATGGCAAATGTCCTTATTAAACTATTGACTATCATCTGTTGGTAGTCCTTGCTAACTGGAGAGGTCTCAGAGGATTGGAGACAAGCAAATGTGACACCCAGTTACAAGAAGGATCAGAAAGAGGGTTCAGGGGACTACAGACCCGTGAGTCTACCCTCAGTGTGTAGGGAAGGTTATGAAGCAAATCATCTTGAGTGCCATTTTTGCATGATTTACAGGATAATGATGTCCAAAGCAAGTGGCCTCAAGCAGTGCTAGGGAAAGTTTAGGTTACATATTAGGAAAAGCTTCTGTTTTGAAAGGGTCAGGAGACTGCCCAGAAAGGAAGTTGAACTGTAACCCCTGGATACAACTTATGGGTTGTATTGATGTGAACCTTAGGAACATGATTTAGTGGTGGGCTTGGTAGAGTGTGGTTCATTTTTGGACTTTATGATCTTAAAGATCTTTTTCAGAGTAGAGAATTCTCTCATTCTTTGATTCTGTGTATCCTACCGAGGAAATGTTTATCTAAGCTGATCACTGGTATGCTCTAGCATGTCTGTCAGTGGCTGGGTTTCCTTGGGCTGTTTGTTCCATGTTTTGCTGGGTCATATTCAGTGGTTTGTTCTGACGACTGAATTTTGCTTGTAAACAGGTCTGTACATGGAGAAGAAAGTTTTCTTTCTTCAGCAGTCTTATGCATATGTTTAGTGTCCTGCAGATGCAAAGAATATATGGCATGATCTTGACCAACAGGTTATGTTTTGAAAAACAGTATAGATAATTGCTTTGTTTGGAGATGTAGAAAACTAAATTGAAGGCTTTTTAAAATTTAATTTATTTATTCTTGTAAAGAGTGTATCTTACTTGTTGCAGAGTTTTCATTTTCCTATGAAGCAGCTATTTGCAGAGATAAGGTTCTGCATTGGTTGAGTAATAATAACTAAAGTTTGTCCAGAATACCTAAGTTAGCAGATATGGGGGGGAAAAAAACCACTAGTGTCAACATTTCTTGGCTTAAAGGAATTGTGTTCTATTTATATACACGAAGTCTAATTCTGTCAGTGACAGTGCTACTGATAAGGATTTACATAAACACACCTGTAAGCACTTAGCTAAGGGGAAGTGCATTTCTGAATTCATAGATCCATCGCTTCTCTGGTTATGTAGATTTTTATAATTGAGAGAAATTAATGCTTGTTGCTGTAATAAGCATTTCTACTATTCCTATAACATCTTTATCAGAATAAAGTTTTCTGAAAGGGCAAATATAGATAATATCTTACAAGGAATGTTCACTACAAAGCTCATTACATTGTAAGGTTTGACTCTAAACATGATTTTTTTTGTAAGAAAGTCATAAGGTACAGACCAACTGTAGAACTTAGTTGGTTCACTTTACATGACCAAAAATTATTTTTGGCTTCTATTGAAAGAGGTGTCTGTTCTGTCTTGTATACATGGACCTTATTGTTCTTTTGATCTGCAAAATACTTATGCCCTCTACAGTTGAAATAATATCTTAGGAAGAGTTCATGTTGTTGCATTTACTTGCTGGTACTTTCCTGATACTTAGAGATTCAAGTAGGTGAACATAATATATTTGAAGGATTTCAGCTGCAAAAGTCAGCTTTAGCAAAGTACAGTGATGTAGGTATTTTTGAAAATAATTATAGGTTATGAAAGTGAGTTGTACTGTTAAGTTGAAAATTTCTTTTGCATAAAAGATGTTACTGATTTATTTTCAATCTCCATATATTACTTTCAGTCTCCAGGTATATGTGAAATATAGTATGAGTAGGCATATTTTTGCCTATTTTGCAAATACAAAATAACTTTAGTAATCTTCACTACTGCAGAAGTCGAATATTGAGACATGAACTATCCACAGTATAGCTCATTGATTTTTGACTGACTGATTAAAGTAAATCACATCAATCATTGTTGTGGCAGTGTAGAAATATGGAACCAGTGTAATAGTGGTAATCATTTCTATCACAAAAAAGCCAGCCTTTGGAATGAGTGTAGGAGCTAGTTTTCCAAAAACTAGGTACGTTTGAGTATCATTTGATCTAAATAAAAGAGACCTCTGTATGACTGGTATTTTAATTTTTAGTAATCATTGACATTCCTTGATAAGTTACTTATCTTTTGGAACACTGGCCTGTTAACTTTTATTTTTGTACACAAAAAAATTAAAAATAATATGCCTTATTCTGCTTTCCATTATCTCACATAATGAGTCAAGTATTTCCAGTACTTGTTTTTCAGTTATTTTCATGTGTGGTCTGGCAGTTGTCTCTACGTCACCTTTCACTGTGATTTACTTAGCTCTTTTAATAGTGAATACATGTCTTTGCCTCCCAATCAACCATATAATATAATAATTAGTACAACCAAAACAAAAAGCAAAACTTATAAATTTGCTAGTATTAAGGACAAATTGGATTTTAGCAGAGTACTAATTTCTACAGAATAATTTTCTTAAAATGATGGTAATTTTTCTTTAATGAGTAATACATTGCTTTAAAGACTCAGAATTTTAAAAAGCCACCTCTCTACTTAAGTTAGTCTTTTTCCAAGTGTGCTTAAAGAAAATCCATATTGATACAATAATGTTTCGTGCTTCTGTTTGTGTATCTTTTGTTGGGAAATCAGATGCTGAATGTGAAAGTTGGCATTATAATATGTAATTAAATCGATAAACTTACTGTAGTGTTGCTGCAAAGGTTATTTCATAATGCTCTGCTATCATACCTGCAGTGTAAAGAGTATAGGAGTATAGAATCATAGAATCATTAGGGATTGGAAGGGACCTTGAAAGGTTATCAACCCCTGACACGCCAGGATCACCTAGACCAAGTCACACAGGAACACATCCAGGTGGGTCTTGAATGTCTCCAGTGAAGGAGACTCCACAACCCCCCTGGGGCAGCCTCTTCCAGTGCTCCATCACCCTCACTGTTAAGAAGTTCCTGCTGATGTGGAACCTCCTATGTTCCAGCTCACACCCATTGCCCCTTGTCCTGTCAGTAGATGACACTGAGAAAAGAACTTTTCCCAAAGCTCTCTGCAGGGCATAGGAATTAATTTATACAGTTGTACCTTTCAATAAAGGAAGTTAGTATAATTTGGGGGAAGAAAAGAAGAGAAAAGGTGGCAGGAAGGCTAAGACTGTGTAACTGAGTTATTCCTATGTGTAGAAAGTGACAAATGGAAAAGCACATAACTTTGAAAATTAACACACCTGGGGAAAAGGCAGGATCATTTAGGAAGTCCTCTGCTTATTTAATTATTATAGCTCAAGTTCATATTTACAATATAAAAAAGTAGATGGCAGAAGTATACTTCTAGCTTTCTACTTTGTTATCTTAGAAAGCAGATGTCTTAAGCTTCGTTAGAATTTTTCAGTAGAACTTTATATAAAAGATAATGAAATGAAATATCCCTAAAAACCCGTATTGTTTCTTTGTGATTGGTATGACAGTGTTTGATTATTTAAATGTGCCCTGTGATGTTAAGCAAATGTGAATGAGTCCAAATAATTCAAATGAAATTTCACACTACTGAAACTAAGATTTTAATGAACTATATAACGTAGATTTGTAGAGGCTGATGCTGTAGTTTTGTAAATATTTTAATTAATGCAGTCAAATGTAGACTTAAGAGATAACTTAGTAAAGATAACATAATATTATGATAAATCTAAATAATAATTTATCTACTGTAACTTCTGCTGCTCCCTAATTTGGGGTCATGCCCTAAGATGCTTAGCTCTTTGTAGATGGTGTTGCTAATGTATTTGCTTTTTTGAGTGGAGACTATGAACAGTAGTTCAGTGAATATTCAGTTGAAACATAGATATAAGACGTATAATTACTTCAACTGTATAAAGGTACTTTGTGCAGAAGAGAAGCTATATTGTTGTTTGGTTAGAGATAATACTATAGGATAGATAACTGGAGTATGTTGCAAAATCTTACATTTTTTGTTTGATATGTGGGAGAAGAAATTTACAATGCCTGTAGATAAAATCAGGTCTTGCAACAGTATAAGTGTGAAAACAGGGATGATGAGCTTCAAGGAATTAATGCTATACCCAAAGTATCCTATTAAATGTAAATATAAGAATGCTTTAGAGTAGTGTTTATTTTCAGCTTGTGTGGTCTTCTGTACATGTGCATGCATGCATACACTCATGTAATGTTACACATTAACTTCAAGACTGAAAAATTTTATTAAAAGATTGAGGATATGAAAAGTGAACTGTTGACTTCTTTTAAAATATGGCCACACAGTTAACTCACAACAGTTATCACATTAAAAAGTTACAGTATGAATTCTTGAGGAGAATTACTGAAGTAATTGTTTTCTCAAATTGTAGAAGATACAACTGGTAAAACCTTTATTGAAGTGAAGGAGCTGAATAATTACTGTGAAACTTCTGAAAAATGATAATCCGTCAGTGTCACGATCATCAGTGGAACATAACCAGGGGGACTAAGTGAGCCAAATAGCTCTTATTGAAGTCTAGTTTCTTTCTGTTGTGACATTCAAAATAGACAGAGGCCTTTTAGTGGCTGTGGCAGAATGAAAAATGAAAGCGTAGAAAGTAGTTGGTTAGAGAAACTTCTAGTATGGTATTGAGTGTGTGAGCTAAAGCAGTAGGAAGGTGTGATTAATTAGTATTCTTGGCTGTCCTTCTAGGTACATGTAATTTTGTGTATGTAGGCTTTTTAACCTAGAAGTTTCAGAAGAAAAACCACCATTGGCATGGATTGGCTGTTTGCAATTTTCAAGCATTAGAAAATTGTGAAGGATTATACTCTACTGTAGCTTGAGTTTTGTCTGCAGAGATGTCCATATTATATTATCCAAAGAAATATGCACACAAATTTGAAGAAATGAATGCAAAAGAAACCTTTCTTTTTTGTAACTTTGCTGTCTCCATGCAGGATCCAGCTATTCCAGCAGGCTTCTATCTACTGCAGGGGTAACATAAAGCAGTGAACAATTTGACACTGTAATGGGATGACATGCTAATTTTGAACATCCGACACTCCTTAGAATGACTAGAAGCTGGAGTAAGGTAGAAACAGCCAAATAATTTTTATTTCGTAGCCATGAAATATAGAATTTAAACAGAAATACAAAAGTGAAATGAACTATGGCTGGAAAACAGCTGAACAAATAAACTGTAAAGTGACAATGTATCATATCAGTGTAACCTATGAAAATAGTACATCTTTTAAGAAACCACTTCAGCATTTAATCATACAAATAAGGTATTCATTTCAGGACTTCTGTTTAAACAGCTTTTTGTGTTTGAGCACTTCTTTGACCCTAACAAGTTTGTATGTCAAGCCTTCTTGTCAGTTAAGGATTTATATCACGTTCTAGTCCTTTTTTTATGAAGGAGTTAATGTGAAGTAGTGTGTCACACATCTAGAAAATACCCGTTATGTAAATCACAGTGTCTCAGTGAAATAAAAGCAGGTTTAGCTGTGGCTCACATCAGCATCTTGTTTTCTAGTCATATGAGTCAGTGTTTCGGTATTTTTATTCATACCGTGAAACAGTAGAATTAGGCTGCTGCGGTACATGTTGGAAAAATATTGTGTATTTGTACTTGAGTAATTGGTCTGCAATGATGTAATGGAAGGCAGTTTCTTAATTTGCCATTTACTTTAAAGTTCATTAACTTAAATTATTAATGTGTTTTTTTTTAAAAAAAACCCCACGTTTAAAAGTACATCCCCCACCATCCAGCCATTCCAAATCTGTGTTCTACTTTATCTCTGTGAACTGATTTGAAGAAATTTTCTGACTGTTTCTACATGTATAAAAGCATTTCTAATGATAATAGAAGTGAGTAATTAAGAGGATTTACTAGAATATGTAATACCAGTTTTTTAAAAATATATTTGATATTATTAATTTGTACTATTGTAACACATAAATATTCTTATTATGGACAAGAAGCCTGCTGTTTAAGGGAAGGTGCTACATCGAAGCAATTGTCCCTGGTGGAAAATGCTTGGAATATAAGTGTAATTATAAATGTAGAAAAGATGGTTCCAAATACAAGGAAGAAACCATGACATCCCACTGTTTGGTGTAATGGTTTTAGTGTATTTGTGATATAGTCTCTTCAGTTTCCATTAGGCACCAGAGTAAAAGAAAGTTTAAGTCTAGTGTTGGACTTAAATAAAGGAAAGTTAGTTACTTAAAGTAAGTAAAAGAAAGTTAAAAGGACAGTTTTGAAGATGATGGTGAATGTCTCCTGCAGACTGCTTTTCAGTGTGAAGTGTATTGTGGAAGAAGGTGTAAACATGAGAAGTGAGTAGTGAAGCCTGGAATTACCACTGTAATTCGGAGGCCAGGACCACTGTCTTTCAGTACGGAGTGAGACTTAATGGATAGAATGAAAAGAAAAAAAAGAAAGCATTGCAGTGATATTTTTACTCAATGAAAGCAGAGTGGAGTTAAAAAAAAGATGCAGAGAGAGTGATGGCAGGATCAGTAACACAAAGTAAAGACAGTGTCCTTGATGTTTAGAGAATGACATCTTTGCTGAGGTTTTGTCCTTACACCAATCAGTAAAAATATCACAGTATCACAGTATTACCAAGGTCGGAAGAGACAAGTCCAACCTGTTACCACAGAGCTCAAGGCTAGACCATGGCACCAAGTGCCACGTCCAATCCTGCCTTGAACAGCTCCAGAGTTGGCGACTCCACCACCTCCGTGGGCAGGCCATTCCAGTAGCAAATGACTCTCTCAGTGAAGAACTTTCTTCTCTCCTCAAGCCTCAATTTCCCCTGGCGCAGCTTGAGGCTGTGTCCTCTTGTTCTGGTGCTGGCTGCCTGAGAGAAGAGAGCAACCTCCTCCTGGCCACAACCACCCCTCAGGTAGTTGGAGACAGCAATAAGGTCTCCCCTGAGCCTCCTCTTCTCAAGGCTAAACAATCCCAGCTCCCTCAGCCTCTCCTCATAGGGCTTGTGCTCAAGGCCCCTCACCAGCCTCGTTGCCCTTCTCTGGACACG
>VXBP01001329.1:21707-33435 GCA_013400115.1 Rhinopomastus cyanomelas | reverse complement strand
AGGTGATCCTGTTGTTGCAGGCGGATTGGACTAGACTATCGAGGTCCCTTCCGTAATGATTCTATGATTCTATGTTTCTATGATTCTGTGTCTTTCCTGTGATGCAAGCTCTACAGCTGGATGTAATACTCCAGGGGGGGTCCTACAAGAGCACAATGGAGGGGACGAGTTATCTCATTTGATCTTCTGGCCATGTTTTTTTTTTTGATACAACTGTTACAGTTAGTGTCTGTGAGGAATATGGTGTGAAATTACTTCACCCATACACAAGTGATGGATATAGACAGAAATATAGATTATGCATGTGACATAAAAGACAAAATGACAAAGACTTACGCACATGCTGTCCCCGCCCAGATGACCACACATAGGAGGCAGCGCAGCATTCTCCTAGAAGAGTACAGCAAGGCAGCAAGTTTAGTGGGTGTCCTTGCAGACAACTTTGGTTGGATTTGGTTGCCCCCCATTTTCTATCTCTCTCTAGTCCTTTTACACTTTTAGCGTCCTTACATATATGTCCAGTATGTGTTTAGGAGGCGGGGCAGAATACATCCAGGGTTAGGTAATTTTATGAAATACTGCACAGAAATACCGGACTGGTGGAGGTCTCTTGACCTTGCCTTCCCCCACTGCATCTTCCCCCATCCTTCCTCTTCAGAATGCATTTTTCCCTCAAGTTCTCACCAGCATGGTGCCCAGTCTTGGGGAAGAAGAGATCTGTTGGCAAGCATTGTACTTTTTGTAGATTCTAGTTTACTTAAACATAGGCGGAAGTAGTCCTTTTCCATAACTCCTTGTTCTGCAGTATCACCCTAAGCCTCTGATGATCATATTTCACTCAATATTTTTCTATCCCTAATACAGCAGCCCAGGATGTTCTTGGCCTTCTCCACCTTAAAAAATGTTATTTGAAGTAATCAAATACAGTATTTCGGGTATGAATTTTGCACAAATAAAATTGGAGAATGTGTAATTTAATATTGGAAAAAATTAGAGTGAATGAGATAATATATCATTGTTTTACATAAATATTATTTCATAAGTGCTGCATCAGATAAAATGTGTTTCTCTGTTTCAGGGATAAAATACATTTCTTATTGTGTTACCGTTCATTTGTACATGCTATCGACATTCAGTGATGATGTGATACTTGCCTTTCATTTAGAGGACTTTTTTGATATATGTTATCTCAGGGTAACCATTAATTAATGTTTCAGGAGACAGCTTAGCTTGCTCCCAGTATAGGAAATACACCATAAAATTTAATGTAGTACGCAAATAATTTAGTGTGTGAATTTTTATGTGGATTTTTTATCTTTTGAACAGTGTTGATGAGGACTTCAGTGTAAACAACTAATTGTCCCATTATTATTTTACTCCAGTTTTAATGGACTATTCACATATTATGGGGTTTTTGTGAGGGAAGCAAGGGAAATGGAAATAAATATGAAGTCAAAGAAATTAGAGAGAAATATTACAGTAAAAAGCTGTAATTTTTACATTAGAATGTAAATAGAAAAAGAACAATATTGCAAAATTGCAAATCAATTTTAATTACTGCAGGTCTCTGATGTTCTAGTTACCTGCCACAAAAAGTTATTATTAAAAGTGTCAGCAATTTTCAGCCTCTGATTTGAATATCCTACAGCTAATGTTTTATCTTGGTTTGAGTTAGAACAAACCTAATCCTGCTCAGTTATTTTACTTTTTATCTCTGTTTCTTCTAACTGCACTTTCTGGTTATTTGTGCAGTGTCTGCTTCTACAATTAATAATGTTTAATGTTTGCAGTTACTGAGAAGGACTGGTGTACTTACACTTGCTTCTACAGAGAATCTGCTGCTAAACCTTGTGTACCACATTTGAATTCAGTAAGCGAGATGCTGCAACTGCAGGGAGGAAGAAACAGAACAGGTGACCTTAAACTGACCAACAGATTATTCCATCCCATACACATCACATTCATTATAAAGCTAAGGGATCACAAGTGTTAAGCCCTCTTTAACTCTTGTGTCCGAGAAAGAATCTGTCCCTTATGCATTGAGTCCCAATCTGTGCATTCCTGAACTCCTGCCAAATCCCACTTAGAATCCCACTTGGTACTTCCCCAGTGTCTATCCTCAGCATTAGTGTTGACGGTGATCTAATTACCAGGCAAGCAGTTTGATTCAGTATTGTCTGTGTATATTGTATATATTTGCATAGATTTATTTGCAAGTTTGCTGACGATACCAAGCTGTGTGGTGCAGCAGACATGCTGGACAGAAGGGATGCCATCCAGAGGGACCTGGACAGGCTGGAGAGGTAGACACAAGCCAATCTCATGGGGTTCAACAAGACCAAGAGTAAGGTCCTGCATCCAAGTCGAGGCAATACAAGGCACAAATACAGGCTTTGCAGTGACTGACTGGAGAGTGGCCCTGAGGAGAGGGACTTGGGGGTGCTTGTGTATGAAAGGCTCAACATGAGCCAGCAGTGTGCACTTGCAGCCCAGAAGGCAAACTGGATCCTGGGCTGCATCAGGANAATGGGTTGCCCAGGGAGGTGGTTGGGGTCCCGTCCCTGGAGGTTTTTAAGGCCAGTCTGGATGGGGCTCTGGCCAGCCTGGTCTAGGGTGGGATGTCCCTGCCCATGGTGGGGGGGTTGGAACTAGATGATCAGGTGGTCCCTTCCAACCCTGAGTGATTCTGATTCCATGGCTTCTTCAGTGAGGTGAGCCTGCTCTGGCAGGGGGATTGGACTGGAATTATCTTTTGAGGTCCTTTCCAATCCCTAATGATTCTATGATTCCATAAGTTCACCATCCTGAAGTCCAGGATTGTGATTCTTCTAGGTATTCTGTTCCTACTACACGAGACTCTAACTCCACCATCTCATGGTCTCTGCACTCAACGCTGCTCTCAGCCTTCACTGCTTCAGTCAGACCCTCCTTGCTGGTGAGTGCAAGATCCAGCAGCGCTACTGTCCTAGTGGGCTCCTCCACCACTTGCATCAGGAAATTGTCACGAATGCACTGAAGGAACCTCCTGGACTGTGGGTACACTAGTGTCTGAAAGGTAAGGGAAACTATCGATTTTAGGCTGACTCCCCACAAGTTTCTTCTTTAATTGGCTGTCAATGCTATAACACATTTGTTCTAATGACTGGAGATATGATCTGTCATCACTAGCAAAAGCTTCATTATTTTGGAAAAACCAACTGCTGTCCTTTTGGGGATATTACACCATTCAGGATTTGAGAATTCAAAAGCTAACTTAAGATGCATACTCCAGGCAGTAAAGTATGTTCGTCAAAGACCAAACAAAGGTCAGAAATAGTTATAATGTGGCCTACATAGATAGCAGCTGCCATACAATTATTCCCTATACCAGGGGTCCTCAAACCCTGACCTGCGGACCAGATATGGCCCGCCAGGGCATCCAATCCAGACCGCAGATCCACCGGTACTCCCCTCCACACCTCTCCCGTCCCCTTGCTGCTCAGCAGCCGCAGTTCGCCGCTTCCTGCCTACTGCGGGGACAGGCTCCGGCCCCCCCGACACGGTCCGAGGATAGGGAACAGGCCCTATGTTTAAAAAGTTTGAGGATCCCTGCCCTATACCCTTAGTCAGCCATTAACAAATGAGTGAGTGTAACAGAATAAAGGATATTTTGCTTTCTTCAGCAAACTCTTCTTCAAAGCTCAAAAGATAAAGTACTTTTCAGATGAGGTCTGGAAAGACTCTATGGAAGGTAGGAATTTTGAGTCAGAAGAATGGAGACATGAAAAACATTTCTGTGCAGATGTGTTATGCAAATGAAAGGAATTGAATGGAGATAGCTGAAGAAGGAAATAAACTAGAGGGAATAACACGAAAGGATACAGATCAGAGAAAACAATAAAGAGTTAAGAAAAAGTTTATCTATAAATCCATGTAATATGAAAGTATACAAAGATAATTAGAAAAATGTGTTTAGACTGAAACATGGAGCTTATTTTGAACTGTAGGGTTTTGCATGAAAATACCATTCCAATATCAGTAACAGATACACAGGTTTACCTACTGTATGTCTGTAGAATGAGTTGAATTACAGTTAAGATAAAGAGTGCAACCAGATCTCACTAAGGACACACGTGCTTCGTGTAACTGAGTTCTGAGTAAAGTAGAAACTTGTAACACTGCTGATGTTTGCAAAGTTTTAAAAGTCACCAACTCTTTTCAGAAAACATCTGCAGAAGCCTGCTGAACATGGACAATGCCAAATACTAAAGAGAAAACAAGTCAATAAATTTTTCCTTTTAAATCTAAGATGATAGAGTCAGAGGCTGCATAACAGCCACTTCTTGCTGGGAGAATGACACAAGACTTCTTACTGTGTGTAAAAGGAGAGGAGAATAAACACACAATTCTACTAATACAAACAGAAAGTATACACACAAGGAACCACTGCAAAAAAATACTACTTACAATATATTAGTTATTTGTAAACTCCTCTTATGTATTATTACATTTAGAAATGCTTTCCTACTAGTGCCTTACACTCAGTTTGAGGCACGTTTTAGGGAAAGCACACTATTCCATTATAAATGCACTTAAAGATCTATCTAATGTTTTGCTGAGTGGGAGAAAGGGGGTAGGAATCACTATGCATAACCAGTTGACAGGAAAAAGATCCACAGAAAATGTTTCTGACTCAGAAAACAGCTGACCTGTTTCCTGCTTCATCACCTGAATAGTACTGAGGTAAGCCTAGTGTACCAAAGCAGTGTAATTTGCTTTATAAGCACTTTGACTGGTGCAATTAAGAGTGAATCTAACAAAAAAAAAAATTGCCCTGATAACCAGAAGAGAAAGGCTAATACTAAATCTTAAGCTGATCAGATGCAATTGTGTTGGGGTGGATCAGAAGGGGGGTGTTTAGCAGATCAAGAGAGGTTCTTCTCCCCCTCTACTCTGCCCTGGTGAGACCACACCTGGAGTATTGTGTCCAGTTGTGGGCTCCTCAGTTCAAGAGGGATGTGGAGCTGCTGGAGAGGGTCCAGCAAAGGGCAACAAAGATGATGAAGGAGGTGGAGCACCTCCCTTATGAGGAGAGGCTGAGGGAGCTGGGTCTCTTTATCTTGGAGAACAGAAGACTGAGGGGTGACCTCATTAATGTCTAAATATTTGAGAGGTGAGTGTCAGGCGGATGGAGCCACTCTCTTCTCAATGTCATCTAATGATAGGACAAGGGGCAATGGTTGTAAACTGGAACATAGAAGGTTCCACATCAACCTGAGAAGGAACTTCTTCACAGTGAGGGTGACAGAGCCCTGGAACAGGCTGCCCAGGGGGGTTGTGGAGTCTCCTTCACTGGAGACGTTTAAAACCTGCCTGGATGTGTTCCTGTGTGACTTGGTCTAGGTGATCCTGCTGTTGCGGGGGGATTGGACTAGATGATCTTTTGAAGGCCCTACCAATCACTAATGATTCTATGATTGTATCATATGATTCTATGACATAAATATTATATTAAAAACAAAGCATTTCAATGGTGGCTTCAAAGAGTCCCAGGAAAGAGACAAGAAACCACTGACAGAAGTCAACAGTGTCCTGGTGGTTTTAGTCTTTTATTCAAAATGTAAGGAAGCCAATATTCCCTTCAGACAGATGTCCCATATATATTAAAAATATCAATTATAACATTTGATTTATTACTGAGTTTATTTTTGTATTTTATTTTTAAAATACAGTAGGTAACTTCTGCATGTAACTTTAAAAAACCCTTATTAACAAATCTGCGGAGATGTTTTTGTGGGTTAAATATTTTTCTTATGTAAAACTTATGGTTTTAATAGAGAAGAATGTGGAAGGAATAGCATGAAACAGGAAAGAAAAAGGAAGACTCATATTACTTCATTTTGGAAAGTGATTCCTAAGTGAGCTGCTGCAACAGTACTGTATATTACTAGTGTCTATTTTATTAAGAAGATTGAGGTGTTCCCAGAATTTGGATAACTGTGTCAAGAACAATTACATTAGTTTTCCTTGAGCTATTCCTTATGAGGTCTACCTGATTTCAATTTTGTAATTTGCAAAATGGAAATTTCCAGTGCTTTCCTTTCTGACAGTAACATAGATTTTAAGAGGGTGCTTACAACTAGCCTAGGATTTGATATGACAGATATTTATATTTAATGCAGAGTAAAACATGAAATACAATTAACCTTTATTCTATTGCATTGTAAATGTATTTCACTTTCTTTCAACTGAAGTGAATTATATTAATAACTTGTTATTGTTAAAATGTCAAGAGTGTTTTCTTTCTCTTGGAATTATCATTTCTCTGCTCAAGGTATTGGGTTTTGCTTACTGCTTCTGACACAGAAAAAAGAAATATAATCTTAAGTGAAATGTTCAGTTATGTCATTTTTTGCAGTTAGCTCAAATAATAGTTTCAGAGCTGACATATGGAATGTGTAAGGAGGCAGGAACCAGACAACGCACTGAAACTGAGACACTCGTTTAAAGATATAGTCTCCTTGGGACTAGTAGAGTGATGTACATGAAATGGCATATATTACTGTAAGTAGCACTTCCTTTTATTTTCACCAAGCTCATTTCAAGCATGTAACTATTGTTTTATTGTGACATTATTGTGATAATTTACATGCACCTTGCAGAGTTGAAATATACTTAGGGATGAAATCAGTAATGTTCAAGAAGAAAGAAGGTATAATAATAAGTTTTGGATTGCACCTCATCTCTTCCACTGGTGAAATATATTTCCTGTAAAGTATGTGGTTAATAAGATAGACTTTTGTGGTGAGTTCAAGACCACGATTAAAGATAAAGGAAAAGAAAACAAAGCAGTTAGGTCTTAATGAGATCTTGGATGGAATTGGCCAGACAATGGATAGCTTAGGAAAAATGGAAAAGGGTTTATTAACTCTTTAACTGTATACAGAAAAGAAGAAAAGGTTAAGCAAGTTAGTGCACACAAACTAGAAACTGTGTCACGAATGTCATCACATATTCTGAAAAAAATACAATGGGACATCACTATTGTGTCAGTCCTTGGGTCTTTTTCACATCAGAGATCTGGGGAAAAAGAGCATGTCAGTCAAGTAGAGACAAGTATTACCACCCTCTCTATTATTCATACATCACCTGTGCCTTTGAAATAGCAGCAACTAGGCTCTTTTGCAGACTGGTGAATTTATCAGTTCTTCACCTTAGCTTCTCCATCTCAACCCACATCAGGCAAGCCTGATTCCTCAGCGCCTGAACTGCATCCCTCAATGCAGGAGACATGCTTTCAAAGAACCCAGACTTTGTCTTTCATGCTCCAGGTGTGAGGATTCTCAAGTCCTTCTGTTCAGGTAAGCACGGAGAAATTCTTCCCAATACTTGGGCACCCCCAGCCTTTCTCAGCGGCAGAAATGACAAACAATCTGTCTTCCTGCTGATAAGTGCTCTCTAAAATGGTGGTGAAAGACCCTCGCCATGTGCGGGACCCAAGATGCAGACCAACCACAAGGCTGTGTCAGCAGGGCCCCCCCCCACACACTCTGCATGAGGCTGAGAGGTTTTTCAGGACCCTCCCCCTCGCCTCCCCCTCCCCTTCCCCTTTCTTTCCTTTCCCTGCTGCTGCACAACTGGGTGCTTGCTTAGTTCATATGGATAGGTGTGGAAACCAGTAGCATATTGTTTCAGTTTGCTCTCTCTGATGTAAGGTATGCTCAAATGGAAAGAAATACTTAGTAATTGTATTCATCTGCTTAATCTTAGTAATTTCTTTTTCATAATGTACCATTTAACTCCACAAAAACCAAGCTGAAAATTATGACTGTTGATTTTGGAGACTTTGTTTTCCTTGTATAAATGTAGGGGAGGAAGGAAAGTACTCAGTGCTGATATGCTGTTGCAAACTCTATTTAGATGTTCTGGAGTTTTGAGAATGAAAACTGGCCCAGACTCTTTCTTCTTCTTAGCAATCCACATGACTTCCATAATTGGTCCCTATTAATACTAATCTAGAAGTAGATCCTGCCTGTAATTTCTAATATAAAGTGCAGTGTCTTAAATATTAATACAAAAGTAAAGAAATGCATATTTGTTTTATTTTTTGTGATCCCTTTAAAATCTCAGTTGTTAATTGAGAGGGACTGAGTCTAATTATGTCTTGAATCATTTAAGAATAGCAGTGTAAGTGTTAAGTAGTTGCCTGACCCATAGGGATCTATAGCAACTATGCTATGATAGCCAGAGGTTTGAGATTTTCTGAGAAAATAATGGATATAAATTGTAATATATTGTTCAATTGGATAATGCAACAGGTATTGGGAAAGAATTTCAATCACAGTTTGAATCAGTTTGAATCTTTCTGGCTTCCAATTAAATATCTTGTAAGCATTAAGAGATCAAAAGACTTATTTCTTCTCTGAGGATGTGAAAATACTAAAGAACTCTGCTCAAGTCTGAATACTAAAGGTTTTATTGATAACTCAAATATTAGAAGAAGCATTATATTAAAAAAAACCAAATCTGTGTAAAATATAAACATGTATATCTTTTACAGATAGGAGAATGGAAAAGCATATATTCTACTGAGAAAAACTGTTGAGGTTCTGTTTATTTATGTCAATGCTGTGTTCTCTGCTTTTAATATTCACATATTTATTTGAATGTAGTTACTGTAGGTATTTAATATTTTTATCCTTTAAAGACAGGATTCCTTTTTTAACCCCCCTTCTAATTTTCATTTGAGGCATAATCTTAACTGCAACCTGTTTGTTCCTTCAAGTCATCAATAATATTGAAATACATGAGGCAGCACAAATATATAGTAGTGTGATCTCTTTCCATATAGTTTTAATTTAATATAGTTTTTTGCATAAGCCTATTTCTATGGCATTGCTTATATTCACATAATCACAGAATTTTTGAGGCTGGTAAAGACCTCTGAGATCATCAAGTCCACCCTGTGACATAACATCTTCACATTGGCTAGACAATCACATTAAGTGCCACATACTGTCTTCCCTTAAACACCTCCAAGGACGGTGTTTGGTCTCCTGGGCAGTCCCTTCCTATGTCTGATCGCCTTAGCCATAGGGAAGTGCTTCCTAATACCCAAATTAAACCTTCCTTGGTGGTGGTGCCCTCTCCTCCTTTTACTAGTTGACTGGCAGAAAAGCCCAACCCCTACCTGACTACAACTTTATTTCAGGTAGTTATAGAAAGTGGTAAGGTCCCCTCTGAGTCTCCTCTTCTCAACCCCAGATCCATCAGCATCTCCTCATAAGACTTTCCTTCTAGTCCCTTCACCAGCCTTGTTCCTCTCCTGTGGGCCTGCTCCAGCACCTCAGTATCTTTCCTTGAAGAGGTCCAGAAACATACCCAGTCTTCGAGGTGAGGCCTCACCTCTGTCCAGTATAGGGGGAGACTGGCCACACTTTTTCTGATACAAGCCAAGATGCCATTGGCCTTTCATACCATCTAGGCAAACTGCTGGCTTATGTTCATCCAATTGTCAACCAGTACTCTCAGGGGCATTTCTGCAGGCCACTCTCCAGCCACTCTACCCCTAGTCTGTTGTATGGGACTACTGTGGCCAAAGTGTAGGATCCTGCACTTACTCTAAGCCCACTGACTCAGCCTGTCCAGATCTTTCTGCAGCATCTTTCTATCCTCCAGCAGATCAACATTCTTCCCAAACTTGGTGTCATCTGTGAATTTACTAAGGATAGACTTGATCACCTGTTGTGAGATGGGGGATTAAAAAATGATCCCAAGGGTGAAATTGCGACACGAACTAAGTCAAATACTGGGCACGCACTGAGGCTTTATTGTTTAACCATACACAATAGAAAGAAAAGGCTGACAGAGAGGAAAGGGGAAAATAGAAAGGGCTAAAGAAGGGAAAAAAGATACAGCTACCACTGCTGAAATGTAGGCATCTGCAGGTTTCTCCAAAAGTTTGGCAGTGTCCCGCCATCTTCTGATCCTTGTCAATCCTTTGGTAGAAGCAGCTTCCCAAATTCTTACTAAGAAGCCATCCTTTTTCAGTGAAAATGTAAACCTTGCCCCACTGCTTCATCTCATGATGGTGCTGCCCACCTCTGCTGGTCTTTGGGCTAGTGTTAGTAATTCTTTGTTCTTGTTGCTGAAGCCATCTGGAAAGCTCAAGTCTGAAATACTGTCTTGTTATCTCATCCTAGGCTCAGTGAGGCGGAAGCTACACTTCATTATCTTAAGATACCCCTAGATCTTTTAGGGAGGGTTGGTTCAGTGACACAACTACGTAAGTCTCCAGATAGGTAGTCATCTGGTCTTCAGCTGGGGAAGGAGGGACTCCTGTTCATCCTGTCCTTCTGAATAAGACCATGTTGAGACAAAAGGTGGTTTTTGCATCCCACAATCCCCTCATCCAGGTCATCAATAAAGATGTTGAATAGGACTGGGCCCACTGCTAACCCCTGGGTGACACCACTGGTCACTGGATGTGGCACCATTCACCACTCTCTGGGTCTAATCATTCAGACAGTGTTTAATCAATGAAGGGTACATCTCAACCTTTTGTGCATCTTCTCTTACTATCTTCATCCTTTCATCCAATAAGGAATGGATATTTTCCTTGGCTCTCCTTTTGTTATTAACATTGTATAGTTATATTGTCTACTAGCTTTCATTTTGAGTACAGTTGAACCTAGATAACTAATGTTTAGGGTTAGTTTTTAATATTGTTTGAAAATATTTTCCCTAAATAGCTACATTTAGCAACCTAGGTAAATATTGTACTTCTTTATCTTCATAAAGATAATTTTAGATTGCTATCACTTAAATGTTCATTTCCCCATCTTTCTCAAGGGCTTAGCACTTTAAAGAAGCACTTCAACCTTTGCCCTGAAATAAATTTGTTAATGTTGATCCCTCTGCTTCTGTGAAGAATTTATCAATGCTTTTGCTGGATATTCTAAAGAGACATGTAATATATATTTGTGAGTCCTTTTAATGCTTATAAAAGCTATACTGTAAGGAAAGAGTGGTTTAGTTTTCATTTTATGCAAATAGCTCAGTATCTTGGCTGGAAATTCCTTCCCTGATGGCTACTTACTTCCCATAATGCCTTTCAAAAGACTAAGTATGCTGTGTTATATTTTTATATAACTATTTTTAATAGTGAGAGTGCGACCATGAGGTCAATAAAATTCTGGCTGGAAGACTGACTCCCACCCCTCAAATATTTGTAGACATTAATGAGGTCACCCCTCAGTCTCCTCTTCTCCAAGCTAAAGAGACCCAGCTCCCTCAGCCTCTCCTCACATGGGAGGTACTCCCCCTCCTTCATCATCTTCGTTGTCCTACACTGGACCCTCACCAGCAGCTCCACACCCCTCTTGAACTGAGGAGCCCAGAACTGGACACAATACTCCAGGTGTGGTCTCACCAGGGCAGAGTAGAGGGGGAGAAGAACCTCTCTTGATCTGCTAAACACCCCCCTTCTAATCCACCCCAGGATGCTGCTGACCCTCTTGGCCACAAGAGCACATTGCTGGCTCATAGTCATCTTGTTGTCCACCAGGACCCCCAAGTCCCTTTCCCCTACACTGTTCTCCAACAGGTCAGTCCCCAGCTTATACTGGGACCTGGGGTTGTTCTCGCCCAGATGCAAGACTCTGCACTTACTCTTGTTATTCCTCAATAAATTTTTCTCAGCCCAGCTCTCCAGCCTGTCCAGATCTCGCTGAATGGCAGCACAGTCTGC
>VXBP01001329.1:0-13658 GCA_013400115.1 Rhinopomastus cyanomelas | reverse complement strand
TGTGGAGTCTCCCTCACTGGAGATGTTCAAGACCCAACTGGACAGGTTCCTGCGTGACTTGGTTTAGGTGATCCTGCTGTTGCAGGGGGATTGGACTAGATGATCTTTCGAGGTCCCTTCTGATCCGTAATGATTCTATGATTCTATGATTCTATGGTAAGGTAATTTAGAAGGGAACTGTATTTTACAGCATTTATATATATTTACTGACATTTTAGATATTCTTGAATTTGCTGCTATTTCCCTCAGTATATCACGTAAAATAACCATGAACTAAATGCTATATATGTTTCCTTTATTAGCTGGAGATTTACTCTTTTAGGAGTTATGTTTTGAATGGGAGAGATTGAGTACTTGCAAAATAGAAGGGCTTCCCTTAGTTTGCAAATGTCTGAAGGCTGCTCTGATTAGTTCTGGACTCTTTTGAACTTCCATCATTTGAAACAGCTAAGACCTTTAATGCAACCATTTGTCAGATTTAATGGCACATCAAACAATCAAATGAAAATACAGGAAAAACATGCTTAAAATATCATTCATATGTGCAAAATACTCCTTTAATCCTGTTCATTATCTCTTCTGTAAAACAAATGAAACTTCCACATCATATTCAAATCTGTGGTATAGAATCTATAAACAAATGAAAATTTAACAAAGCAGTATAACTGACATAAAATAACCTATTAATTTAAAAATGTAGGTTTTATTGACTTCAGTTTTCTACTTCCTCTTTCTCCCCCAGTCTGAACTTTGAACAGGACAATTTTGACATTTTATTTGTATCCATTCAACAGTTTTGTATAAATTACTTGTACAAATACATTTCTAAAGAGTGTCTGGATTTAAATGGTGGGAAGTAAACGTGGCCATTGTTTTCTGCTATCATGTGGATGGGATTTTAGAAATGAACCTTGGTGTAGGAAATGTGTTTACTTGTAAGCCGCTTGATTTTTTTAATGCAACTTGCAAATAAGGTCAGGTTTTAAAGCTGAATTTGCTGCTTTTATTCAGAGAAACTAGACACATTTTGCCATTGGGGGAAAAGAAAAGCTAAACTAGAAAAAATCAAAATAGTTTAGGTTTTATTTCTTTTGAAAGATTAAATAAAGGCTGTTTACTTCTTTTGCAGCTGCTGATTCATCACACCTTATGTTTGCATACATGCTCTGGCCATAAAGAGAGTTATTTCTTTTAGCCATTATGCCATATTTCTAGTCAGGCTAAAAATAACACAGTGCAAAGCAGGCTATTACTACAGTGAAAACATCTTACGTTTCCAGTATTTGGAATGTATTAACCTTGCAGTCTTCTTTCCTTGCAAAGCTGTTGTGTAGGTTTCCCTGATTTCAGATCTATGTTAGAAGAACTACAGCCAAGTGTCCTCCACCCTGCTGTTTATGGGAGCAGAGGACAGGGGAAGCTGGGGAGGGTGCCACTGCGAGCCATCTCCCCCCAACCCCACCTTGGGAAGAGGGGTTGTCGGGGGAGCTGAGGCAGTCTGTGCCACAGTCGAAAGACCCCACTCAAAAGAGACAGGGCTCTGGGTAACCAGACCTTTTATCTTCTCACCTAGCGAAACCTCATAAGGGGAGGCATTTTGGACAGTGTTGTCACCACCCCCTAGAACACGTCGGGGTAGCGGGGGGGAGCAGGGTCCTCTTACAGCAACATAACTTTTTTCTTCATGAAAGCACAAATATGCATATTTGAAAATTCTGGAACTGGTGGGGAATGTGTTCTTATGCCCTCTGTCTTGTCTTTGCATTTTGCTGGCACTCTCATAAACCACATAATGATTTCTATCTCTAAACTGTCTGTGTTGCACACTTGAAAGGCAACCAGGGCTTTCCAGCAGTATAATTGGACTGAATGGAGTCCAATTTGCCATTTTAAAGATTTTATCCCTCATACTCAATGGATATTAGGGCTTCTCTGTGTGTTCACTTAAGAAAGAATTTTCCTATCTATTAACTTTACACAATTATGTAGATGGAAAATATGAATAAGAGTATTTTGTTTCAGTCTATCACTGGTGCAGGTTAATTATAGAACCATAGAATATAGTTTGAGTATTTAAAGATCATGTAGTCCAACTTCCCAGACTTGAACAAGGACATCTTCAATTCCACCAGGTTGCTTAGACCCCATTAAACCTGACCTTGAAAGTCTCCATGCATGGGGTTTCACCACCTCTCTGGGCAACACGTTTCAGTGTTTCACCACCCTCACCCTAAAAAATATCTTTCTATCTAGTCCAGGTCTACCCTCTTTTAATTTAAAACTTTTATGTCCCATCTTTTTGCAGTAGGCCCTGTTAAAATTTCATTCCCATCTTTCTTGTAGTCCCCCTTTAGGTACTGAAGGTCTGAGATAAGGTCTCCCTAAAGCCTTCTCTATTCTGGAATGAACCCCTCAATCTCAGCCTTTTTTCATAGCAAAGGTATTCCAGCCCACTGATAATTTTTGTGGCCTTCCTCTGCTCTAACAAGTTAATATTATTCTTGTGCTAAGGACTCCAGAGCTGGACACAGTACTCTGGGTGGGATCTTGCTAGAGCAGAGTAGAGAGGCAGAACCATCTCTACTGACCTGCTGGCCACACTTCTTTCTATAGATTGTGACTTTGCTAGATCATATCTAAATTTTCATCTACCTGAACCTGGACATAAAGAAAGGTATTGCTGGTGGATGGAGAGGAACACACAGAATTTGTGAACTGTTTCACCTCACTCTTTTAGTCTTGAATTCTATTGGTGTTTGTAAGTTGGTTTTGTTCTGGAGTTTGCATGATTTAGTTTCTTAAATTAATACATATGCTTATCACATGAAAGCAACATTCTATGATGATTTGTAGCTGCAGCAGATATAAAAATGTCCCTTTCTTGCTGTTAATGAAACAGACTTATTCAGGAATGTTTGGATTATTTATGTTGTACTTTTGGGACAAGACGAGAAAAAGCTTCCAGTTACACCTCTGAAGACAGCATTTCACCTGTACATTCTTTAACAAAGAAATAGTTTTATAAGAGTGGATTTTAAGGAAGATACTAAAAAAAAAAAATAAACACACTACTAAAGAATGAGATACAATGTAAACAGAAAACATATCTGTATCGACTTTCTTAAATGTGCTTATTTGTTAATGTACCTGAAAGTATTGGTTTATTCCATGTCACCAATGGAAATTCTTATCAAAGGCAATAGCATAATGCAATTCCACTGTCTTTTGTGACAGTTTGAGCTGTCCAACGCTATCTTAGTAAATTATGTGCCCACAGATAGACAGTGTAGGAATGGTTCTGCATACCTAAATTAATTTGTCTGAATTATTGAGTTACTGTATAAATGTATCTATCACCTTTTGGCAGTACTGCAGATAGTTGCTTAACGGGAAGGATGTCTGTTACTGTTAATTTCTGAAGTATACTTTCAGAAAGCCTAACTACTGAAGAGAAAGAAGTGGTGCATTTCAGAGGCAGCACCCCTATTCTGTAGCACTTCAATGCTGTTATCAGTCCAGACCCTGCTATGGAAGCTCCCTTTCATGGGTCCCTGCTTTCTGTGGTTACTTTCAGTAACTACCAATCCTACTTATGGTGGGTGGGTTTGACATACCTAAAATTAGGGCATTTAAAAATTAGGCATCTCAGTGCTCGGCACTGTGTAATATTACAATTTCTGTGGGTTTCAGCATGGAACATTACCAAAAGAGAAAGCACGTACAAATCACTCTATACTCAAAAGAATAGGAGAACAATTACATTGTAAAGTCAGGTGATTAAGTAGTAAAAACAAATAGTTTGATTATGATAATTGTAATATGAAAATTGTATATTTAATCCAGTCAAGATATCTCTGTGATAATAACCCTATTTAATTCCATTTGTTTTCCATTCAGGAACATAATTCTGCCTGTTGACAGAGTATATTTTGCTCTATAATTATGCTCTCATTTTTAACAGCATCTATTTACCAATTTTGAAAAGGTTTATCTAGAATTGTGCCCAGAAGGAAAAAATCTCAGCTAATTGCTACTAGAATTTACCACGCCTGATTAGCTTATAATGACACTGTTAGTAAGGCTATCATTTAATATTAAGATTACAATAAAGAAAGAATAATGAATGAAGTAATTTTAATAAAAGCCTCGTTATTGCAAATGGAAAGGAAGGCCACTGTCAATAGCAATTCTTCATTGTATATCTTCTGCAAGACTACATTCTACTTGCATTTCTACTGCAAATGTTGGTATCTGAACTAAACTGTGTGTTTTGCATACAAATTGTATGCAAATTGTAGTTTTGTATTGTAATTGTAAATTTGTATTGTTACAGAAAATGGAATTTGAAATTTTCAAATTGAAATTACTAGGAAGGATAAAGATGAAAAGACTAGTAATTATATGTAATATACAGCGAAATATTTAAAGCAGAGGCAGTTTGGGATTTTTTGAGATAATTGCAATTCAGTATTATGTTTGTGTCCTGATTTGAGTTAGAACTGATACTGCTCAGTGATTTTATTTTTTGAATGGGTTTCTCCTAAGCAACTGCACTTTCTGAAGTTAGTGGCGTATTTGTACAGAGACATCTGCTTCTACAAGTGATAATGTTTGATGTTTACAGTTATTATCATAGACTGGGATGCCAAAAAGCTCTTGCTTATACTTTCTCCTGTGAAGACAAAGGTAATCCTGTGAAGATAAATCTTGTGTACCATTTTGGGGTACAGTAAGTCAGAGGCTGTACCTGCAGGGAGAAATAGACAGGATAGTTGTCCCTACACTAATCAACAATGTGTTCCACTCTTGCCTGCCTCACTTCCCCTGTTGCCACTAAGTAATAGATATAAGCCCCTATTGGAAGACAGCCAGTCTAATAAGAATATAGAGGATAGAGAACCCACACTGGAGGTCATAGCAAGGTTGCATAAATCCAGGAAGTCTTCCTGTAATATGATGATCTCCACAAAGAAAAGAAGGGTCCTAGTTATTGGAGACTTGCTCCTGGAGGGACTGAGGGCCCAATATGCAGACCTGACCCCCATCATAGGGAAGTCTGGAGCCCAAATAAGGGATATCACTAGGTTGCTCCCTAACCTGGTGAGATCAGCTGACTATAACCCACTGCCAATCATCCAGATAGGTGAGGAGGAAGCTGTATATGCTCTTCTTGAGAGAGCAACAGGAATGTATTGAGTTCTGTTCAGGAGCAGATGAAGAGCATGGGTGTGGATTAAGGGTCAGGCTGGCACAGGTGATGCTGTTGCGGGTGTCTATTACAGACCACCAGATTAGAATGAGGAAGTTGATGATGTCTTCTACAGGCAGCTGGCAGCAGCCTCACAGCTACAGGTGCTGGGTCTCATGGGGGATTTTAACAACCCTGATATCTGCTGGAAGACCTACTTAGCCAGCCACCCACAGGCCAGGAGGTTTCTTCAGTGCACTGGTAACAATGTCCTGATGCAAATGGTAGAGGATCCCATTAGGAGAGGAGTGCTGCTGGATCTTGTACTCACCAACAAGGAGGGTCTAGTTGAGGCAGTGAAGATTGCACTGACAAGACTGCACAGCCTAGGTTGCACTGACCTTGAGATGGTAGAGGTTGAGAGTGCCATGTGGTAGGAACAGAATACCTAGCAGAATCACAACCGTGGACTTCAGTAGGGCCAACTTTGCCCTTTCCAAGCAATTGCTAGGGGAAAATCCCATCAGACAAGGTCCTGGCAGGTAAAGGGGCTCAGGGCAGCTGGTTAACATTCAAAGAAGACCACTTCTTTGAAGCACAAGATCAGAGCATTGCAAAAGAAAAGAAGTAAAGGAAGGGAGCCAGAAGACCTGCGTGGTTAAACAGGGAGGTGCTGGGCAAACTCAAGAGGAAGAAGAAAGTCTATATAGTTCATGGAAGCAGGAAGTGGCCACTTGGGGTGATTATAAGACTCTAGTGAGAGACTGTAGTGAGGCAACTAGGAAAGCGAAGGCCTTCTTGGAATTAAACCTTGCAACGGAGATAAAGGGAAACAAAAAAGGGCTTCTTTAAATACATTGCAGGTCAAACTGCTGAATGAGGTGGGTACCCAGAAAACAAGGGGTACAGAGAAAGCAGAGATACTGAACACATTCTTTGCTTCTGTCTGTAATTCTGGGGGCTGTCTTGATATCAAGCTCCATACTGCTGAGGCCCCAGAGGAATTTTGGACAAAAGAGAAGTTTGCCCTGACTGATGAGGACTGGGTTAGGGATAAGTTGAGTAAACTGGATGTACAGATGAGATGCACTTGCATGTACTAAGGGAGATAGTGGAAGTCATTGCTCCATCATCTTTTCTAAGTCATGGGGATCAGGAGAGGTGCCTAGGGACTGGAAGATAGTAAATATCACTCCAATCTTCAAAAAGGGTATGAAGGAGGACCCAGGTAACTATAGATCTGCCAGTCTCACCTCCTTCCCAGGAAATGTGATGGAACAATTTGTCCTTCACGCTGTCTCTGGGCCTGTCAAGGACAGGAGGGTCATTAGAGACAGTCAGCATAGTTTCACCAAGGGGAAATCATGCTTCTCTATGGGAGGGAACAACCTATACAGCTTGATCTTCTTGAGAGCTAATTCTGTCCTTGAGTAAGTATGCTATCAGGATAATGGAGCTATAGCTGCAGACTGAGGAATGCATTGTTTTTTTATACAGGGCTTTTTTATTTAGAGACTCATTTTTACTCTTCTTACTTATTCTAGACACTGTGTAACCAATAAATTTAAAGAATAATGGTTAGGTAATGCTATGGTAAACAATGGTATGAGACCAAGTGTATCTATAGTGACAATAGAATCGTTCAATAAACTTCTTCACTTTGTTTTCACCTGTCTTCATAGTGGACTCCGTGCCAGTTAATTGCCACATTTCACTAAACTGATAATCTTTTATGAGGGCATAACCAGGATTGTTTGGATCATTGGATAGATGGATGTGGTCTATCTTGACTTCAGGAAAGCATTTGACGCAGCCTTTCACAGCATCCTCGCAGCCAAACTGAGGCGGTGTGGCCTGGACAGTAGGGTGGTGTGGTGGATCATGAACTGCTGCAGGACAGAAGCCAGAGAGTAGTGGTCAATTGGACAGAGTCTAGTTGGAGGCCTGTATTTATTGGAAGCCATTAAGCATCGGTGTTGGGACCACTACTATTCAACAAGTTCATTGATTACTTGGATGAGTATCATGATGGTGGAGGTGGGAAAATCTGACCAATACGCAGAAGTCATCAGTTAGAAGTTGTTTGTTTTACAAAATATCAGTGTTTATATACCACACAGTATTAATCAATAGCTGCATTTTACCAAACATTTTCACCTTGCTACATCTTAAGGTTACAGGATTGGTTAGTTTTGTTTTTACTACAAACAGCTACACAATTCCTTCAGAGATAAACACAACAATTCACTTCAGCCTCCTATCAGTCGGCTGTCTTAACTACTGGCCCAGTTCTACTCTTAGCCCTAGACAGACAACCTGTGTTTTACGACAGCAGGCTACCTTTGTCTCTGGGCATTGATCATCATCTATTCCTAAATCCTAAATTCCTGAATTCCTAGGGTTTACTGCTCTTATCTCACACCCGCACCTGTCTCCTCCAACATTTCCTACACATGAGGGAATACAGAGTACTGTCAGCAAGTTTTCTGATGACAGAATGTCGGAAGGAGTGGCTGATACCCCTGCAGGCTGTTCTGTCATTCAGCAGGACCTGGACAGCTGGATAGCTGGAGAGCGAGAAATTGAATGAACTATAACAAGAGCAAATACAGAGTCTTGCACCTGGGCAAAAACAAGCCCAGGTACCACTACAGATTGGTGACTGACCTGTTGGAGAGCAGCGCAGGAGAAAGGGACCTGGGGGTTCTAGTGGACAGCAGGATGACTGTGAGCCAGCAATGTGCCCTTGTGGCAAGAAGGCCAATGGCATATTGGGGTGGATGAGAAAGGTAGTGGTTAGCAGATCGAGAGAGTTTCTTCTCCCCCTTCTCCTCCCCAGTACCTTGGGGAACTTCTCTAGATACAAGCCCCAACTAGACTCTGTCCCATTGACCACTACTCCCTAGCTTCTATCCTGCACAGAGTTCACAGTTCACCTCAATACCTGTTCATCCAGTCCACATTGCCTCAGTTTGGCTGCAAGGATGCTGTGTGAGACTGTTTCAAATACCTTACTGAAGTCAAGATAGACCACATCCACTGCTCTGCCATCAACTCTCCACCTGGTTAAGCTCTCATCAAAGGATATCATGTTGGTCAAGCATGATCTCCCCTTGGTGAAGCCATGCTGACTGTCTCTAATGACGCTTTTGTCTTTGATGTGCCTGGAGACAGGATGAAGGACAAATTGTTCCATCACATTTCCTGAGATGGAGGTGTGGCTGACCAGTCTATCGTTACCTGGGTCCTCTTTCGTACCCTTTTTGAAGATAGGAGTGGCATTTGCTATCCTCCAGTCCCTAGGCACCTCTCCTGATCCCCATGGCTTAGAAAAGATGATGGAGAGTGGCTTAGTGATGACTTCCACTGTGTCACTTAACATGCGTGGGTGCATCCCATCAGGGCCCATGGATTTGTGTATATCCAGTTTGATCAACTTATCCCTAACCCAGTCCTCATCAACCAAGGCTCCTCTCTTGCCTCCACTTCCTCTGGGGCCTCAGCAGCCTGGGGCTTGATATATTCATAATGATACCCAACCAGATTTGTTTTGTTTCTAAGCTCTTGTGTCAGTAGCAAAACCTGAAAGAAAAATCAAGTTCCTTGTATCTCTCTTCTGACTACTACCTGCAAGACAAAAGCTCTGACTTTCAATAGTGAATATGCTATGATCTGTCGGTCTGCAAAAGATCCAACAGCACTGCTGAGCTGATGTCTGATGATGAAATGATAACTGGAAATGTGTTACTGCTCCTGGGCCAAAAGCCGTGGGCTACATCCTGCTGAAGCTAAAGAGTTTAGTTAGCAGCAGGAACAAGATATGTGGAGATCCCCCAGAGCAGCAAGAACTGATAAGACAATGCTCCAGCAGATAACACTCTCCGTCCATTGTGTGCTTTGATATGTAGCTTGCTTGGGTGATAATTGTAGCTAGTTAGCATGAGATAGTGTTTACTGGCACTGTTAGCTGACCACTGCTATTGTAGAGCATGTAGGGAATCGTATATAAGAAACTCCTGTATGTCTAATAAACAGAGGAACGTGTTGCTTGCATCAAGCAGTGTCTCGTCTCTCAACTGCAGCAATGATCTATGGTTATAAAATGCTGAAAGGATACCTGTAACGTAACATATTTTTTTTAAAGCCTAAGCCTGAATCATGTTTTGTGTGCATATCAGTGCTGAATATTGAGTTTCTTCTTTGTTCTTTTATGGGAAAGGGCTACAAAATAGGACAACTAAGGAAAATGTTAATGCGTGTAGAATATTATGGAGTATTTAATTTATGTAAGAATATATAGGAATGTGGGCAAAAGGAGTACCCATAAATTTTTTTACTGCTTTCCTCTGACTATAATTCTTTTACTGTAGTCTCAGTATTTTCCTATGCATATAAATCAATATATTAGTAAACTAATATTATTATTAATGCGAGCTAAAAAAGAATCAGATGGTTACTGAGCTGTGATAGTAATCTGGTGATTATAAGAAACACCCAACACACACATATCTTATTTCAGCATCATCATCCAGATCACTTACCTGAAGAGCACGTAAGCATCGTGATTTTATATGCACAGAGGAAATTATACCATTTCAGTTATTTTTTTTAAAATAACTTCCTGAGAAATTAGTAAAGAGTATTCCTCCTTCTCTTTATGTTACATTATTATACCGTACTTGCTGTTTTTTGTCTGTAGGTCTTGGTGGCAAACACTTCTTCTGGATGACTTTGAATACACTGTCTTACTTTTGGAGCTGGTGAAATAGTGTTGTCTCAAAATAAATACCTACCCAATACCTGATGTCTTTACCTGAACAACAGTATGGTTTTGTGTGATTTATAGTATAAAGAGGCAGAAACATGTTGAAGCCTTTTTCTGTCACTATGTCTAGGATGACACCTTTCCATCTGTCCTTGGAGAACAGGTTTGGGGAACTGGATTTTGGGAATCAGGGTGAGGAGGTTGAAGACATTGTCTTAACTAGAGAACCCCCAAGGAGCATCGTTACAAAAAACCCCCTCAAAACCTCTAGTATGAAAAAGAAGAGAAGGGTGGTGGTGGTTGGTGACTCCTTTTTGAGGGGAACAGAAGTTCCCGTGTGTAGACCAGACCCCTCCCACAGGGAGGTCTGCTGCCTCCCAGGGGCTCATGTTCAGGATATCACCAGGAGGATACCTGAATACATCNTAGCCCTCCGCTGGACCCTCTCCAGTAGATCCTTGTCCCTCTTAAACCGGGGGGCCCAAAACTGAACACAGTACTCAAGATGAGGCCTCAGCAGGGCAGAGTAGAGGGGGAGAAGAACTTCCCTCGATCTGCTGGACACACTCCTCCTAATACACCCCAGGATCTCGTTGGCCTTCTTGGCCACCAGGGCACATTGCTGTGCCATGGTTAACCTGTTGTCCACCAGGACCCCCAGGTCCCTCTCCACAGGACTGCTTTCCAGTAGATCACCTCCCAGCCTGTACTGGTGGAGTTTGTTATTCCTCCCCAGGTGCAGGATGCTGCACTTGTCCTTGTTGAACTTCATCTGGTTTCTCTGTGCCCAGCCCTCCAGCCTGTCCAGGTCTCTCTGGATGGCAGCACAGCCCTCAGCCGTATCAGCCAAGCCTCCCAGCTTGGTGTCGTCGCCAGACTTGCTAAGCAGACACTCTGTGCCCTCATCAATGTCATTGATGAAGATGTTGAACAAGACCGGCCCCAGCACCGATCCCTGAGGGACACCACTAGTCACAGCTCTCTGTTTTTCCAAAGTAGAAATTTACATTATTATTTTCTGAAGAGCTCTTTCAACCTGAATTTAAAAACAGCTGACCTAAAGCATGAGGTTTTTTGCATTCACATTGATGTCTTAGTATTCAGAACGGAAAATCATATAGACTTTTAACGATGCGTCACAAGATTTTTCAGTTTTCTGACATCTAATATATATGGGTAGACAAAATTGTTATTGATTTAATTGGTCAACTTGGAGGCGGCTGAAATTTGATAATTTAGTATTTCTGGGTTTTTTAGGTCTCTGCACCAGACGATTTGACATCCAGTAATGTGTCCAATCATTATAATGCAGTTGCGTGAGATGGGCATTTTTCTTGCATGATACTTAAAGTTTGTATTTTTTAATACAGGATATTAGTAGAGCATGATCGTAACAATGTGTCTGTCTAGTTTTCCTGTTATTTACAAGGCCTTTACCTTTCCTATTGTATTGACTATTGTCCATTTCACTTTTGCCTGATAGGGGGAAGTTCCCTATGATTCCCTTGTATATATAATGTAAAGACTATACAATGTAGCCGCTCTTCCCAGTGTTGTTTATATGCTTAAGACAGATTTAAATTTACTCATCTGCTATTTTTATAGTCTGTAGTGCTGAATGTTTTAAGAATTGCAGGGATTTGATATAAAATCTTCCAATTTTATGAGAACAGTGACAGGGAGAGTGTGACTGGCTGCACAAAGAAGATCAAGTGAAATTTGTTTTATTCCTTTTCAACAGTTTTGCTATTATATTTTAATAAAGTTCAAAAGGCAAAATAAAGAACTTAATTTTCTTCATAACTAATGACTGTCACTTTTCAATAATCATCATTTTTCTCTTAAAGTATTGATTATGTGAAGAAACAGATGTATATTTTTGAGAAGAGAAAGAATAGAAGTTGATTCAGGAAGGTGTTTTATAGGCTCTATGGTATAAACATAAAGTTTTCTTGAAGTGCCTCCAGGTAAATATTGTCTTTAAGCGAACATGTGAACATGATTGGTTCTACAATATTATATTCTTACATGCTGAATTCTGTTTGTTTGGTGACTTGAAATGGCTAGTACCATTTGACATATCCATAGCTGCCTGAGACACCACAAAAGAAACACATAGAACTCTGGACCTGTAGAAAAGCATGCTTTCCTGGTTGGCAGCTGAAGGTTGATAAAGTTAGAACACCTGTGTTTTCAATTTAAAAAACATTCTCTCATCTAAGCTTTTATTTAACTCACACCGTGCCATTTTATTTTAATGTTTTAATTGAAGGAAAACATACAAGTTTGCATGACAGTAAAAAGTTCTGCATCCTTTTTTAACCATCCAGATCTATCTATGTAGATTTGAATCTCACTTCACGAAGAAAAACACCTGTGCCACAGGAGAGCCACAAAGCTCCTAAATCCTACAACATCCAGTCTTCTTTCAAGATTGACTTGTGGAAATTGTCTATATTAAATGTTAGAAACGGTAGTTCCTTGTTTCCTGTGACCTTAATCGCTTTGCAGTCTTCCTTTGACAGCTACCTATTAGAAATGTTTTTTCCTCTAGTACAAAGGAATTATTACAATGTATTTTATTCTTTCTTTTTGTATGTGTTTTTGGGAAATGTAGGATGATGAGGTCCCAGAGCATCATTTGACTTTAACCAAGCAGCAATTTGACATTCAACAAGACTGGCAGCCTCCTGGGATCCACAGCAGTCAAAAATGGTATGCTAGGAATGACTACAGAAATATTAATATAGTGCTAAACTAGATCTGTTAAAAGCGCCTGTATATCAGCAGGATGTTATACAGATTTGGCATCATATGAATGCAGTCATTTGGCTTTTTGTTCCAACCTGTGCCTAGAGAGTTCTTTCTGCTCAGCATTTGAGAAAGAACAAAATTACACTGATTTGCAATATACACTGCAAATACAATCTTTGGTGACAATAACAATGTCTTATTCTAGAGATATGCTGCTTATTGAAATGTGCCAGCAGTTGATTTGTGTAGAAATAATTATTGCTATATGCAAAATAATTATATGAACATGTAACTACTAAAGACTTTATTGCTTAAAGGTCATAAAATAGACTGTGAGCCCTGAAATATATGTTTTCCTGCACCAAGAAATAAAATCACTGAAATATTGATACTGGATTTTGAGTCAGATTTCACTCTATACAGAAATTAATTTATTAGAATTCAGATTCTTTCTATGGTATTACAGTATAGTCATGAAATAAATGAAAGGTAAAAGTAATGCATTGTGGTTATTATTGACACTTTTGTTAGGATTTGGTCATCCAAGAGTGAGAAACATTATAAAATATAATGAATGTGTTTTGGAATGGAAACTTACATAAGCATCTTGTTTCACTACAGATAGTGACTTCTCATTTGCCAATTTAATTTAAGGTGCATCAGTAGTCCCTCAGACTATGAGCAGGAACCATGTACCAAATCTCTAAAGGACCTGTTCCCAGCACAGGCTATTACCTACTTGCTTCATCATTCCCTTCTATACAAATCTTGCATTCTCTTTGGAAAATCACAGAACATTAGTGATTGGAAGGGACGTTGAAAGTTCATTCAGTCCAATCCCCCTGCCAGACCAAGATCACCTAGATCAAATCATACAAGAACATGTCCAGGCATATTTTAAATCTCTCCAAAGAAAGAGACTCCACAAACACCCTGGGCAGCCCGTTCCAG
>VXBP01001327.1:259785-291780 GCA_013400115.1 Rhinopomastus cyanomelas | reverse complement strand
GGGACTAACAAAAGCATCCCCCCCCCCCCCCCCCCCCCCAACTCTTCTTCTCCTTCCTCCTCTGTCCTGGGTCAGGACAGGTAATAAAAGACCATCTCAGGGTAACCACCCGACAAGCTGCTGTAGTGCTGGGAGGGGAAAGGGGCTGGAACACTGTCTGCGAGGGAAAGGGAGACCTGGGTTGAGAAACAAGAGGCTGCTTTTTTTTTTTGGGGGGGGGGGTGTTTTGCTATAAAAATAGACCAGAGTCTCCTTCGTTAAGAAAACTGGCTGCCTTGGTATAAAGTTATAAAAGTGAAGAGGCAGAGGGACAGGCTTGGAGTCTTCCCAGTCGGTGGTTACTGGTGGCAGACTGGACCGTGTCTGTCTGCGCTGGAGAGGCCACGGCAAAGCGTTTGCTGCTTCTGAACAGACAGAGCAGAGAGAGAGAAAGAGCCGCAGAAAAATGACGGGGTTTTGTTTTGGGGAGGTGGGGGGGGAGTTCACCATGAAGGATCCACCTCTGCACTGCACAAGGCACCGAGCGCAGAACCCTGGGGCGGGGGCTGATCCCCTCCTACACCACAACCACCTGGAGAGAGCGACACAGCGGAGATGACAAAAGCAGGACCACACCAGGAGAGCTCTGGGTACTGGTGTATTTATGGCGGTGCCACGGAGCAGACAGCTTGGCTACGAACAGTCGCAGGTGCCAGAGAAGGAGGTAACCCAGCAGCATTCCAGTTCCTCACCATTTGAGGGACAAATTGTAACCCAGTGGAGCCGGGCCAGGGCTATAATTACACTTCATGCCAAACTTGGAATCCATGAAAACTACTGATTCTTAGACCTTTGGGAGTTTCAACTTTAGGTTAAGTCGGGGGGTTGTTTTTTTTTCTTCCCCCCCTTAAGTGTCAAACGCTGGCTTCAAATAAGCAGAAATAATAGCATCTGTTTTCTTTCTGTTGGTTTTTTGTTGTTGTTTTCGTGTGTTCGTTAACATCCCAACATTCAGAGAGGCTACAACTCGGGAGGACGGGTGCTGGGCTTCGCTGCACCCCCCGGGGCTCAGGCGTGCGGGGCGGGACAGGACAGATTCGGCATCGTCAAAGTGAATGTCCCCACCCCCTCCCCAGAAGTTCTTCACTCACGAGGAATTAATAGTCGTCTCTGAAGGGGATCTAAGTTGTATAAAAGGGAAGGTAACGTCCAGGTGGAGTCGTTTCGCCCTACCCAGTGCGGGTTAGAACTGCTGTTGGTCATACTCTGCTATCAGTTTTTTAATGTGAGCCAGTTTGTTGTGGAGGTATTCGCAGCGGTTCTTCTCTTGGCTGTAGTTGGGGTTAGTCTGCAAAGAGAAAGGGAAGGGCAGTGAGGGAGGGCACTGGTGCTCCAGGATCTAGGGAGAACCCAGGTGAGGTGACTGAACCTCGGAGCATAAATGTTAAGAGCAAGGAGGGGAGCTTTTCTTGATGGAGGAGTAGAAACCCATTGAAAATCGACTTGGAAAACCCCCCTTTTTGTCACCACCCAGCTCCAGGAGGGGCACAGGGCACTGAGGTGATCCTGCTCTGGCAGGGCCATTGGACTGGATGCTCTCTTGAGGTCCCTTCCAGTCCCTAATGATTCTATGATCCTGCTCTGGCAGGGCCATTGGACTGGATGCTCTCTTGAGGTCCCTTCCAGTCCCTAATGATTCTATGATCCTGCTCTGGCAGGGCCACTGGACTAGATGATCTCTCGAGGTCCCTTCCAATCCCTGATGTTCTGTGACCTTGTGAGTGATGCTGAGGGAGGCTCAGCCTAACCCACAGCAGCAGGGTCACACACCTTCGCTTCCAGCAAGTCACCAGCCCCCTGCCAGCACTGAACTGTGCAACCCTGGCAGCCTTAAAGCACAGAAGAACTTGCCTCATGCAGGGAGTCTCTTCCAAAAGCTCCTAAATCCCTCAGGGACATGAGGCTCAAGGATGTATTTGTAGGGTTGTAAAGCAAAGGCCACCCCTGGTGCCTGCATGCTCCAGCACTTCTCCCCCATCCAGCTAAATCATAAATCCCTCCAGTCACCAAGAGCTCCTTTACAGAAACAAGATCCTGTGAGCCCCACACCCCAAACACTGCACCCAAACTGAACCCCATGGACCAGCAGACCCCAAGAGCTGGAGGATCTCATTATTGCTGCACAGGCTGCTCTCTCCTCCGTGGGGCAGAGGCACCAACTGAACACACGGGGCAACACCCCAACACAGCTGAAGGCTTCCTGGAACCCGAGGAACAGCCTCAGCTCCCCCCAGACCCCTTCTGATCCAGGGCGGGATCGTGCTTTGGCCAGGCTGGAGCTGAGCAGCGATCTGCTCCAACGCTCCCGCGCCGGGTTAGCCTCTTGGCAAGTGCCCATCTCTCGCAGCCGCACCAGGGGCGCCACCCAAGAGCCCTGTTTGTGCCCGACTGCCTCTCCTTACCTTTTTAATTTTCCGATACTCCTGTAAAATTTGATCATGGATGGTCTGCAATGGAAAAGGGGGGTGATTACTTTCAAAGCCCTGCACCCTACCGCAGCAGGCGAACATCTGCTGGTAGCTCAATCGTCTCCNACACCGGGGGCACTGGAAGGATCAGGCCCCTTTCCCCAGCCGTGAGAACTACCTGCAAGAGTCACTCAGCTTGGCAGGATGACTGATATTTCCTCTGCAGCTCAGACCAATTTTTTTCCCTCCAAGATATAAAAGTTATTCAGCGAGGAATCAGTGAATTTCTCAAAGAGGGGAAGGATGTTTGGGGGAGGAAATGGTGCTTAGGACAATAGGTGCTCTGTACAAGTCTGGGTGTTGTACTCAGAGAGGCTGTGCTCGAGATAACCAACAGTTAAAGCTCCTTTAAACACCAGCCTGACAAGGCAGACACATTATTACGATCACAGATCGCGGAGAAGCAGATGACCCCGTTCTAACTCCCCTTCCAGCCCCGATACGCTGCCATATGTGCAAAGAGGAGGTTTCTGGCTGGGACACACTAATAG
The DNA here is from genome assembly GCA_013400115.1 of Rhinopomastus cyanomelas. Taxonomy (NCBI): domain Eukaryota; kingdom Metazoa; phylum Chordata; class Aves; order Bucerotiformes; family Rhinopomastidae; genus Rhinopomastus; species Rhinopomastus cyanomelas. Next base: position 288,782 of record VXBP01001327.1, on the reverse strand, counting down.
CTTCCAGCAGCTTTTGGCTGAAGACGCCAATTGTCTCACTGAGGCCTTTCCTTGTCAACAAGTACCATGATGAGTGCTCCGGCTCCAAAAGCCAAAGAACACGGAGCTGGCTCTAAGAAACAGGCTCCGACGCCGTCAGCCGCGCGCACGTTCGGCATCCATCGGGCTCTGGGCGGTGGGCTTTGGCCACCAAACCGCCCCGGGATGCATCCAGAGCGGCCAAAACCACCTGCAGCTTTGCCAGTGGCAGAAGCAGCTGGTCATTAGGGTGTTTCTTCTGTTCTACCTTGTACTCTTCAGAGCCCTGCAAAAGCTGCTTCAGCTTGGCGTCTAACTGCGTGAACCGTCGCGTTATCCTCTCTATCCGGGCGTGCAAGTCCCTGTACTCGCTGTACTCCGCGTTGAAGTCGTTCTTGTAGCTCTGACGTTGCTCCGAAGAGGAAATGGCTGCGTATTTTCTGCAGAGAGAAGGAGGGAGTGAGGCAGTTTGTTAAGTCCCCTCTCCAGACGGCGCAAAGGCTGCAGTGACCGAAAGGCAGGACCGTCAGTCAGCCAGGTGACTGCAGCTGAAAACAAACAGAGTCTCTTACAATTACACTTTGTAGTAGCACAGAGGGAACTGTCAGCATTATTGCCTTGGCCACTGCATGAAACAACAGCCTCTGCTCCCAGCACATCCTATCTTTGCCTGATAGGGGGGAACACGCAGGTACAGCAAAGCCTGGCAGCAGCCGAGGGTGTAGGAGGACGTTCAGATAGCGCTGCTACAGCTTTTCTAACTCCTGCTGTCCTGCAGAACATGGAGTTCTGCATCTGTGCCAGACCTTGGAACAGCAGGAATACGATGCTCCCAGTGTTAAGAGTCTTTAAAGGAACACAAAGCATTCAGCTATCGTTGCAAAACGCTCACGCTGCCATTGTGTGGCAAGCGCACGGCGAGGAGCCGCGGTGAATAGAGCGACTGTGTCTCCACCACCTCCTGAAGAGCCCCAACGTGAGCTGCACACGGGAGCTCGTGTTTAACAGATGCACCTTTCAGACCCTCAGAGTTAAGGCAGCTCCTCCACAAAAAAGCTGATAAGAAGCTGATGTGCTGCAGGGAGCCCAGCAGCCAGTCCTCTCCGCTATCTTTTTGGAGGCGATAACTCTCATCTGCCACCCTTGCCCTGCCTGCTGCAAGGTGCCAGCTCAGGGCAGGAACACAGATGAGTTCAATCAGAGAGCACATTTAGGGAGAACTCTTCACCCTGGTAACCTAAACGTGCTCCAGCCTTTGGGAGCAGAGTCCTGCCTGGGGTTGGTCTACACAGGACATGCTCCTCGCAGAAGAGAGAGTTGTCCGCACGCATCTCTGTGATCAAACCGGCAGCAACAGCTCGTGTAATCGACGCTGCTGGCCATCCAAACAGTCAGGCTGTACCAAAAGGTGAGACAACAGACCCCACAGGAGTCCAGAAACCTTACAGGATTTATCTGGAGCTGAAATATCCTATAGAGAGGGGAGGGATCAACATATCTGCTGTGAGGAAAAACCCCCACCTGAGTGGTACCAGAAATGCCACCTCGAAGCAGCAGCTATGCAGCTCCTACAGCCCAGACAGAACCCTCCCTGTCCTCCCCACAAGTTAGAGACTGCCCCTGCAGAGTCAAAAGTGGCTTCTGCCACCTCTTCCTCCATCTCTCCCCTCTGAGTGCCCATGGCACAGCCAAAGCAGACCTGATGGAATTAGAATCCTTGACTGAGATGCCCAGTGGAAGATCCTCCACAGCTCCCCTTGTGCACTCTCAGAGCTTTGGGTTTCTGCAGATGAGTGCTGCAGCAGAGAACTCTGTTGTTTAATCAACCTCAAGGTGATCTGATTAAACAGCCAAGAGGAGAAAGGACTCCCACCCTAACCCACAGGTTATAACGTCCCCACAAAGAGCGTTTCACTGGTTTAGGTAGATGATCTTGGCTTTCCACAGGGGAAGAACTAACTAACCCCTCCAAATCCTCCCTTGCTCTGTCTTCATCATTTCCTCTGTGACTTTCCAGGTGTAAAGTGGAGATGCTGAATCCTTCTACACCCCTGCACTGTTTCTTGAAATACTTTTCCCTTGAACTCCAGAAGGAGGGGGTAAGGGAACAGGTCTGGTATCAAGTTTAGTCTCGGGAACTATCTGCAACGCTGAACTCCCTCTGTTTGTTTTCCTTAACCCCTTCCTAGAAAGTTCTACTAGGTTAACAGTAAAGTCCACCCAAAACCCCCAGTCCACTGTGATGTTCAGCCTGCAACACGACCCCAAAGCGATGAAGCAGCCCATAAATATACTTACAATAAATAATCTGGCATTTCTGAAGTGGATGTTGGGACACTAGAGTTATTGCATGTTCCATTTAAACCTGAAGAGAGAAACACTCGTTTATAGGACATTCTGAAACACTACAGCTCTACACAACTTCAAATCCCATCTACAGTTTATCCTGTTCCAAAGGCTTCCTTTTCGCTTTGAACTGACAAAGAGTCACAAGAATCAGATTAATCCTGGCTGGAAAGGACCTCCAGGATCATCCAGTCCAGCCCTCACCCCAACAGCTCCCTAACTCCTGGACCACGGCCTCAAGTGCTCTAGCTACTTGGTTTTTAAACCCCTCCAAGGGATGGGGACTCCACCCCCTTCCCCAGGCAGCCTGTTCCAGAGCCCAACCACTCTCTCAGGAAAGAACTTCTTCCTAAGATCCAGTCTAAACCTCCCCTGACACAACTCTTGTCCTATCATCAGTAATTTGGAAGAAGAGACCAGCACCAGAGGGTGGTTGAGGTCTCATCTCGAGTACTGGGTTCAGTTTTGGGCACCTCAGTACCGTAAGGACACTGACGTGCTGGAGTGGGTGCAAAGAAAGGCACCAAAGCTGGGGAAGGGTCTGATGAGGAGCAGCTAGAGGAGCTGAGGCTGTTTACCCTGAGGAAGAGGAGGCTGAGGGGAGACTTTATTGCCCTCTACAACTATCTGAAGGGACACTGTAGAGAGCTGGGTGCTGGTCTCTTCTCACAGGTCATCTGTGACAAAAGAAGAGGAATGTCCTCGAGCTGCACCAGGGGAGAGGGTTAGGCTGGACATTAGGAAAGCATTTCTCACTGAAAGAGTTGTCAAATATCAGAACAGGCTGCCCAGGGAGGGGGTTGAGCCATCATCCCCAGAGGGGTTTGAAGATCAAGTCGTGATGCTTGCAAATCTGGTCTAGTGGGGAACTTGGTAGAGGAGTAGGGTTATTGGTTGGACCTGGTGATCTCAAGGGTCTTTTCCAACCCAAATGATTGTGTGAAACTTCAGGGCTCCTCTAACCCTGCCTGTCAGCAAAACAGTATCAACAACAGCCAAGGCACAGGGTGGCTAAACCCCACTGTTCACTGGGTTTCTAAGCAGTGTCTGCAGTGTGGGGTCACTCTGGTTTGACCCCTGCTCAGGTGTAAAACAGATTTATGAGGTGGGATGAGCAGAACACAGAGTACAGCAAGGTGCACACTTTTTTCTCCCGACTTCCCACTGCAGATTGCTGCTTTGGATGCTCCAGGAGGCAAGAAAGGCTGAGCTGTGACTGCGCAGGAGTTTCAGGGAAGGGACCAAAGAGCTCGGGAAGAAGGGGATGCTTGAACCAGATCCCAGCCCAAACACTGCACTGGGAACGGACAAGGAGAGGGGCTGCATATGGATTTGAAAAGGGCTGTTTCTCAGGAACTGGGAGTCATTTCAAAAGCCCCTGTTGGGAAGTCATAGGATCATAGGATGTTAGGGGTTGGAAGGGACCCAAGAGATCATCGAGTCCAACCCCCCTGCCGCAGCAGGACAAAACTATCTAACACAGATCACAGAGGAACGCATCCAGGCGGCCTTGAAAGTCCCCAGAGAAGGAGACTCCACGACCCCCCTGGGGAGTCAACTGCATCCTTGCAAAGGCAGCAAAAGGAGAAGCAAGAGGAGAAGGTGTGAAGGGTTGAACTGCTCTGCAGATGTGTTCTCTCTCCTTGCCAGCCTGCTGGTGGGAGCAAGCAGCACCTGGATTGCCCCATTGCCCAAGAGGGGTTCAAGCAAGCCCCCAGCCTCACCAGTCCCTGTGTCACAGCTCCCCCACCAGCAGGAAAGATGCAGAATGTGGGGAAGGAGGGAGGATCGAGCAGAAGAAAGGGAGAAAAGGTTTGTTTTGCCTGTGAGTGCCACCTACTGACTGCCTAAAGGACCCCAGAGATCCATCCTGATCAAACCTCCCGGGAGAAGCCCCTGGCTCAGAGGTGTTGGCAGCACTGTCAGCATTTACTGGGGACAGAAGGAGCAGGATTAGGCCCAGGGGGTCTGCACGAAGTAGGGCACCCAAGGGAAAGATCCTGACCAAAGGCTGACCACATCCTGTTTATCTTTGCTCCCAAGTCCAGCTCGGACTCCGACACTGCAGCAGGAACAAGACTCCTACTAATTAACACAAAAGCAGTCATTAAGGTATTTTTAATGCAAAGCAGAAAAGGTGCTAAAGGGTCAGCAACTTCCAAAAGAAATGATTCATAAACACCGAACATCTCGAGAGAAGGGTAGGGGGTGCGGATGTCTGCCCTCTGCCATTCAAAACATCACTGTAAGGTGAAGAGCAGCCACAGAAACAACCCCAAGATCAAAGCAGAGGTCACTGAAGAGTGAGGTTCTGCACCAGGAGTGGCTCTGCAGTGCCACACCACGATGGATGCCATGGCCTGTCATTAAAAAAATCACTGGTGACCAATCCAAGTGGGTTTTGCAGGAGCTACAGAGACTGTGGGGAAGGTGAGAGCTAATTCTGTGTTAACTCCAAAGCCCTGCGATGCTCCCCCTTTCCAGGAACTGGAAAGAGTAGCTTCTATGTCCAGTTAGGTGCCCTTATTGAGCCCACATTGGATGATGAGGGGTCTGGAGAACAGGGCTTATGGGGAGAGGCTGAGGGAGCTGGGGCTGTTCAGCCTAGAGAGGAGGAGACCTCACGGGAAGAGGGTGAAGGAGCTGGGGCTGCTCAGCCTGGAGAGGAGGAGACCTCATGGAGAGAGGGTGAAGGAGCTGGGGCTGTTCAGCCTAGAGAGGAGGAGACCTCACGGGAAGAGGGTGAAGGAGCTGGGGCTGCTCAGCCTGGAGAGGAGGAGACCTCACGGGGAGAGGGTGAAGGAGCTGGGGCTGTTCAGCCTGGACAGGAGGAGACCTCACTGCTCTCTACAGTTCCCTGAAGGGAGGTTGCACTGAGGTGGGGGTTGGCCTCTTCTCTCCTTTTCCCAGAGGAGATGGAGTCAGGTTGTGCCAAGGGAGGTTCTGATCAGATCTTAGCAAAAACTTCTTCCCAGGTAGAGTGGAGAGGCCTTGGAGGGGGTGGAAGCACCATCCCTGGAGGGGTTCAACAACCCAACAGCCAGGGTGTCTGGGGAGATGAGGTAACAGCTGCAGGTTGTAGGGTGGGTGGTTGGACTTGACCATCTTGAAGGTCTTTTCCAGCCTTGATGGTTCTATTATCTTTATGCACTGAGCATGAAGAACTTGGAAAGCAGTTAACAGGGTGAAGGAAAAACAGATGGATGCAGAAATGACAACACAGGACAATATTCCTGGGGGTTGCAGGGGAAACCCCATCGCTCTGGGGTGTCTCAAAACCCAGTGAAACAGCAGAAGACAGGAAAAACAGCAGCCAGGGGACTGATCAGACCAGCCAACACATATCTCCTGCTCTAACTCCTAAGAGGGCGTAAAATTGAGTCAGAATTATCGATGGCAAATATTTTCCCTGCATCTCAAGAGGTAACAGATTCAGTTGTTTGCCCTCAAAGAAATTCAGAGATCAGTGGGATGCAACAAGGAAGCTCTTCAGCCTGAGAGCTGCCAGCATTTATCACCAGACTTATCTCTCATTTCTTCTGCATCCGATATGAAAAGCTTTTGTGACTAATCTTTTCATTACCGAGTTAAAAATCAATACAAGAGTCATCCCGATACCCAAACACGTTGTCGGGAATCAAGCGGCACCGCGTTCTCCAGCAGATCTTGATGTCTGCCTTTCATCCCCCTACAGATTAATATGGCTTTTAATTTAATAAGGAGAAACACGACACGGTCTGAGGCAGCTCCAGAGAGCGTGAAAGGTTAAACAGGAAAAACCTGATATCCTCTGGTGAGAGGAAGAGTGTTTGTTGATTTGTAGGTAGGGTTAGTGAGTCTGTTTCACTAGCCACAGGGTCTCTCTGCAAGTAGAGGTACAGCCTCCTTCTCTAAATAGATTGAGAGCAGAAACCACACACCACCACCCCCCTTCCATGTTCCATGGGCATTGCTCGGTCCATACATACCTGTGACCTGCTCCTGGGGAACACTAACTAAGTCAGCAGTTTTTATTACTTCACAGTCCTGCTTCTCCTCTTTGCATTTCTCTTCATTTTTCTTCTCCTTCCTCTCTTTTTCTTTGTCTTTGTGCTTTTTGGATTTTTTCTTGGTTTTTACATACGAGCTGCAATTGTGCTTGCTCGTCTGGGGACAGTCTGTTGACAAGGGATGAGTCAGTCTGTCAGCCGGCTCCGCGTTCTCACAGTCTCTGCCGTTGTGAGTCAGGTCGCTGCTGACATCCGGAAGGGGATCGTGAGGCCTCGGCAGCTCCAGCACCGGGAGGCTGGAACTGGAGCTCACCGACTCCGGCGGCGGCGGCGGCAGGGCAGGGGCAGGAGCGTCCTTCCCGTTGGAGGAATTCAGTTTCCCGTTGAAGGTGGGCTGACTTCTGTGAGCCAAATGTGAGATCCTGGGCTTCTTGTTGGCCAGGGGATCGATAAATTCCAGAGGTTGAGGTCGTTTCTGGAGAGGAAAAAGGGACCGAAGAAAAAAATCTTGAGGCCAGGACTGTGGATGTGGTTGCCACTAGGTGGTGGTGCAACACCAGGAACTAGGGAGGATCCCCAGGAAAAGAGCTCTGCCAGCAAGTGTTCCACCTCACAGACTGCTCCTGGACTCTTAGTCCGTCCCCAAACACATCCTGACAATCTCAACAGCTGGCTGGGAGAGCGTCTGACAAACCCTCATCACACCAGCACCGACTGATGATCTGCACTGGCCACAGACACAGGCCAGGAGGCCCAGTCTAACCATCTTACTTCACCCTCCCTTGGCCACCTAGAGAACAGAAACAACCACAACCCCATCCGTCCCCGCTGGTCACAGCCTGACTTTCAGAGCCCCTCAAAATCCCAGCTGCTCAGACCTCTGAAGAAGGAAGGGATTAACAACTTCTGCATTTTATTCCCAAGTCATTTTACCAGCTCTGTGGCCAATGGCTGCAGCCTGGCAACCCCAGTGCTTCCTCTTCTCAAGAAAATGGCTTTTCCCCAGAAGAGCTGAGAAAGTGCTGAGTGTTCTCAGGACTGAAGGCAAAAGAGGTCACGTGCAGCAGTTGGAAAAGTCATGGCCCACAAACTTAACGTGGCCAGAGCACCCCTCTTTCAAATAAGAAAGGACTTCAAGTAAGGTTAGTGGAGAGAAGCAGTGCCCAGCTGTCCCCCTCAGCCCTGCCTGGACACTCAGCAGCTGGAACAGCTCTGTGTGCCCACAGCTTCCAGTGAGCTGCTGCCTACTGACTGTGGGTGAACCTAGGGAAGCTGCATCTGTCAGCAGAAAGACCCAAGACAGAGGCAGAACCATGGCTGTGGGGCTCGGTCCAGCCCAAACCACCCTGGAGAGCCGTCGGCGCAGCGGCGTGTCCCTGCCTGGCAGCACGGGGCTGCACAAACTCTGAGGAAAGATCACGCAGTGCCCAGAGGAAAAGGAGCAACAGCTCTGGCTATTTCTTTTGGCTGCTGGGTTGTTGTCTCGGGCAGGACAGCGGAGTGTGGAAATTCTGCTCTGTCACAGGAGCGCAGCTGGGCGCCCAGGGCTTGGTCAGGGAGCCACCTATTTGCCCCCTTCCCCCCCAGCCCAGTTCTTCCCCCCTTTGCTAAGTCGAGGGGTCCCAGGGACACTCGATGGCAGGAATCCTTCCCACCTGTCAGAGGAATGACAAGGAGCTGCTCATCCTGCCCCTGAGCAGAAAGGGCAAGGACAGCACGTTGAACTGGCTCTGCAACATCCCGCGGAACACTGGCAGTGTCCAGCTCCCCAGAGGAGGGGCCAGCTGCTTCAGCTGCATGGGTGACAGGGCTAGGAACTACCACCTTCTCCCAGCCTGCACCCAAAGCCAGTGTCTCAGCTCTGGTTACGAGGTGCCTGCCACGCTTCCTCACAACCACCAGACCAAGCTTTTTCTTCACCTTCATTCCCCAGCTCGGCTTTCCCAAAATACTCTGCACTTCAGACTACCAAATCCCAGTCCTCTACTGGGACTGCTACCATCAGCAGGCATCCCTGCTCTAAATAAGAGACTACAGCTCTAGCCTAGCAAAGAAAAAAAGCCTGCTCACAATGAAAAAGCTGTCTGTGGTTTGCTGTCTGACAGAAGCCATGTCAGAAGCACTGCTGGAAACATTTACATGCCATGTCTGGTTGCCTCTGTTTCACTCGCCCTGTCTAGATCCCCAACCAATCAGCCACTCAAGCTTTCAACTGGGTCATCTCAAGAGACCAGAAAACAACCCCGAAGGACCTTTGTGCCTTTCAAAACATGTAGAGCCACCAGCAAGGTGGTTTTTCAGCCTACATTTTTTCCAGAATCAGGTTAAGTAAAACACAAAGCTGTTCAGAGGTTGGCCTGTGTCTTTCCAAGCTAATTCCAACGGTGGGGGGGAAGGAGGATCATTCTTTGTTCACCACAGCAGAGCAAGGAGGGGGTTTGGAATTTGCTACCTGGCAAACGAGTTCTCGGGAGCGAACTGCCCTCCCTCTCCCTGCCAGAAAGCACCTAATTTCTTTACCTGCTAATATTCTTTGCCACTAATCCCCAGTGCGTCTGTCCGGACAAGTAGGCATTACACATTCCATTGGCAGGAGGAGAATAAATACCCAACTTGTCTGGGCTGACCCACAGCAGAGAAGGGAAGCCGGCGTTTCACGGCGCTAACAAGAGACGTCAAGAAGAGCCTCTGCCCAACACGCGACCCAACGCGGCTCCTTCGCAGGTTGTTCTCGTGGACAACCACTCAAGATGTTCTTTCAGCAGCGCTGGCACCTCCACAAATCAAAGAGCAGCCCAACCTGCCCCTGGATCTGTCACAGCAATTAGGTTGCAAAAGGTCAAGGTTTTTAATAACTCAAGTGTGTTTGCGAGCTACTTATTACTGCTTCGTTCCAGTCAATTATTAGTAATGAGCAAAACACAAGCTCATTCTCCCAGGAACTCCAAGAGGGATGGAAGCACTGTGGAAAAAAATGTAGCCCTTCAAACTAAACCTAAAGACTGCTGTCAGAGCCTCTCCCCATAGGCTGTCACTGAACCACATCCAGAGAAGAAACAGATGCTGAGGAAACCCAGAATTAGACTAACTTAATATATGGAAGAAAAAAAACCCCAACCCAACAACCTCTTGCCCTCACAGCCTCCAGCAGCAGATGACTGCAGCGTGAGGACAGACTCCACAGCTCAGCCTGGACCTGCATCCAGCACCCAATGCCACCGAGAGCAGACGGAGCCAACTGCTGGTTTTTGGGAGAATGAGGGGGTGTCACCCACCTGAGGAGGAGAGCTGGAGTTGACATTGTCTTTTGGAGGGCTCAGGGAAGGTGCTTCTCCTTGCAAACCGCTGCTGTTCTGTGGCTGACAGAGTTTCCTGAAAAACAGAAGGTAGGGCTGTTACATCCTGTGCTTGACAGGCCAGCAGATGCTATTTCACCCCTTCCTGTAGAGCAAAGAGCCTTGCTGCAGACCCAAATTCCAACTGGCTGAACCAGCTGTTGAGCTCTACTACAAGAAAACCCCAATCAGTGCTGCACGGCCATTGCTTAGCTCTTTCTTGCTTTCCCATGAGTTTTGTAGCTCTTGGAATGGAGGTGACATCTTGGGGTGACCCTGGTGGGGCTGTGGCAGGCAGGGAGGTGGCAGGCTGAGCTATCAGAATTCCCTGCTGAGGGCAGAACTTCTATTACACACAGAATCACAGAACATTAGGGATTGGAGGGGACCTCAGAAGATCATCCAGTCCAATCCCTCTGCCACCGCTGGATCCCCTAGATCCAGTTGCACAGGAACCATCACACAGACTGTTCCTGGTTTTAAACATCTCCAGAGAAGGAGACTCCACAACCCCCCTGGGCAGCCCCTGCCAGGGCTCTGTCATCCTCACTGGGAAGAAGGTCCTTCTCGCATCGATGTGGAACCTCCTGTGTTCCAGATCACACTCACTGCCCCTTGTCCCATCACTGGGTGCCCCTGAGCAGAGCCTGGCTCCATCCTCCTGACACCCACCCTTCCCATATTGATCAACATTCACGGGGTCACCCCTCAGCCTCCTTTATTCTGATAGTTTTACCTCTCTTCTCTTGAGCCAGTGAGACAAACAAACACAACAACAGCTGAACTAGAACGTCAGAAAAATAATCCATAGGCAAAGCAGTAAAAAGTAGCCTTGAACTTCCAAGCACACGGGGTTTATCTGTTCTTGCTACTGACCAGTATCACAGAGTTACTGAGGCTGGAAAAGACCTCTGAGATCATCAGGTCCATCACCACAATCGGCTAGACCACGGCACCAAGTGCCACATCCAATCTGTCCTTAAACACCTCCAGAGACACTGACTCCACCATCTCCCTGGGCAGTCTGATCACTCTTTCCATGAGGAAGTGCTTCCTAACGCAGCTCAGTAAGTAAAATACCAGTTAAACCAGTTTCTGCTGAGTTTGCCTCATTACTGGACCACTAGGACTTACATTTAGGGCCCCACAACTCCATTTTTAAGTAACTTCATGCAAGATCATGCTCCCCCAGGTTACATTTGCAGCATGAGACAAACAATAGGACCCTCAAGACAAGTCATTCTGATCACGTCAGTGCGTTAATTCACATTCACGCTGGGTACCTCCAGTCCCCCACTGCCCAAAGCTCTCCCTACATCTCAGAAGTTTCACCGCACGCCAGCTTTGTGCTGCTCCCTAACACTGTCCAGATCACCCGTGTGTTAATCACCCAGGACAAGCTACTGTTGCATCAAGCTGCAGCTGGGAAAACAAAATTCAGGGCTAAAGGTTTTTCATGAAGTAGCTCTGCAGTCACTCTGTCACCCGCTGCACAGCCAACGTCTAAACAATCCCACAAGAGGCTACGATCAGCTTTGAAGCTCACACATGTTTTTCTGATGTTGGGAAGATTATTTCAGAGATAGAGCCTGTGAATGTGACAGGGTTTTCTTTTAACCTGAACTTGAACCTTTGGCCATTCTGCAGCAACACTTAAATTGGCTGCAGTTCCATCACCACTCCGGCTCCCACTGCTGCTTTGTTTGATTTTTATTGAGAACAATCTCAACAGCTACAGAGCAACTCAAGAAGTGCTCAAGGCCTGTGAAAACAGGAAGGGGAACAGCAACATTCTACAAACACCATAGTGAAAGTGGCTTTTGGGATGCTGTCTGACTAGATTGAGCAACCTTGTCACATCTGAGATGTTAATGATGGATTTTAACAAGTGAAGGAAAGACGAAGGGCAGTGAGGCTGGGAAGGGGGCTGGAAAACATGAAGAGCAGCTGAGGGAGCTGGAGTTATTTTGTCTGGAGGAGAGGAGGCTGAGGGGAGACCTTCTTGCTCTCTACAGCTACCTCTAAGGAGGTTGTAGCAAGGCTGACGCTGGTCTTTTCTCCCAAATTCCTAATGACAGGATGAGGGGAAATGGCCTCAAGTTGCATCAGGGGAGGTTTAGATTGGATCTTAGGGAGCAGTTCTTTCCTGAGAGAGTGGTTGGGCACTGGAACAGGGTGCCCAGGGAGGTGGTGGAGTCCCCATCCCTGGAGGGGTTTAAACACGGAGTAGCTAGAGCACCTGAGGCCATGGTCTAGGGGTTAGGGAGCTGTTGGGGTGAGGGCTGGGCTGGATGACCCTGGAGGTCCTTTCCAGCCAGGATGGTTCTGTGATTCTATGATTCTGCCGCTCCTGTAACAGCAGAAAAACATTTCACTACAGTGGTGGGAGAAGGATGGGAAATGCAAACAGCACCAGTTAAACCACCACAGTCTAACCTGGGCACAGTGAGAAACAGCTTTAGTATCTGCAGATGTGCTAATTATTGCAGCCGCTGAACCATCGAGTGGCAACCGGACCTGGAAACCGAGAGGCCATTTCACAATTGGCTGGATCCAGGCAACCAGCTACGTAAAAGCCCTACGTCCGCTGCCCGTGCCCTTTTGGTGAGTGTTTTTCTACTGTCTTCAACCCTACATGTTTTTTCCATTTTGTAGCCTCATTACCTGCACTGGCTGAGCGGGTCTTTGTTTGTACAGTTGAATACATCCTTTCCAAGGCCTAAAAATAAACCTCTGCATAACCAAATGCCACAATTCCAGGGGAAAAAAAATAGCAGTAAGCATGGCTTTCTGCAGGGAGAAATTAACTTGTTCTGTTTCTGAAAGCCATAAAAGATTGCATGGCACTCGTGTTGGTTTTTTTCCATTTAATTAGAATTTAACATTCAAGGCCGTTGAAATGAGTTTGATTTTTCCTTTCCAGGCCAAAGCACTTTAAAAGTGTGAGGTTCTGTTGGTTTAACAGAGTCTCATCTTCAAGCCAATTGTGCTTTCAAATCATGGAAACTGTTCAAACAGAGCTTGCTCAGCTCATCTTAACCAAAAGGCCAGTGAAATCAGTCTCAAAAATGAGGAAAGAAAATCTCTGCAGGACCAAAATCTGCACCAGTATAAACCCAGAGGAAAACCCACACAGGGAAATGTAAACCCTCGGAGTAGATTTCTCCTCTAGAAACCTGGGAGATATGCTCTCTTTCCCTGCTGCCTGCCAGCCAAAAGCTTCCAGGCTCGGAGGCTTCAAAAGCTTCCAGGCTCGGAGGGCTTCATCCGAGGGAAAATATCTGTAGAGGAAAGAAACCTTTAACAACCAGTGAGTTGGAGTCACCATCTCATCGAACGCTGTTAAGGGCTGCTCTCAGGGAGGAACAGAACACCAGGATGGGCTGCCCAGGGGGGTTGTGGAGTCTCCTTCTCTGGAGACATTTAAAACCTGCTTGGACTGGTCCTGTGCAACTTGGTCTTCGTGATCCTGCTCTGGCAGCGAGATTGGACTAGATGATCTTCTGAGGTCCCTTCCAATCCTTAATGTACTGTGATACTGCGTGATACACTGCGCCTGCCTGAAGCCATCCATCTCCCAGGACTTTAAACCACTGTTAACTTTCAACTCTTAACAGGTTTTTGTCCCTCAGCCAGGTTCTTCCCCGTAGCTTTCAGTGTAATGATTTCAAGGCAACCTAGGACAGTCTGAGGAGCCTACATCCAACTTTGATACTCAAATTCAGTCAGCTTCTACAGCTCCCTGGATGATAAACAGATGCCCTTTAGTTTAACAGAAGTCAGACACTCAACTTACCGTTGTTCTACCGACTGGGGTTACCCTGATTTATAGCAACTGACCTGGCCCAGGATTCTCAGGCTGCAGATGCCATTAGACAAGACAGAATAATTACCGAACAAGTATCCTCTTGAGCAACTGCTGGTCTCCTTCAGAGTAGCCAGGCCAGTCCTTCTGCACCTCTTTGTACACACAATCCTTCAGTGTGAAAGTGCTGTCCTTGGCACTCAGATTTGCCACCTGAAACAGAAGGAATGTGCAGAAAAAAAAAACCCTGTCAGGTTTCTCACTCGTTCTAAGATGTAGACAAAAATCTCAGCAGACTTCATGGCAGTAACAGAGCAAGAGAACAAGGAGAGCCTTTATACTTCATTTCCTAATTGTTTAATGGAGCTGTGCCTTTCCTTTTGCCTTGTTCCTGCTGTTTATTAGGAGTTCCCGAAGCATATGGAGTCTCCTGGGAATCGAGGTCTATCTAACCAGAGTATTCAGCCTGGACACTCCGGAACGGTACCACAGCAGTTTATGGAAATACCTGGAAAGAAACCCTAATGGGAACAGGCAGTTCACTTATCACACCTGTCCGATAGCTAAAATAGAGCTGTTGATCAGCTGATAGCGGAAGTCTTGCGGTGACAGCCTAGTTAACAATTACCAGGAGATAATGTCTCAGTAACAAGTCAGTAAAACAGGCGACAGAAAGTGACTTTCTCAAGGAGCTGGCAAGAGAACACCCCGCAGACACGATGCACCAGGGAGCCTGCACGTCACACTGTGCAGTCCGGGGTGTTGGGATCATCTGCTGGACTTCAGCGAGGAGAACCTCCCTGGCTGCTGGGTGAGAACAAACCCTGTCATTTCCAGCTTACAGCCTGGGGTTTTAGAGTGAAACCCTGTGCCTGAATCCTACCCCACACTTAGCTCAGGACAACTGCAGGAGAAGCTTTCAGATGTTTTCTCCAATTCTGTCAGGTGTAGTTTTCCTACAAAACTCTGTGTGGTGCCTACATGGACTGGAACCAGCAGGATTGTATGTGAATGGAAACAACTTGTTAGAGGAGTTTTCCTGCTTAAATCAGCCTTTCCACAGCTTGACTGAGAATTTAACTTCTTGCTGCTGGTTACACATCTGAGAAACACAGAGTTAGCGCAACCCAAAAAGGCTCAATTAAGCTTTTACAGACCCTGTGTTAGTGAAGCCTTCTGAGGTGATGGCAGAGCACCACAGCCAGGAAGGAAAGCAAAGCCTTACACTTGTTTTTCTAACAGGGATAGGGAGGCAGCGGAGCCCACAGTCAGGCTGAGCAGTCAGCAAACCCCAAACTCCCTGCTGCAGTTGCTCAGCCTGACTCTGTTTTACACCTAAAACTGGAAGATGCTTCTATTCCACCAGTGGAGATAGGGTGCATCTGTTTTAAGGGTTACTGTTGTCCACTGCTCGCTCCAGTCAGGAGACAACTGTGCTTAAGAATTTCTATCACCCAGAGCAGTCAGGCAGCCTCGGACAAGCAAGTGAAGGATAGAAGTCTCAGATGAAGATGCTGTTAAATTCCTCTGCTTTTTCTTTTAGGGAGATTCTGACCTAGTAGGAAAATAGTAAGTAATCCATGAATTTAAAAGCAAAAAGCTGCAGGACTGACAGAGCAAAGCTTCTTGATAAGCAAGAAATAGAAAGCTCGGTTATCGGCTGATATGACGAACACTTTGTTTTTCCTTTCAGTTCTGTCAGCTTTCCAAACTCCTGAGCCAAATCACACGAAGAACTGGAGCTGCGCTTTTACATTCAGATATCTCAGTAAAAACGCCCCAAGGGACAAAAGCAAAGCCAGGTTCTTTTTCAGACTCTCCTGTTACTCTCTGCTTTCTGCAGCGGGAGCCACTCTGCTCAGCCACAGGCTCGTAGTCCAGGCAGGACAACTCAAGATTTACTCTGCGTAGAGGCTGAGAGCCGCTATCTCCCTGTTTCGCTGGTGTGGGACTGTGCAAAGCTCCACCCCAGGCTTCCCAAAAATAGAAACCTTGCAAAATGAGGCAAAAAGGCCAGCAGGAACACAGAGTCCTACGAGAGGTGCAGCAAGAGTACAATGAAACCCACACCTAGACGGATTTAGACACGTAGCTTTAACCCAGCCTGTAATTTTTAGCAGATTATCTGTGTCTGCTTGGGGATGGGAGCCCTGGCAGCGCTGGAAGGAGATTACGTTTACGAGCAATACGTTTACAGCCCAATAATCAGCATTTAGCCCCACCAGGCTGACACGGTGGCCACTGCCCAACTATCACTTGCCTGCTGCGGGGAGTGGGGGGCGGTGGTGTCTGTATGAGCAGCACTAAAAGGTGGTTATCAGAAACACTGTTTCTAGTATTAAAGCTATTTATAGCATTTAAAAGGGTGCTCTCTAAAGAATTCTTGCTCTGCTGGAAAATTAAGGGCTACAGGATTAAAAACTGTAGAGAAGGAGCAAGTTGTGCCAGCAGCTAACTCCAGTATGAGTTGCCCTGTGCCCTTGGGCAAAACTAACTCCTTGCAGTCTCCTCCTCCTTCAGCTTTGGAAAGGATGGAAAACAACATTCTAAGAAGTCCAGTAGAGCAGAGGGCAGCTGTGCAGCATTTAAATAATTATTTAAATAAATAGCCACAGTGTTTTTGCACTGCAGGAGCAACCAAGGTATTTACTGCAGTTCCTTACGTGGCACCTTCAGCAGGATTCCAAGCGTTGAGAGCTCATTCAGCTCAGGGAGAGCTTCCACACTCAACATACGAGAAATACGTTGGGCAAGAGGCTGTAGGAGCCTCATCCCTAACCTGCTGCACCTTTGCAGGGCTGAACACTGCAAAGATGATGTCCAGCTCACTGGGGAGGGATGGATTTTCTCCTGTGCATTGGAAGTGTGACAGGTACCAACACAGAACTGGTTCCTTTATGTCCACATTTACGGAAATAGATGGATTTATAGGTTTGGACAAATCAAAGAGCTCATGGATCCTCTCTCTGAGCTATCAGGGGGACCTCAGAGCTACCTTCCACTTGCTGAAGGGGGCTATGCAGAGGAGTGTTTATAAAGGCCTGCAGTGACAGGACGAGGGGCAGTGGTTTCACATTAGAGAAGGGCAGAATGAAATGGGCTGTTAGGAAGCAGCTCTTTAGCAGGAAGGGGGTTGAACCCCGGAACAGGTTGCCCCGGGGAGGTGGCTGAGGCCCCATCACTGGAGATACTCCAGGGGAGGCTGGACAAGGCTCTGGGCAACCTGATCTGGTTGAGGCTGTCCTTGCTCATTGCAGGGGGTTGGAGTGGATGCCCCTTGGAGGTCTCTTCCAACCCAGGCCAGTCTATGGTTTTCCCCAGAAGGCTTACGTGAAGTAGCTGATCTGGAGAACCAAAATCATACACGAGAGGCTTCTGCTTCCTCTAGCAAATAGGTGAACTGTGAACTTGTGTCAGACACGGCCTTTAGAGGAACACTCGGACACACAGGTTACGTTCAGACCAACACAGAAGGTTCTGAGAAGACGGTTCCCTTTACCTAAATTGTTGCCTTCATCAGAGTACAAACCTGTTGCAGAAGGTTGTCCAGCAAATCCTTGTCCTGCTGAGAAAGTCCATCCTTCTGCAATCTGAGAATAAGTTCAGGTTTCTTATAAGGCTTTAGTGCCAGTAAGTGCACAACCCTATCTTTGAAGGGTCTCTGAGATATCGCACTATTGCCTCTCTTTATTGCACTGGCAAGGTTGACTGGCGTTGGGCGCTTCCTGGAGGGAACAGCATCGGAAGCTCCTGGTGCAGGTTTACGCACCTGAACCTTTTTGCCTAAAATGAGATGAGAATAGTGAACTGCAGCAGTCACCTTGCAAAGGCCAGTGGGCTGTCAACACGTATATGGAGGTCATCACACCGTCTGAAGTGCCAGGAGATGACAATGAAGGACAAACACAACCAGCACACCCCATCCATTCCGATAAGCCGCCAGAACAAGCATCCCTTGAGTTTGATGGTTTGTGACAAGCCTGTAACAAGTAAACAGCTACACCAAGCTCTGGAAACCTGAGCATTATTGGCCATGAGCTTACAATAAAGGTCTCTTTGTTTGCCAGCTTTTCATCTACCCCAAGTGCATGGATCCCCATGGTTAATCTAACCATTTTTTCCTCTCCCTAGGAGAAGAAAATTCTGCATTATTATGTAGAAGAGTCAAAATATGGAATGGAAAGACCAGAACTGGTCACCGAGTGGCTCCCTGCTGCTGATCTCAGCAAAAACGCTCCTCCAGCAGATGTTTCTGCTTTTAGAACAATAGGAACTTTATGGGGCTGGGTCCACCTCCCTTCCCCCCACCAAACACAGCCTGTGAATGGGGTCTAACGCTGGTACGTCAGCCTATTCATTAGGGCGTTGTCTAGTCTTATAGAACAACCCCTTTGACACCGCAGTGGCAACTGCCTCACCCTCCAGTTACAGTTCTGGATGCGTGAGAACGTAACGCTGCCTCCAAAGTTCATCTCAAGCCCTCAGAGGCAGCTTCCTCACTTCCATCCCCAATGTGCTTCTTGAATAATGCTGTCAGAAACCAGGAAATCACTTCTCCCAAGCCTATGGAAAAAAGCAGCCTTAACTAGATGGTTCACACAAGCCCCACATCACTTCTTAAAGCTCAAATCAAAGGTTTTTACTATTCTGGAGAGAGAAACAGGTCACAAAGACAGGTCTCCTGCTAGCAAAGGCAAACCCAGCAAGTCTAAAAAGCCCGTTTCTATGGTCCAAGGTCTAAAAAAAGCCTTGAGATGTAATCAATAATCATTTCAGCTCAAAAAAGTGACCTTCGCCAGGGCAAACACCATCCAGCATTTACTGCAAGGCTCGTGGAGGGGTTTTTCAGCACCACTGCTAGGACACAGCGTGTGCAACTGAGTCATCTGAAGATACTGGTGATTGTCCACACTGTTTAGTTTACTGAATTGTAGATTGCGTAACCTCAGTCCTCATTTCCTGGCTTTTTATTACGCACCACGTTGATGCAAGTTAAATACAACCCATCCTTGGCAGCGCTGAGTTAAGGCAGGGGGAGAAAGACAACAACTCACACATTAAACAGCCCAAAATTCAGAGGTCAGCTGGACTTCAGTTCCAGAAACAGGACAAGAGGAGACTCGTCAGCTTTCTAGAACTCCCTCAACTCTTGCCAGGAGAGCAAAACACCACACTGGGACATTTCTACTTAAGGCTGGAGCCAAAATGTGCAACGACAGGCAAAGTTAAAAGCTAATTAAAGCCAGAAAACAAAGTCTTTTAGAACATTTATACACGTGCTCGTCTGCAGAGGTAGAGACACGCGTTCAGTGCATGCATCAGCACTCGCAGCCCTGCAGACACACCAGCTATCTGCTTGCATATATAGTCCTTCGAGCGTTAGTGCACGTCTTACACTGTTCTGTTCATCTCCTGTTTCAACATTTTCATATAAATTCTTCCCCATCTGAGCTGCCTGGAATGACTCCACTGCTGGGGAAGTGCTGAGCTCCGTGTTCTCATGGAAATGTGAGCACCAGCCTTCCCCTCCAGACCTGCCCACAACGAGCCGATGGTGCTGGCACACCGCAAACATCCCTGTCCCACCAGAGGGCTGCCCTTACCGAGGCTCTTCCTTCTTGGACTGCTGCTCTCCTCCTGTCTTAAACACTGACATCTGAAGATCTGCAGCCTGTGCTGCACTCCAGGGCTTTTCAACGTGGCTCCAGCTCCATTTCAGAGCAGTGACCGTTACAGCAAGAGTATTTAGAAATTAAAAAGTTCTGCTCTATCTTTCCAGGAAGCAATTTGCTCTGTGAATCTTCTCCCTCGCACCAGCCTAACAATTTCATCCACTTACAGTAATGTTCTCAGATATAAAGCTAAACAAAATAATCTTCTAGTCTACAGGAAATCAATGCATTTCCTTCCTGATTACTATCTGATTTCTCAGCTTTGAGCGCTTGGCTGATAAAACAATGAGTCAGGGGCAGCTCTACAGTTTGCAACTCACCACTCTGATTGCAGACATCCTCTGAGGAGAGACTGGCTACACAGCACGTGGGCTGCACAAAAACCAGCTGGCTCAAAAAGCCCCCAGAACAAACTGACCCAAACCTCAGCCTTCTGCTTAATATTTATGACCTGGTTAATATTTGTGACCAGCCTGAGGTTAAGCAGGGACCTGAGGCCAATGCTGGGCTCTGTGGCCAACGCCGAGGCTCTGCTGGCTCCTGGTGTTTGCCCACTGCTCTTTGCCACCATTTAATTTCTTCCCCTCAGATTCTCCTTTCCCTGTCACATGAAGATGGTGGGTTTAAGGCTGCAGTTGGCAGCGCTGCCACGGTCTGTTTATTAACCAGAGGGTCCTGCTGCTACCTGCACTCTAGTTGTTGTGTTGTGGTCTCTAGCACAGGCACAGCGCAGCAGTGGGACGTTTTGGCCACCTTCATTTTGGAGCACCGGCCCCTCTGAGGGAGCAGCCGTGTGCTCTCACCACTGCTGCGTGACAAACAGGAACTAACAGCATGGAGCAATGCGACTGCACGCAGATGATCGTCAGAGGCCACGCAAGCACCACCACATGTGTTCTAGGGTGAACATGGAAAGAAGTCACAACACAAGGGGAGCAGCACCCTAATAAATCAGACACCCCTAAGGAACCAGCTTGTTTAACAAGTCACAGCCAAGCAGACACGTCAGAAGCCGGTGAAGACCCCCCCTGAGTCAAGCTGCTGCTTACCTACGTATCTCCCCCCGGGTTTGATGACAATAGCGCTGCGGCTGCGAGTCTCCTCCTCCGCCTGTGCCATGCTCTGCCTGGCCTTCTGGTAGGAATCGTCGGTAGCACACACGGTGATTTTGTCCTGTATGCTCCCCAGGCAATCCAAATGGATATTGCCATTGCTGCAAGAGAAAGGCAACGGGAAGAGATACTCCCAACACCGTGAACAGGGACGCCGCTGTCGCTGGCGATTAACTGGGGCTGCACTGACTGAACAGGAGGGGATGGCAAGGAGGTGAGAAGTGAACAGATCCTCTGTGTCTCCTCACCCAACCAGATTAGAAAGACCCCAAAAAGAAAGTGCATCAGCTTTGTTTGGGTTTGCTGGTGAAAAGGTGCTGTTGAAGATATATAAGATCACAAAGACACCTAATCTAGTAAAAACATAAAATGTAAGTATTTACTATCTAATAAACTATATTAGATAAAAATATATAGTAAAATAAAAGGTTGGGCTTGCTTTTACTGCACCACTTACCTAGCCACATACTGCTGGATACAGTCAAAGCTGCCCTGGGGGCTGTCCTTGCCGATATTTGAAAGATAGAACGTGAAAGTCCGCACCTCCGTCGGTCGATCGGGCCGGGGAATCGCGATGTGCTGTTTGAAGGGATAGAAAGACCGGTCACTCCGAGAGCCCGCGCTACCTCAAATGCCAACCTGTCAGCAGTTACTTTGGCTTTTGCCATTTGGCAACCCCCTGCGAGGGGAGGACGTGGATTACTGCACGGAGGGGCGAGGAGCGACAAGGATTCAAGTTAGCAAAACCACGAGCGCCGAGAAGAGAAGGAAACAGAGGCAGAGAGACATAAAGAGTAGCTGAAACCACAGCGGTGTCTGTACGGGCCTGAGATCTCAGCTGGTGGCTCGCTGCCTTTCCAAGCAGAGCCCACAATCAGCTTGTTCTAGGAATCTGACCCAATTCTATTGATTCAGGCTGGAAACAGACTCGCTAGAGCTGTTTAGATTCAATTTAAAGCACTCGAGGCTTGTTTCTTTAGAATTAGTGATCCAGCACTAAAGGCAGGACACGGCAGGTCACTAGGTAGCACGTTTCTTCTTTTCTAGGAGGTTATAATTCCATAACGAGATTTCATGGCTCACAGTAGAGTGTGACGCCGCTGCTAAATTAAATATTTAATCAAGCATTAAGTGTGCTCGGCAGACAACCGCCGCGAGCCGTGCCGCTTCGCTCTCCCTCCGCCCCAGCCATTCATTTTTCAAAAGGGAAACTGTTTCCCCCTCCGAGTTCACCATCCAACGTAAATCTCAGCAGCTGAGCTCTGCTATCGCATCAATATTTGATCATTAAGATGGCTCCCAGAAAATGAGACAGGAGGAACATCAGCACCAACCTATTTTAGGCTACGCTCCGCCACACTGATTTATATTTACCCAGCTCTGCCACATCTACGCGCAGAACACACCGAGCTGGTGGCACCCACACCCCTCTGTTCCACAGGAGCCCGGTGCTGGTACAGAGGGTTTCTAGGTGGTTCCCCCATTGACCTCAGGCATCTGCAGCAGCCTGGAAGCCCAGTGTGTCTGTGACACTTTGCTCAGCCACAGGGATCTTCCTCAGCAGCAGCAAGAAACGCTCCTGTGAGCTGCAGCACTTCCCACTTGCTGTGAGCCAAGCCCAGCATCCCTGCAGCCAGCCGTGGGGACAGGGCCCTTCTTCTCCAGGCACCCCGACCTGAGCCCTGCAGAAGGACCAGTCGTCCCCTGCACGGTCCCAGTGGCAGGATTTGCTGCAGTGGGGACTCGCCAGCAGCAGCCGAGCTCCGTTATCTCCCTGGCCAAACACACACTGTAGCCTTGAGCCCTTAATCTGCCCCAGCACCCTCTGCCTCCACCCACCCAGCATGAGAAGAAGTCTCTTCTGCTTTACAAGTGAGCTGAGAACAGGCACAAAGTTCTGCCAGCGGTAGAGTGGGGGTTTGTTCTGCAGTTGGCACTGTCCAGCCACTAAATCGCTGAGAATGGGGCACAACAGTCGATGCTGTGGGTCTGCTCAGCACTGAGAGCTCATTACCAAAGCTCCTGTCCTGTGTGGGTGATGGACCCCTGGAACAGGCTGCCCAGAGAAGTTATGGAGTCTCCTGGAGACTTTCAAAACCCTCCTGGATGTTCCTGTGTGGTCTGATCTAGAGGATCCTGCTCTGGCAGGGGAGGGTGGACTCAAGCAGGTCCAGAGGAGCAAGGAGGCTGGGGAAGGGACTGGAGGGAAAGGCTGATGGGAAGAGGCTGAGGGAGGTGGGGGTGTTCAGCCTGGAGGAGACTCATGGGGAACCTTCTCCCTCTCTCCAACTCCCTGAAGGGAGGTTGCAGTCAGGTGGGGTTTGGGCTCTTCTCCCACTCAACCAGCACCAGGACAAGAGGGCAGGACCTGAAGCTGCCAGGGGAGGGTTAGGTTGGATGTTAGGGAGCCCTTCCTCATGGAAAGGGGGATCAGAGCCTGGAACTGACTGCTCAGGGCAGTGGAGGAGTCCCCATCTGTGGAGGTGTTGAAGGCCAGCCTGGCTGTGGCCCTTAGTGCCCTGGTGTGGCCGCTGGGGTGCTGTTAGGTCCTGGCCTGGGCTGGCTGAGCTCAGAGGGCTTCTCCATCCTCAGTCAATCTGGCATTTTGTGATCTCTAGAGGTCCATTCCAATCCCTAACATTTTGTGATCATAGTAGGAGTAAGTTGTGCCACACGCAGTGGGTTTGGAAAACAAAACCTGGAGGAAATGACTAAATCCTTTATCTATATTTATTTGTAGAATTTATATATGTATCTAAATAAAAATACATATTTCTATATCCCACATAAACCAGGTTGCTTCTAGCCCCTCACCCACCACCCTAAAAAACCAGCTGCCAACCAGCCCCAAGTCTGGCAGTTTTGGGCAGTTTCTGTAGCTTCCTCAAAGAACAAAACCCCTGAGACTTCAGCACTGAACGTCGCCCGTTCCGGCACTGAAAAGCACAGCGTATGCAAACTGGCCGTTATCTAGGAATTATTTTTAGCTGAAACAGAAGGTTTCTCAAGCCACCCAAAATCAGCCTGGTAGCTGCTTTGAGGAGCCCTAATTTTGGTGCCGAGTATTACACCAGTAACCATGGGCACTTAAAAATAGCTCAGTACAGATGTGACTTCTGGGGGGTTTCTTTCAAGCAATGCTCATCTGGCTGTGCTCAGCTCCCTCTGAGAGGCAACTGCACCTTCCTCTAGTCCTACCAGCACGGTTGGTCCCAAGAAACAGAGAAGTGTCAGATGTTCCAACCAAGTCAAGCGAAGCTGTTTTGTTCCCCGCAGCCCCAGCTAAGGGAGCTGCTGTTTGGCACCTCAAGTCGGGGATTTTCTCCCCCTGCTCCAGTTCAGTTCTTTCTCTGCTCCCTCAGCTCTTCCACAAGACTCCACAAAAACTTGTAAAACTGCCCAAGAAAATCCAGTTCATGAGAAAAAGCTAATAAACAGGTGTTGCTCCTGGGAACAGCCAGAGCCCCACTTGAGCATCTCACTCTGCTAACTATGACCTAGTTACTACCATTGAAATTCTGATTATTACACAGATTATTGCACTGAAGAAGTAATTAACTGCTATAAAAAAACCACATCCCAAGGCAGAGACCCTTGATATCCCACAGTTTACAAGAACTCTGGTGAGATTTGATCCAGACCAGGAGGTTTTGTCCCCAGTCACTAAAATAAAAAAAAAAAACCCCACTGATTTATTTTGGGTTAGAACCACCGACATCCTCCACTCAGCACCTGGCTGACTGAGCTTCCACCTTGCTGTGTTTTGCTCTTGGCCAATTCCCTTCTCTGGTTAATGAGGGTATTAAACATGAAAGGTTTTTACTGTGCATTAGCAGCTGAGAGTACCCTTGACAGCTTTCATCAGAGGAACGCTGGGACAGGTAAAAACAACCCAGGCACAGCCATTTAAAGCTTCTAAATCAAGGAGGGAGCAGCTGGTTTTAAACTCTCACTTCACATCCTGCCTCCCCCAGCCATCAAGTACTTTTTTCTTTCATGGAATCCTAGAATCATGGAATTATTGAGGCTGGAAAAGATATCTAAGATCATCCCATCGGCCACACCAGGGCACTAAGGGCCACAGCCAAGATGGCCTTCAACACCTCCACGGATGGTGACACCCCCAGTGCCCTGAGCAGTCCATTCCAGGCTCTGACCCCCCTTTCTGGGAGGAAGAGCTTCCTGACATCCAACCTAACCTTCCCCTGGCAGCTTCAGGCCCTGTCTTTCTGCTGGTTGAGTGGGAGAAGAGCCCAAACCCCACCTGACTACAACGTCCCTTCACAGAGATGGAGAGAGGGAGAAGGTCCCCCCTTGAGTCTCTTCTTCTCCAGGCTAAACACCCCCATCTCCCTCAACCTCTCCCCATCAGACTTTCCCTTCAGTCCCTTCCTCAGCTTCGTTGCTCCTCTGGAACTACTCCAGCCCCTCAATTTTGTTCTTCAAGTGAGGGGCCCAGAACTGCCTCCAGTGCTCAAGGGGAGGCCTCTCCAGTGCCCAGAACAGGAGGAGGATGACGTCTCTAGTCCTGCTGGCCACACTATTGGTGATCCAAGCCAGGACACATAGAATCAGAGAACAGTTTCAGCTAGAAGAGACCTCCAAGATCATAAAGTCCAAGCTTTTCCTAGCCCTATCATCACCACTAAATCATGTCCCTCCAAAGCTACTGAGAAATCTCCACAGCAACTTCTGTTAGGAACCAAACAGGAAGGCAACAAAGTGGGGGTGAAGCACAGTGGGAAGAAAGTGTGTCCAGAAACAAACAGCTAAAGAAACATGGTTTAATGCCACCATCTGAATTTGGCAAGTCATTAAAATCATAGAATCACTGGTCAGTGGATGGGAGGGCTCAGAGAGCAGGTCAAGCCCGGCCCTCGATGCCCTGAAGCAGGGCACAGTCGTGGCACGTATGAGGGCTGCGCTTAAAAACAGATGGTGACACAGCTGCCAGCGTCCTGTCATACCCAGTAAAAATACTCATAAAAAGGGACAAAGAGCTCTTTCTGCCTGCCCTGACTGAACTGCATCTCGCTCTCTTCAAAGCTCTACCTTTGGCCTTTACTCGACAGTGCAATTAATTAAACAGCCGAAACGAGGCAAGCAGAGGTCAGCGCTGTGCTGCCAACATCCTCCTCCTGCCCGCACCGCGCAGGGCTCGACGTTTCGCTCCTACTATGAGGACTGTGCTGCTTCACTCCTGGTTTCATTCAGCCCTGACTGCAGTCACAGGTGAGTGGCAGCTCCTGCAGCGAAAGCTCTTCTCTGGAGCTGAAGGGCTCAAACGCAGCCAAGTGCATGAAATCGCTCTGCTTAGTTTTTATAGGGAACAGCAACACTTGAGACTATCTGAAATCACCATCAGGAACTGCATCTCTTTGAAACAGTCTTTTTAAGAGGGTCTTCTGGTTATCTTCTGGTTACCCTGAAACACTCAGGTCCATTCCAGAGCAATGCAAAGCCCATGACACTGAGAGCAGAGCACAGCGGAGTTTTGAGCTGTTCTGACTGATTTAGCTCCATTTCCTTTGAGAAGGAAGATTAAGAGAAGAGGCGTTTCTAGAACTTAAGCTGCTTTACAGGGAGTCAGGTGCAGGTCCTTCACAAGGAGCTCTCCAGAGGGGAGGGAAAGCTTTTGCTCTCTTTTTAGCTGCTCTAGTCTACACAGAGCTGTTTGCTCACCGACCAGCAACAAATCACACTCCCTCCAAAAGTTCTCGTCATCAGTGGCTTCTCATTTTGCCAAACTGGAGCTGCAGCAGATTTTTATCTAAGCTTTCATGCTGAGCTTTCTGGGAAGTTTAATTGTAAACAACAACAACAACAAAAATCAACACCCCTGGAAATTGCTCCTCTCTTTATTTCCCAGGACAAAACTTGTTTGTATTTTTCTTCTTAACTCACGATAACGATCGTGTCTTTCCTGCTCGGTTTTGTTAGGGCTACGTGCTATCAGTGAGAGCAGCTCCACGAGGTAAAACATGGGCTGGGGGGATTGTGCTAGATTTTAGTACCCACTTCATTCAGACCTGTTGCAAAGTTTCATTGCACCACCACAAAAAAATCCAGGTTATTTACAGGTGAGTTCAGATTCCTGAAGAAAAACAGAGCCAATTTAAGAGGCTCTTCCTTAAGAAATGAAGCATACACCTTCCTGTATCTCTGACATCTCCCAAGTTCACTGAAGAGTTGTGTTCCTTTACCAGAAATGCTACCAGTGCAGCCACACGGTTGTCAGTAACTGGTGTGACAGATGGTTTCAAGTGTCTATAAATAACAAAGTTCAGTCACTGGAACTGAAGGCAAAGAAATAAAACTCCTCAGTGTAGAAACCCCAGCCTCACCAAGTGCACAGTTGTTTAGACAGATGTTAAAGGAAGTTTCAGGATGTTTGCAGCAGCCTCTGAGCGCTGCAGTCAGTAAAACTGGGACCCACGAAGCCTTGCAGAGCTCACCAGGCTGGGCACAGCCTTTCCTCGGGACATAAGTGAGGTTTTCCAGGGGTTTCCTTGTTCTGCCCAATGGCACAGACTTGGGAAACTAAATGTCTCCATACTGGTGCTGCCAATGCTGGGGATTCGGGGAGGGTAGAAAACAAAGAAGGGGGGGAGTTTCAACAGAGAGAGACAACTCATGAGATGAACGAGCCGATGCTCCTTCCTGGATCACACCTGAACATTTAAGCTTTCAGCTCTCAGAAACCAGAGCAGCTCTCTCTGGAGCGGAATGGGACCGACATACAGAACAAATAGCTTACTGGGATTAATTGTATAAAGCCATAAAGAACTTTCCAAGGCAACCCGCACACAAACTTACCCCTTGGCTTCCTTGAAACTGGATTACTGGTTTTGATGTCACAGCATCCTACAAAAACAAATGGAAAAAGAAAAGATTACCTTAGAGAAATTTAAAGCTCTGACACACACTGCCAAAAACCACTCAGCTCCGTTTTTCACCTAAAATGTTGTGTTTGGAATTTTTTTTTAAAGGGGAAAAAAAAAGGTTCAGGGAAATTCACACAATTCCAAGTGAGAGAAAACACAAAACCTCCTGAAACAACAATTTCTACCTAGAAAAAGGGGTAGAACTGCCCCATCGCCAGTGGTTCAGCCGCCTTCTTGAAAGTCCATCACACTCTTATGCCAGAAAAAGAATGGCTCTGACACCCAGGTCCTTCCTGACCCCTAAACCTAACACCCAGGTCCTTCCTGACCCCCAAACCACTTTTTGGGCACAGAGCAGCCTCGTTGTCCATCTCCAGTGCTTATGTAAGTTTCCACTTAAACTGTGGATTATTTGAGGGGAAAATTTATTACAGTTCTGGGGCTGAGAAGACGCTAAGCAAATTTTTTCCAGCCGAAAGCTGGCAACTCGTTGGAAAAGCAAACTGCAGCTTCATTGCAAAATCCTGTTGTTACGCTGCCCGTTTCAACAGTCAGCCCTGTCCTCCATCCCGATGCGCTCACACTGTGAGCAGCCCTCCTCCTGCCAGCTCCAAAACCTTCCATCTGCTCATGACACAAACCCCACTGAATCCTGGCCTCGTTGTGTCGTGGTTGTGCTTTTTGTGTTGCTGGGATCCAAACCCACTGCGCTCTCCCCGTCTTTCAAGGAGGATTGAGCCCCTGTTAGTTTTATTGCCAGAGCTGGGGTTGGGCTCCGTGGAGCGGAGAAATGGGCTGCATGGGGGATCCTGCTGGGATAGAGAATTAAACCAGATCAAAACTTCATTTAGGAGGGAAGTCACCACAGATGTGGGGGACACCTTTCAAAGGGAAAAAACCCAACAAGAGTTTAGGAAGCAAAGTGCAAGTGGTCCATTATCATAAAGTCACTGAATGTGTTGGGTTGGAAGGGCATCCAGTCCAGTCCTCCTGCAAGTTGCCCAGAGCCTTGTCTAGCTCCCACTTGAAGATCTCCAGGGATGGGGCCTCAACTCCCTCCTCTCAGGGCAACCTGTTCCAGTGTTCAACCTCCCTCCTGCTAAAGAGCATCTTCCTAATAGCCCATTTCAATCTGCCCTTCTCTGTTTTGAAGCCATTGCCCCTTGTCCTATTTATACTGTATTGTCATCTTCCCAGCACCACAGTTCTACATCTCCCAGCTTCATGAAGAATCACAAGCCTCCCCCACCAAGGGATTTCAGAACCAGACACTCACATTTAGCACCAGAAGAGTTAACAGCTTGAAAACCCATCCCCTATAAAACCTTTCCAAAGGCTTTCAGACCAGGAGTGAACAATTTGAGCCCCAACACGCTCACATTAACAAAAATCCTATAAATTCACTAGCAAGAAAGTACCCTCTCAGCACCGATGAATAAGCTGCTCATCCCAAGTCACGTCCTCAGAGCCTCTGAAGAGCCGCTCCAATAGGGTGGACCAGCTCTGCATCACACCCCAAACTGTTATGGGTTATTTATGAGCACAGGGAGCTGCCTGGAGCCAACACCGTGCGCTGTAGTGAGTTTTACAGACCTGAAACAGCCTTTCTGAAGGAACAACAACCAACATCTTGCTCTCTGTACAGAGATCACCGAATTCCTTGAGTGCCACGACACCGCATACCACAGCACACTGTTCATAGACAGCCCCAGCCAGCGTTTTGTTCACGGTGTCAGCATGTCCTGTGCGACGGGGCCAGAAATCCCCATGAACTTACTTGAGCAAACAAGTATTTGAAACATTAAAAAAATCTGGAGATGGGGGAAAAAAGGAATC
>VXBP01001327.1:204532-259756 GCA_013400115.1 Rhinopomastus cyanomelas | reverse complement strand
GGAGGGGGGGGGGGGGAGGGGAAGAAATCTGGAGGGGAAAGGGAGAAAAAAAATATATTGGAGGGGGAGAAATCTGGAGAAGGGGAGAAGATATCTGGAGGGGAGATGCGGGAAAAAGAAATCAGATGGGAAGGAGGGAGGCAAAATGAAACCCAGAGGGGAGAGGGAAAGAGAAACCCAGAGGGGAGAGGGAAAGAGAAACCCAGAGGGGAGAGGGAAAGAGAAACCCAGAGGGAAAAAGAAATCGGGAGAGAAGGGGGGAACAAAAAGGATTGAGGAGGGAAGGAGGGAACAAAAAGGAATGGGGAAGGAAGGGGTGGACAAAAAGGAATCTGCATTAAAATAAAAAATCTGGATGTGGACCTCGTAAAGTTAATTCCAGATTTGTGAAGTTCTGCAATGACTTGTGGAAGACTGCTTCAGTGGAATGAAAAGGTGAAGCTTGTTGGCAGCAGAACAAGGAGACAGTACCAAAAGGAAGGTCCTGTAACACAACCCGAGCTGAACCTTTATGACAGAATTCAGGAATTCCCTAATTTACACAGGAAATGAAGGTAATCTCAAAAATCAGCGTTTGCAGGAGTTAAATTGCAAATTCCAGCTTTATCTCCTGAAATAGAGCATCTCCAGGCTCTGGAGCTCTCCAAGTTCTAAGTCCTTGCCAGGCAGGGATCCCAGGGAAGAGATGGATATTGGACAGTCTCTGCATCATCCCAGTTCCCTTTTTAGGGAGAGAAGGGGAAGGGGTTCTTGGCTTCTCAGCAACCTCACAGGCATCCCCTCAGCTCACCTGCTGATGCCAATTCTGGAGATATTCAAGGTGAGACTGGGCAAGGCTCTGGGCAACCTGATCTGGTTGAGGCTGACCCTGCTCACTGCAGGGGGGTTGGACTGGGTGCCCTCTGGAGGTCCTTTCCAACTGAGGCCAGTCTAGGATTCTACAATGTCCAACTTCCAGGCTAGAGATTGTTTGAAAATACTGATGGCAGAAGAAAACGCTTGCACTTCCTAAACTAATTAAGGATTTTAAGTACTTTTATTAGATGAAACTGAACCCCTGCCTGGTCCCCTTCAATCAGAACAGAAGGATAAAACTTAAACCAAATTAAAATCAGATTTCAATTTTTAGATTCAGTCCACTTGGGTTAACTTTCATTAGTGTTCCTGTATGGACAGACCCTGATTTGAAAGAATTCTCGCTACTGCTTCCAAAATCCCTCCATCAAAGCTGGAGATGGGTAGATTTAGAGTGGATGTGAGGAGGAAGTTCTTCACTGTGAGAGTGGTGAGAGCCTGGAATGGGTTGCCCAGGGAGGTGGTTGGGGCCCCATCCCTGGAGGTGTTTAAGGCCAGGCTCGATGGGGCTCTGGCCAGCCTGGTCTAGGGTGGGGTGTCCCTGCCCATGGTGGGGGGGTTGGAACTGGATGATCAGGTGGTCCCTTCCAACCCTGAGTGATTCTGACTCTGTAACCTCTCCAGTGAAGTGATCCTGCTGTGGCACGGGGATTGGACTAGATGATCTTTCGGGGTCCCTTCCAATCCCTAATGATTCTATGATTTCCAAGTCACCTAATTCTTCCTCCTTAGAGATGCAAAGACTGAACTTCCTTTGTCACAGTTTCCTAGAAATGTCATCCTGTCCTCCTTTAGAGGGAATGAGGTCTTTCCCTCTAATTAAAAGAGGTTATCTCCTCAGCCCTAGGACAGGCCCCTGTTGCAGGTGCAGTCCTGCCTTCTCCAGAGCACAGCAGCTCAAAGGGTTCAACAAACCTCTGATAAATCAGGGAGGCTGATGAACCCTTCTCTTTGTGTTCACTTTCAAGGCAAAACAAGACAGATCTGGGCCACCTGCACAGCCTTATCTTCCAGCTCACAAATTCCAGCTCTACTCCTCCACGAGACTCACTATATTTAAGAATAGCTACTGGAAGCTGATTAGGATAAAGGCAAAAGCGTAAGCAAGAAAACACCAGTTCAAGTATTTTAAAACCAGCCACCTGCCAGATCTACAGGTTTGCTGCTGCCAGATGTTCCCCTCCACACTTAGCACGCTCATCCGTAACGGACACGGGGTTTTGAAGAGGTCCAGGTGTGAAGGAGGACGACTGCTGGGACACGTGTGAGCAGGGAAGGAGCGACTGTCGTGTCAGAATAACAAATGTCTGAGCCACGCACACGGCCAGGGCAAGCACAGCCCTTCCAACAAGCCTGGGGAGCAGGAGTTCCAGGTCTGCCCTGCGTTCACTATTGTTCCAGCAAAGGGCTTCCTGACGTTAGCAAATCATTACCACAAACCATTACCAGGTCTTGGCTGTTTGCTGGTTCCTACAGTGGGTCTTTAAGTAACTGCGTCAGGCTTCCTCCCATCTTACTGCTTCCTCTCAACGCAAGAGAAAATGAACTGTTTTAATGAAGCACAGAGTCCTTCCTGCAGGCAAACTTGCCAGTGCCCCACAGCTCCACAGGAGTAACTTCCCAAGGAAATTCCAACCTGCAAACTGTGGCTGTAGTTCTCCTAGAGCCACTTAAACTCCAAGTGGCAGCATCACTCTATCTACCCAGGGTGGGCAAACAGACCCTCAGAGGAGCCAGAAGAGACCCCAGCTACACTGAGTAACAACCCAGTATTTATTTTATCATCTTGTGGGAAGAGCATTTCCACACTTGTGCCCAAGACCCTCTCTCCCCCAGTGTTCCTGGGCACAGTGTGGGGATAAAGCAGCAGCAAACACTGCAGTAAAGCTTTCAGACACTAAAGCTCTGCTCTGGGCTGCCACCACGAAGTAGAGCCCACAGCTCCAAGAGCTTTTTGTCAGTCGGTCACCCACATACCGTAATGTTATTGCTGTAGTCATGAGATTAAACCAAAACCCAAACGCTCATCCCCAAAGCTCACACAAAACATTTGTCTTTTATTAGCATCTTCATCCTGAAGCTTCCCCGGCCTCCAGAAGAGCTGCTAACCCCCAGCACATCCCTGAGAGTTCAGGGGTGGTGGTGATGCACAGCTCCTGCACTTAAATACTCTACATCTGGCATGTGGAAACTTGAATAAACAGTAGGAGGAACAAGAAACCAACAACAAAACACAGAGCTTCAATATAAAATTCATAAAGTATCACGCAGGAGGTTTTAAAACCATTTAGTGGAAAAGCTGGACAAGATATTCGTACCCAGGACCAGACAGGACATTTGAAATCCTCAGGTCAAGTAACCAGTTGGAAACATCTCCATTTCTTCAAAAATAAGAGATAATTAAAGAATATGTTGTTTTGAGAGGTTTGAGAGGTTCTGGTCTGTGTTTACTGGAATTTCTAGCAGAGGCAGTGGTGTACATAGGAGGTTCCACATCAATGTGAGAAGGAACTTCATCACAGTGAGGGTGATGGGGCACTGGAACAGGCTGCCCAGGGAGGTTGTGGAGTCTCCTTCACTGGAGAGGTCTAAAACCCGCCCGGATCTGTTTCTGTGTGACCTGGTCTAGGTGATCCTGCTGTGGCAGGGGGATTGGACTAGATGATCTTTCAAGGTCCCTTCCAATCCCTAATGATTCTATGATTCTATACAGAAAAATTGGCCTATACTTGGTGGATTTGTCTGTTTTGGTGGACGTGGAGCAAACGAGAGCTCATCCCTGTCTATGTCTGAACAAGGGAATTACTTTCAGAATTTCAAGCTCCTTGCAAAGATTTCAAATTGGCAGCAGGAAGTTTAACAAAGACACACAGAAACTCTCAAATCTCACTAACCCCAAGGCTGGCATTAACGGGGTGTTTCGAGCCATCACGTGCAGTTCCAGCCAGGTGAAGCTGCTGCA
This sequence comes from Rhinopomastus cyanomelas, assembly GCA_013400115.1. Lineage (NCBI taxonomy): Eukaryota > Metazoa > Chordata > Aves > Bucerotiformes > Rhinopomastidae > Rhinopomastus > Rhinopomastus cyanomelas. Next base: position 255,939 of record VXBP01001327.1, on the reverse strand, counting down.
CCTCAGAAATCAGTTATAAAAACGAGACCAAACAGAATTCACTTAAAGCTCATCCACTTCAGACTTGCTAGTACCCCCAAATCAGTGGAGTTCCTCTCTAATTCTCTGGTTATGACTAGTTTATGTTTCTTTTGCCCACGCAGTGTGGTCCAAATATAGGCATCCTTCCTCCCCAGCTTCCTCCAGCTTCTCGGCACCGCTGGGTAAAGGATTACGAAAGAGAGAAACGAGAAGGGTCAGATCCCAACCAGAGCGGATCCTCTGTCCGAGCAGACCTGGATGCTTGAGAAAAGCTGTCCTAATGGTGTGCGCTTCCACTTACAGTCTCCTTTTAACCCCTGCCCTCCCTGCACCCTCTGCCAAGTAAACCAGAGCCCAGAAGCAAAGCAAACACATCCAGCGTCTCGTTGGGAGACTCACAAGAGACACCTCTGAGTCCCAAAGTTCATTAGCAGCACGATATCTAAAACCCAGGGGAAATAAAGACCTCAGAATATACCAACAACTTCAAGAGACTCTGCATGAAGTTTCCTGGCAGTCAATTAGCCGAGGCCGGCCCAGGAGACAGAACCACTGTGCATTAGGGAGAGACAAGAGGCTTTTCCCAAGACATCCCACTATTTCAAGGCTTCTATTTACTTCTTACCAGAAAGGCAGCAGGAAAAAGCCTCCTGAATATTCTTTTTCATGTCGCATCTATTACTTAGGGAATTAAAATAGCAGCTCTCTGCAGCACAAATTCCATCTGCAATTTCAGATCCCATTTGAAGTTGAGGGACACTAACAGGCTGCAGATGGGATCGACTGCTGAGACTTGAAAATTATAGATTCTATATAATTTTTGTTGACCTAAACTACAAAGGCTTCCAGGCGTTTTTATACTGCGCAGGCCTCCCAAGACAAGCTACTGGTTTTGTTACTCAAACAACACTGTCAGGGAAAGAGTCTTGGACTTTCCATGTAAATCCCCCAACCGTTGAAGCTTTCTGCTCCACAGTGGTGCCAGCAGCCCTGGCAACAGCGGTCAGCAGCAGCTGCAGTCCCTGAATTACCCCATGTACGAGTTTATTGGCTCCTCCTCTCCCAGCTCAGTCTGCTTGTGACTTTAATGAGCACAGTGCTGTCAAAGAACAAAACCCTGTACGGCTGCTGGGGCCAGTTCCACACTCTTCTAATTGCATCCTGGGCTGCAGCAAAAGTAGCGTGGCCAGCAGATCAAGAGAGGAGATTGTGCCCCTTGACTCTGCCCTGAGGAGACCTCACCTAGAGTCCTGCATCTAGTTCTGGAGCCCTCAGGAGAGGAAGGACAGGGACCTGATGGAGTGGGTCCAGAGGAGGCCATGGAAATGATCAAGGGGCTGGAGCCCCTCTGCTATCAGAACAAGCTGAAGAAGCTGGGGTTGCTCAGCCTGGAGGGGAGAAGGCTCCAGGGGGACCTGATAGCAACCTTCCAGTCCCTGAAGGGGCCTACAAGAAGGCTGCAGAGGAGCTTTTTACAAAGGTTCCTAGATCCTCTCTCCAAGCTATCAGGGGGACCTGAGAGCTACCTTCTAGTTGCTGAAGGGGGCTATGCAGAGGGGCTGTTCACAAAGGCCCGGAGTGAGGATGAGGGGCAATGGTTTCACATTAGAGAAGGGCAGATTGAAATGGGCTGCTAGGAAGAAGCTCTTCAGCAGGAAGGGGGTTGAACACTGGAACAGGTTGTCCAGGAAGGTGGCTGAGGCCCCATCGCTGGAGATAGTCAAGGGGAGGCTGGGCAACCTGATCTAGTTGAGGCTGTTCCTGCTTACTGCAGGGGGGTTGGCTTGGTTGTCCTTTGGAGGTCCCTTCCTTGTGATTCCGCGATTGCCCTCTCCCCAGTGTTTAAACCTGTCTGGGATAGAAGCTTTTAGTACTCGAGTACAAATAACTTTGTAGGAGCTATTTTGCTGAGGGCTTAGGAGCTGTGGAGCCTTCTCCCTCGTTCCGTGAGGTTGTATTCACCACTGCATTTTCCTAAGAGCCATTAATGGATGGGTACTACCAGTGCAACAGCAAAGCACATACTGACGCCAGCAGCAACACAACGCGAGCCGCAGTGACATGGTGAAGAGCGTCTACATTGGCCAAAACACTAAGCTGCACATGCTGAAGGTTTTAATTGCTAAACTGCCCAACACATCCTGGCTTCCTGCTTTACAAATGCAGAATCTTAAGAAAGCTATAAGAGCGCAAACGTCGCTTCCTCACAGCGGTTTAACTTTCCGGGGTCAAAAGTGCCCCTGCAAGATATGAAATAAGTTTGGGTTCGAGTGTCAGCTCAAAAACACTCCCCCCACAACCCTAAACCAACCTTATTATTACTGACATTTGTATTTCACAGCTCCTTATGCTGGAAGCATCACCAGCACAGCAACTGCTGCAGCACTCCTGTAGCACAGTTGGAGCGTCAGAGACACCGGCCCCACCGAAACGCGGCAAACCGCTACCTCGGAGTAAGTTTAGAGAGTCAGACCCACAGTTAAGTTGAAGAAAAAAACCTGTGGCCTAATCAAAAAGCTTTGTGCTCCAACGTAAAGCAGAGTCAGTCCCTAAATGGACAATAGCTTGGATCAGCAAAGCAGAAAGCAATTAAACTCCACTGTCATCAAGATGTCACCCCACAGGCACGAGAGCTGAGCTGGACACGCAGCCTGTTCCCTCACGCATGCCTGGAGCTTCTGATCTCATCTAATCCAGGTTAAAAAGATCCTCCTGAATAAAAGTCAGTGTAGCTGTGGACATGGTTCTGAGCTGCAGATTCAGTTGGGAGCTTCAACTGAAGGGAGTAGCCGCTACCGCAGGCAGAGCAAACCCCTGCGTACCGCACGCCAATGCCAGAGAGCTCTCCTGGAAAAGCAGCTCGGGAGAAGGAGAGATGGAGCAAGAAATCCCAACAGCCACCCCACACCAGCAGACAGAAGCCAACACTTCCCAGCTCTCGGGGACAAGCTGCCACACACGGGGCTTTGCTGGAAGCTTCTGCTGTGCGGTGGCCCAGCCTCGCTCACCCACCTTCCTTGTTTGTCATGGGTCTCATCTGTGAAACCCTGCAGAGCACTGTAATTCCAGCCAGGTTCAGCCCAGAGATGTTTTACCTACAGGGAGGCTGAGTTTTATTTCAACTTGATTATTTCCAGCCAAACTTTCCAGGCCCTTCAAAGGAGCCTTTGCGTCCCAGAGCAGAACTAAATGATGTTTGCAGTGATGCTGTATTTGCAAGACTAAACCTTTAAATGCCAAAATAACAGAGGCCTGGGACACCAAGGCTGATACTCTGCTCATCTGCAGCACCAGACCACAAAGTCCTGTGAAAGGGGCTTTGGTCTGGGAGCTCCAACTCGCTCACTGAACAACCCCCGACCAACCACACACATCTCGCAATCATTAAGCCAAGCCATTTGGCTAGCACAGGGTACAGATCATTAAGCCAAGACGTTTGGCTAGCACAAGGTACAGTAGTTTTCCACTAGAAAGGAAAGCCATGCACACATGCAATTTAGGCAGTGCCTTTCAGGAAGAAAATTAAAAGGAGACTCAATCCCTTAGAGAAATAATTAAGGTACCGTCGCTCGGTATCGAGTTTGCTCTGCTTACTGTAGAGCAGGAGACTTTGGCTGGTTGCAGGATGTGGCTACAGCAAACAGACCAGCAGCTCTGAGACAACTCCTTCCCAAGAGCAGGATCCACCACATGACAATCCCTGCTCCTAAATTTCTGCAGCAATGCAAACCCAGTAACCCAGTAACTCTCTTTCAGAAGCCCTGAGATGGATGCAGAGCTGTTCTGTAACAAATCACCATCTGAAGTGGCTATGTGATGCTTTGATGATACAACAGTCTGTCTCCCGAGGAAAGAGAGACTAAATTTTGCAGCCCACAGCTCTGGGACTTTCAGAGGACACTGAGGAGTTAAACCCACCAGTCTCCAGAGAAGGGCTTAGTGTTAGGGGACAGGGCTGAGAGAGAGGAGAGCCAGCCCCAGGGACAGGCACAGCCTAGCTCATCTGGGAGCCACAACACTTCTGTTCTAAACACTATGTTCTTCTTGAATGTGTAGTGGGGCCACCACTGATGCTGCTTCCCAGACATCCAGCATCTCTGCTCAGTGCCATCGGTACAGAGTGGCTGCAGCTCTGCACCTGGCCAGTGCTCGAAAGCAGCACAATGCCACACTGAAACAGAATCCCAGATGACTGAGGCTGGAGAAGCCCTCTGAGCTCAGCCAGCCCAGACCAGGACTTAACAGCACCCCAGTGGCCACACCAGGGCACTAAGGGCCACAGCCAGGCTGTCCTTCAACACCTCCAGGAATGGAGACTCCCCCACTGCCCTGGGCAGTCTAGTCCAGGCTCTGACCCTCCTTTCTGTAAGGAAGGGCTTCCTAACATCCAACCTAACCCTCCCCTGGCAGCTTCAGGCCCTGCCCTCTCATCCTGCTGCTGGTTGAGTGGGAGAAGAGCCCAAACCCCACCTGACTACAACCTCTCTTCAGGGATTCTTCTCTAGGCTAAACACCCCCCATTAGACTTTCCCTCCAGTCCCTTCCCCAGCCTTGTTGCTCCTCTGGACCCCTCCTGCAGCCCCTCAACCTCTTCAAGTGAGTAGCTGGCCCAGCACTGCCTCCAGTACTTGAGAGGAAGCCCCAGCAGTGTCCAGTACAGGGGCAGAATGACAACCTTAGTCCTGCTGGCCACACTATTACTGACATAAGCCAGGATACCACCGGCCTTCTGAAACAGGAAGAGATTTGCAGTCTGAGGTCAAAGGGAAGGTGTGCTGTAAGGAACAGGAACAGGTCAAAGATGGTTATACAGCACCAAGGGTCCCCAGCTCCCAAGTAACTCAGACACAGTTAGGTGTCAGTAGCACCAATGCAGAAGCCAGCCTCCTCAGGGGATCCAAGCTGGGAGACTGGGCACATTTCCCAGCGGCACAGCGCTGCTTTTTTTATTGTGCGTTTTTATCTTTGCTCTCCCAGGGAGTTAAGGGAGACCTACTCATTAAGTCTAGCAAGAGAAGCAATCATCATAAAGTCTCAACCCTTTATGCCTGACACCAGACTGCCACGAGAGCTTAAGGGATGATTATCTGCAGTTTAATCGCTATCAACTCCCACCAATTTCACTATCAGCAAGACAGGGCCACTTAGGGAGGTTTTACTGTCAGAAGACCAGCAGCCAACACCCCCAGTTTCCAAAGGCTTGAGAAGGAAAGACTTTTAGTGGGGGGAAAACAGATCCTTTGCATCCCTGGGCAGCTTTCAGTGTCTGGTACAAGTGTTCAGAGCAGCCTGGTAACCAATTAAACAGCTATAATGAAAGAATTCTCAAAGCAGAAGCCATCCTGTCACTCCTCAGTGCTCTAATGCAGGAGGTTTCCTTCACCCTAAGCAAAAGGTCTGGTTGTTCCAATGCAGAATTGCTCCATCTTTCACAAAAATAAGATTAATTTGTTGTTGCTGCATTTTCTGCATCTGTTACTCATCACAAAAGGGTGTTCCAGACCCTCCCCGAAACCGAGAACCAGTAGCCCTCCAAGTTGTTTTAATTAGTCAGAGGTGCATCGTGAATCAACACTGCCCATCCACCTAAAGGCTCCTACCTTTATTGCAGGAGCCCATCCTGGTCTTCCCCACCCCAAAGGTTCCAGCACTCCCTTCCCCCTTTCCCACAAGGACACCACAAAGCAGCAGAATTCTGCACAGACGGCGAATTGTGTTACCCTCCTTCCTGCAGGGCTGCTTCTCACCCCCTTCTGGAGCTCAGACTAAAAACCATGAAAGGTAAAACTAGGAAAGCACAGAACAAGTTCAAACAGCATTTCCCAAAGCCCTCGTACCAAGATAACGCTGAGCTGGCACAATTCATCACCAAGAAGTTAAACAAATTAAGCACAAACCTAGAAGTAAGCGCCATTGTTTTGAAGAGTTTGGGGGAAAGGTTCACTTAACACAGCCCAGAGCCCATCCCTTTCTTCAAAACAGCAACTCTTAACAGTCACTTGCTTATACAGAAGGAAGAATAGGTCTTAAATCCTATACAGGAGGAAGTACAGGTCTTAAATCCTATATGGGAGGAAACACAGGTGTTCAATCCTATACTAAGAGGAAACATAGGTGTTCAATCCTATACTAAGAGGAAACATAGGTGTTCAATCCTATACTAAGAGGAAACATAGGTGTTAAATCCTGACTTGATTTTCTGATTGAAGCCTGTTCATGCAGCCTGAACCTGTCCCTCTCTTCCAGCCCAGCTGGACCTGTTGGCAGCCCTTGCGTGTTGCTGATAGGGTAGAAAAAAAAAAAAGGTAAATATTGGCCTTTCTAAAGTGCAGGCAAAGGAAAGCAAACGCTCTAAGATTTGTTTTTTGAACACGTGGATTTGCTTTGAAACTCTGTTTTCGACAACAAACACTATTCACAAAGAAATTTCCTGTTCTGACTCCGCAGATTGGAAACCCTAACAAGCGTCATAAATATTCACTGTTCTGGGAAACTCTGCTGTGTGGCCCCAGCATCTCTGAACATTTGCATCACCCGACGGTTCAGAGAGACCTCAGTCTGGCCAAGAGCCCCGCTCAGACATCCCTGCTCGGAACTCCCTGGGCAATCATCTTCTTGCTTGCTGTTGCACAGGATTTTATTGTATTTTATCAGATGAACTTATGATATTGGGAAAGAACCAAGGAAATAAAAATAACACAACAACAACAAACTGGCCGAAGGAAACTGAATCATCCAGAACTCCCAACTCAGCTAAAGGTGAACAGCAGTTCTGGTTTTCCCTAAAGGCTTTATTTAAACAGACTCACAGCCAAGAATCATTAAAGGGCTCCAGATTCTTCTCAGATTCGTATTTTAGAAGCCATTCCTCTAGTAGGAGATACCTTGAATGGAGGCTCTGTGCCTCCCCTGGAAGAGGAGGGAGGTCAGCTGTTTACTAGATGCTGGAGACGTGGCCACCTCTCACAGGAAGCCAGAGAGCTTGTGAAAATGCTGAGGAAAACAATTTCAGTCATGGAAATTGCTTGGCTTGCCGTGCCCCGGCTCCCAACAGCACTTTTCACTGATTAGCCTTTCTGAGGCACCAGGAGATGTGGGTCTGTTTTGACATCACAACAGAGCCTGGGAAATGTGAAGATGGAGCAGGTTGGGTCTCTTTTCCCAAATAAAGGATCACGATAACTAACCAGCATTCCTATTCCTGATCCTTCTTGCCTTCAGTGGGCTCAAGCTTGAAACGTGGGCACAACCAAGTAATCATAGAATCAAGTTAACGGTGATTGCAAGAAGTTTCACCAAAAAGGTTTAGAACTAGCTACTAGATACAGGGAAGGCCAAGACTTGTTTCCCCTCACTGTTTAAATTGCTTCTCTCCTTTCAAACTTCACTCGTTAGTTCCGCCAAAACCCTCTCCTGCAAGTGCGGCGTGGGGCTGATGTCAGAGAGGGCCTGGGCCCAAGTGACTCACCTTGAGTCCTCCTGCTGCTGCTCCTGCAAATACAGTGCAAAGGTTCTCCAGACAAGCACCTTCCAAGACAGTAATCAAATCATTGTCCTCAGCCCATGACAGGAGTTTTCACTGAACCACCACACCACAAAAGCACACATGAAGACACCAGACCTAAGACATCCTCACGCTTAGAACCCAGAGAAGTGAAGCAGTTAAAAGGAAGCTTTTCCACAACTGGCCTTAAATATTCTGAGGTTTTTCAACTGTAGAAAATCCCCCAATTATCAGAAGAAGAGTGTTTCCCAACTTAATACAGGAAAGTGTCACCGCAGCAAATCTTAACCCGCTCATCCTCAAGTTTCCCTAAGTGATTAAAACACCCCGGCTGGGGATGCGATGCGAGATGGTCACAGAACTAGATTTAGAGGTGAGATTTGCTCTAATTGCCCTCCATCAACTACTTCTCTGACCTTATCTAAAGCTTTTCAGCTCTGGGTTGAAGCTCCTCTATCTGCAAAGCACAGCTGACACCTCCCAGCTGGTGTAGAGACACCCCACTGCTTCCTGGGGCATCTGCTGGAGACCATCCAGGTCTGAAAAGCAAGAGCTGGACTGCACTGGTTCCTGCAAAACCAGGAGTTGTAAACCAGGGATCTTTAGATCTTAGAGGAGATTCACATAGATGAAAGAAGAACACGGAATGCATCACCAGATAGACCTCACCTGGAGTCCTGCATCCAGCTCTGCAGCCCTCAGGACAGGAAGGAGGGGGGATCTGATGGAGTGGGTCCAGAGGAGGTCATGAAAATGGAGCCACTCTGCTCTGGGGACAGACTGAGGCTCTGGGGGGACCTGATAGTGACCTTCCAGTCCCTTCAGTGGGCTACAAGAAGGCTGCAGAGGGGCTGTTTACAAAGGCCTGCAGTGACAGGATGAGGGGCAATGGTTTCACAGTAGAGAAGGGCAGACTGAAATGGGCTGTTAGGAAGAAGCTGTTTAGCAGGAGGGGGGTTGAACACTGGAACAGGTTGCCTAGGGAGGTGGTTGAGGCCCCATCCCAGGAGCTATTCAAGGGGAAGCTGGACAAAGGCTCTGGGCAACCTGATCTAATTGAGGCTGTTCCTGCTCCCTGCAGCAGGGTTGCACTGGATGCCCTTCAGAGGTCCCTTCCAACCCAACACATTCTATGATCCTATGAATCAAGAACAGCTTGATAAAACAACCTGCCATTCTGGAAACCTTTGTAGAGGCAACGGCTGAGGCAGAACATTAAACCCACCACCTCTGAGCTACTCTGAAGAGTCAGAATTCATTCACACAGCACTAACACAAGACTGCCCAAGCATTCTGATACTGCTAGCTAGCTCCAAGAGAAAGCAGTGAGGATACTCTTAAGTTACACTAGGTCAGTCTCAGTGGACACTGAGGTGCTTGCACTCTGACTTGGAGCACCACTCCAGTAATAGCCTTAGAAAAAGGCTGAATGGGTACAGTCAGCTAGAACTCAGTTAAAAATAAATATTTTCAACGACTTCCAACATAACCCACTGCACTGTGCTCCTGGCCAGCCTGTGGGTTTCCAACTTTTTTAAAGTAATTTTTTTAAAGTTATTTTTCTTTCACCCATCAGGTTAAAAAGCTGCTCAGACTGAAGGAGAAGCTGGTTAATCACAACCCAGAAAACTGCCAGAATCATCATGGCTGGAAAGGAGCTCCAGGATCATCAAGCCCAGCCCTCACCCCAACAGCTCCCTAAAGCCTAGACCATGGCCTCAAGTGCTCTAGCTACTTGGTTTTTAAACACCTCCAGGGACAGGGACTATACCAACTCCCTGGGCAGCCTGCTGCAGTGCCCAACCACTCTCTCAGGAAAGAATTTCTTCGTAAGATCCAATCTAAACCTCCCCTGATGCAACTTGAGGCCACTTCCCCTCGTCCCATCATTAGGAATTTACGAGGAGTAGCACCAGCGTCGCTACAAGCTCCTTGTAGGTCACTGCAGAGAGCGGTAAGGTCTCTTCTCGGCCTCCTCTCCTCTAGTCTAAATAACCTCAGTTCCTTCAACCACCCTTCATGTTTCCCAGCCCTCTCCCCAGCCTCAGTGTCCTTCTCTGGACCCGTTCCAGCAACTCAATGTCCTTCTTACACCATGGTGATGTTGAGCTCGAGGCAGCTTGTGGAAAAAAAGAAATCACACTGGCATCTGTGGCACTTCTACCTAACAAACAGATAATTCACCTTCTCAGCCCCAAGTGAGGCATCGCTGCTGCCTTTACAGCCAAGATGTTATTTTGAGCAGTTTCACCAGCTCGGCTCTGTCAGGCTGCTCGTGCAGAGCAAGATGAGACATTTAACACGTTAACATTAAAGCAAGCGATTAAGCACAGCAACGCTGGGTTACAACTTATAAAACAGGAATAGTGAAAGAGCAGCAGCTGACGGTTGATTCTGACCTAGTTTTCACTGGAGAACAGTCAAAAAGAGCCGAAAAGACTGAGGCGAGGCTGAAGGTGCTGAATTTCCAGTACTGGAGCCTGAAGTGTTGGGGAACAGGATGACAGCAAAGCCCTCAGACATTCAAACTACTTCACAGGGAACAAGGAACTAAAGGTTCAAGAGCCTTAGTTTAGTGTCAAGCAATATCACAGGGAGGATGGATGGGAGGGTTTAAGCAAGATGGTGATGAAGTAACAGGAGTTGCAGGACCTCTTCACCATCTTGCTGGGAGGAGATAAGCCTCAGCAGTTCTAAACACAGGGAGAAGGAGCTTTAAAACAGCTGGCTGTGTGTTCTGGACGATATTTTAGGTGTGTTTCTTCTGAGAACGTGCTGTCAGACACCTGCACTCATTTGCATTGCAAGAGACAAACCCTCAAACTGCAAGTACTGAGGGGTATCTGGAGGTACAGGGGGGGAAGTCAGGGGATCCCACTCCAGTAAGCCAGCCTGGCCAAGAGCAGGGTGTCCCTGCCCATGGTGGGGGGGTTGGAACTGGATGATCAGGTGGTCCCTTCCAACCCTGAGTGATTCTGATTCTGTAACTCCTCCAGTGAAGTGATCCTGCCGTGGCAGGGGGACTGGACTAGATGATCTTTCGGGGTCCCTTCCAATCCCTAATGATTCTATAAGCCATCCTCCCTCCATTCTGCTGCTCCAGGGCCAAATCTGTTCCCACAAGGCAGCTGCACGCTGGTTTAAGCCTCATTAAGAAGCAGAATGTTGCCAGCCTGACACATCTGATTTTTTACACGACCTTTGTACCCAGAGCGGTGTTACCAAGCTGCTAAGAACAGAGAGAGGGAGGGGGAAAAGCCTGTTTTCATGATTAGGAGAGGTACATTCTGGCTGCTCACATTTATTTTAGTTAAAAAAACCCAACCCCACCTGTCAGCAAACGCAGCCATGAAAAAAAAAAGCAGCAAGCAGTTCCCTCTGAAGGGCAGCGGTGACGGCATCGGCCCTGTTAGCCGTCCTTAACGTCGCACTTATCGCAGAGGGTAAACAGGAGTGACTATCAGTTAATGAACAACACAAGCCTAAGGCTGAATTTTAAAGAGCGTTTTCTCCACTGCAATCTTTTAATGAAAATACAACAGTTCTAACTCACCCAGATCTGCTTACGAAAGTCTAATTTATTTCAGGCTGTGTTAAGACACCCGGGCTGATTCACTTGCCTGTGTGCTCACAAGATGGCTTAAACAAGGTGCTGAAACATCAGTCTGATTCTTATCTTCCACATCACTTTACTACTTTCCTTGCAAGAAGGAAAAAAAATATAGAAAGGCAATTTCGAGATCAGATTGACGAACTCGTTCAACCATCCCAGAACAAATCTCACCTAACTCACACTGCTGAGCCCAGGAAAACAAGCCTGGACCAGTTTTCTCCTTGTGCCCAACTATACCCTATTGACACTCAAAGAGAAGAGTAATTACTAGTCTGCCAAAGTTCTACTTAAGATCATCTTCAGATGTCCCTCACGGAGTCTGAGCCAGCCCTTGCTGGAGGAGGCTACAATAAATCAAAGCCAGCTGAGGCAGGACCCTAAAGGAATCCCAGAGAAATCCAACCACCAACACCCGAGCCAGATCAACCTCAAAAGCTACAGTGAGATGCTCACACATGGCTTCTGTTGGCTTTCAGGGGCTCCAGCGCTGACCACGACTCTGGAAACACAACCCAACAGAAACTGGGTTTAACAGGGATGTCACTGATGCTTCCCACCATCTCGCTGTCCTCACAGGGAGTTAGTGATAAAGTAACCACAAACAACAAGATTTTGCTCTGGCTGAGGAAAGCTGCCCAGAAAAGACTGCAGCTGTAAAGTACTGAGCAAAGATACCTCACTAAGTCTTCTGCTGGGTTCTAAACTGCTGGTGTTACGTACCCTCTGCTACCACAGTGCTGCCAACAGCCTCCTCGCAAACACCAGCTTCCAGGGGTGTCTGCGTTCTCCGATGAACACTGGAGGCAGCTGCCTGAAGAAGCCACTGCCCAGTTAAACGAGCTGCTCCTTCCTTCAGCCTGAAGCACAGAACCTGCACTGTTTCAGCTGCAGCTTTATTTGCACTGCTGGGTTGGTTGGTACCAAACCTGCTCCAAAAATAAAGCGACAAACAGGAGAAGAAAGAACACACTCTTCTAAACTGGCAAAAAATCTGCCTTGAGAAAAAAGAGAGAGTCAGATGGTTCTTTGCTCCCCACAAGGACACCTGTGCAAGTTCAGCTTTGAGCAAACTCCAAAAATGAACATGAGAGAAGTTCAGATAAGAGCAGGAAAAACATACCACCTCCGCCGGCTGGATCCACACTGACCACAGCCCTGTAAAAAGACTCCCCAGGTCCAAACCCCCAAGAGCCCCGCGAGACTGGAAACCTAAAGACAGAGAAGCTCTCCTGCCTGACAGCACGAGCCAAGGCAGTGACTCCAGTTGATGCAGAAGCCATGGCAGGGCCACTGAGCCAGCGCTGCATTGTCTGACCAGAACTTCTGCTCTAAATAGAAAGATTCCTGCAGGCTCTAGTTAGCTCAACCATTTGGCTTTAACTGAGCCCATCTGAGGTCAGAATAAAAGTGTGCTTCTTCCTACTGTCAGCATCCATAAATCTAGTCTTAATGACAAGTAAAAGGCCTTTATATCGAGTTAAATGGCCTTAATTGTGCAAGAGAGCTAAAACTTGCAGCGAGGTGCAGGCAGCACCTACATTAGATCCATCTCCAGTGCCAACGACTGCAGAGATTCGGTAGGAAGGTCATGGAAACTTGCTTCATGCTGTAACATCAAACCTCCTGCGTGGTACATCTATGGGGTTTCTTTTCCTCTCCTTCATGTTAACAACCCCAAAGGTGTTCTAGATGTCACTGTGGTGATCACTGCTGCTTTAAGAACAAAGCCCTTAAAACAAGTTGAAGGATTTCAGAATCACACTGCTGCAAAACATTTGCAACTGGTTTTAGTCACCACTACAGTCCACATCACCCAATGTGTGCGCCTCAAACACCCCACAAATGTCCATACAGGTTAAGAATGGTTTACTTTATCACCTGCCCTTTCCCAGTTCCCCATTTCCAAAGATGAAACAAAAAGCTGCTTCCTTAACCCAAGCTCTTGTGCTTTGGGACTGCCAGCACAGGCCTGCGCCCAGACTCCAGGCTGGGAGAACTGGTTTACGACAATCCACTGGCTTGGCTGCATCGCTCTCCTTCAGAAAAACCACACTTGAGTTCTGGAGTAAAGGCAAGGGTTGGTTGCCATCCATCCCATGTGCCAGACAGTCTCTGAGGTGCAGAGGACCCCAGAGCCTTCAGAGCAGCCATCCTCACCTCTCCAGCAGCATTAGGTAACACGGACCCGGCTGAGGCATTTCAGATCTCACAGCAGGAAAAGCATCAGCACCTTCCCTACCAAAAAGTCCTGTCCACAAAAAGCACGTTCAGAACACAGACAGCTAGAGATTCTTTCTATTACTGAATGTCTCTTGGGAGCCAAGGAAGCAGAGCTCATGGACAGGACCACCACACTCCCATCCCAACCACCCCAGCCAGCATGTGGAGGGCAAACAGGGAGCAAGGTCGCTGCCATGCGTGTCACTGGAAGCACTTTTCAAGAGAAATTGGTCAGTGAAGCTCCTACACACTTAAGAGACTGTTTGTGGGAGCAGAGGTTGCTCTTAATTCTATGAGGAGCAGCAGCAGAGGTCAGGATTCAGGCTTCACTGGCTCTGAGGGCTGAGCAGCCCTGGAAGCAGGAACAGGTGCCCTCAGAATTTTCAGAACTTTAATTGTAGAATCACAGGAAGTGTTGGGTTGGAAGGGACCTCCAAAGGGCATCCAGTCAAACCCTGCTGCAGTGAACAGGGACATCCTCAATTCAGTCAGGTTGCCCAGAGCCTTGCCCAGCCTTCTCCAGCAATGGGGCCTCAACCACCTCCTGGGCAACATGTTCCAGTGTTCAACCCCTCTCCTGCTAAAGGGCTTCTTCCTAAATGCCACAGGAAGTCACATTTCAGAGCAAAGTTCTGCCCAGCCCAGCCAGCCCAGATGCTGTGGAAGGACAGGGAGAAGCTGGGTACAGAGGGCTGCTCTGCTCTGTCCTGCCTCACCCTGCTCCTGTCATTTTACAGTAGCTTCACTGTGAATCATGAGCTTCCCCTTCGTTTTGGGCCAGCGTGCTGAAGCCCCACAAGTCAGGTTGTTAATGAGCTGCTGCGACCTAATCGTGCCTGCCACACCACCCCACACCTCCGGCAAGTGCCAGACGCACAGGGAACAACTTCAAAGAGCAGCAGCCCTTACACTCTCCCTGTGAGCAAGGGCTGCTCCCTCCTGCAGCCTCCTGCTGGAAAGGTGAGGCCAGCCAGAGCCACCCGACTTGCCTTATAAGGCTTCCAAGGCACAATTTCCGCTTGCCCAAGCTCCAGCAGGGTGGAAAAATTTGCTTCCTCGCCACTCCGCCCATCCCGAGCATTGAAAAGCATCCACTGAAATCCTGGATCTGAGAGGAATGGAAGAATTTACACAGAGCTCGGTGCTGGAAGAGGTAAAGCCATGGCCTGGGCTACAAGCTGGATCACCTTGAACACCAGGGGAGAAACAGGAGCCCAACAGCCCACACGAAGGCAGAGAGAAGCTGGAGTCACAGTAGCCTTTGTGGGCCACATGACCAATATTTCTTGCTATTCAGAGGCACTTAAGCCTTTTAAATGTGATGCCCTCAAGCTTTACAAGTTAATGATGAGTTGGGAACTTGATCTCCTTTCACCAATTTATCCATAACACACTTTGCCACGGACCAGCAGCTCTGTTCTAGGGATCTCAGCTCAGGGTTTTGCACTATTTCCCACACAAGCCAGAACTCCCTCAGCTACTGAAGCCTGTCCTGCCCTCTGGTCACAGTAATCTAGGTCTGTGTCTTTATCAGCTTCTCTGAGCATCACAGGGGAATTCACAGACTTCCTAAGCCCTGAACAACCCTCCTGCTCACTGAACACAAACACAGTCACGTCCTGAGTACCTGCAGTTCGAGGCATGAGATAGGTGCAGTTAAAATGCTGCTTCACACCTAGCAAACTCTCTTCCTTTTGGATGATCGAGGGGTTTCTTTCTAGAAGCGAGTGACTCTTCACCTTTCCAGCCCTGACTGCCTAGACCATGCTTGTACCTCTTCTTACAGCAGATTTCCTCAGTGCAAGAAGCAAGGAGATGTTTGTGTCCAGCCACCAGCGGTCTGTCTTTGCTTTCATCTACTGGGCACCAAATGGCAGAAGATTCTCTCAGAAGAGAGGAAAATGGTGGCAAAGGAGCTTAAAAAACTAAGTTCTACCCGTTCCCTTCTTTTTTGGGGACTGGGCAAAGACAGAAACAGCCCGTTTGACTTTCTCATAGAAACCAGGAGCCAAAAACAACTGAAATCAGTGCCGGAGTTGGAAAGGTACAACAAAACTCATACAAACATACAGTCTAGACACTGAAATGTGGAAATATGATTCAAATAACCACAACTGGCACATAATGTATTGATTGCAGCCCATCAGTGAGAGCAGGCCTTCAGTGCATAAGAATATAGAGTCACAAAATGGCCAGGGTTGGATGGGACCTCAAAGATCATCCAGTTCCAACCCCCTGCACAGGCAGGGACACCTTTACTAGATCAGGTTAGTCAGAGCCCCAGTCAGCCAGGCCTTCAATACTTCCAGGAATGGGGCAGCCACAACTTCCTTGGGCAACCTGATCCAGCCTCAAAGCAAAGAATTTGTTCCTCACGTCCAGCCTCAATCTCCCATCTAACATCAAGTTAGCTTCTTCCGCCTAACTTGTAGAAAATATGGATCCTTTGAGCACAGCGATAGGGATTGAGCTAGCAGCATCTCTTCTGTCCTGCTAGGCTTTCAGCTCAGCATCTTGGTAGCTCATCTGCTCTTGCTAAATACTGACAATTAGTGTAATCTACCCTCACAGCACCATCCTGCCTGACCTGAACAGCCACGGCTGCTCTTATCAAAGCACGGCCTATTGGTTGAGCTACATGGGTCTCAAAATACTTGAGCCAAGTAGTCAAGAGGATGTTTGTA
This sequence comes from Rhinopomastus cyanomelas, assembly GCA_013400115.1. Lineage (NCBI taxonomy): Eukaryota > Metazoa > Chordata > Aves > Bucerotiformes > Rhinopomastidae > Rhinopomastus > Rhinopomastus cyanomelas. Next base: position 239,897 of record VXBP01001327.1, on the reverse strand, counting down.
CTGATGAAATCCAAATACGACAAAGGTCTGGGCAACTGGCTAGTCTGGGGGAAGTTGCACAGTACCTGCTAAATCCCACGTCTGGACATGAACTTGAAGGCTGCGTCTACCATTAAACCAAACAGTGTGGTCTGGAACAGGGGCCAGAGCCTGCAGCACCACTCAGGCCTCTGCTCACAGCACTATGCACAGACAGTCCTTCGAGATGCTGGCTCCAGCCTTTCTCCGCGATGCCCTGCTTTCCTGCAGAGCACTGAACCCCAGGACCGTGTCCAGAGCCTCCCTGCATGGCTGCAGGTTCTACAGACAAGAAGAAAAATTAACTGGTGGTGGCAGCTGGCCTGAAGCGACTCTGAAGGAAGCCATCCCGATTTTTCCACGGATGCCCTGGGCTAATGGATTCTCTCCCGAGAAGAATCCTGCTGCAAAGAGGGAGAGGAGAGGGTTAACTGCAATCAGACTGTACTAGATCACGGAGAAGACTCCAGGTGGGTGGAGGTGGGCAGCTAAGTAAAGTCACACTCACAAGCAGTGACCTCTTTTTGAGTTAAACAAATGCTGGTTTCTTTAAATTAAGAAAGGCACTAGTCCAATGTAAAGAAAGGAGAGACCAAGCGCTCGGCGCCGTGTTTTTTCTAGCCTGCTTTTTGCTGGAGCAATGCAGAAAGGGTTGGATTCTGACGGCTGCTTTCCCTGTAGAGCAGCGAAACACTGCACAGCTCTGCAGTTCAACAGCTGAGGGGTTCATCATGCCCCTCATTACATGAATTCTTTAATAAAAGACCCCATAAAACACAACAAAACAGCCCAGTCAAAAGGCAGCAGCGGGTTACCATGGTGTGCAGAAGTTGCCTTATGTACATGGGATGTTCCTAAGCAACACGTGAGCCACTACAGAAAACTCTCCTTATCGGTAAATCCAAGCTCCTTCCCTGGATAACGCATCTGGGTCAAGCTACAGCACGCTGAAGGGAGAAGCCTAGTTCTGGTGATGTCTCCTCTGTATCCACCCTGTATAAAATATCAGCACAGCACAGGTTATCAGGCTTTTGTTAGTTTCATTAGTGTTCACTCTAGATAATGGTTCCTCCAGAAACAGCATTAACCTTAATTACTCAGAGGCAACTCAATCTCAACCCTCCTGACGTCGGGGTGCTGAGCTGACGACCACTTCCTGCCCCATGACTTCTCCTCTCAGTCTCCAGAACCCAAATAAAACCAGCGTATGACACAACCTTGTTCACAAATCACGGTATCCCAGACACAGGGTCGCTCTTCCTCGTCTACGTTAAGCCCGTGCAGCCACTCCATCCATTCAGAAGCACTCTCCTGTGCATTAGCAGCAAAAGCACCAAGTCAGCCAAACTGTATTCTTCTCCCATGGATTAGCTGGCACAAATTAGTACGAGAGTGACGCACGCAGTCTGTCCCTTCCCATTTTTCAACATGCACAAACACCAGGGATTTGGAGACGCTTCAGTGTGCTCACAAGTCACAGGCAGGAGCGAGTTCAAACTTTTTCAAATGTGCAAATTGTTTGGGTGATAAGATGGTCATTTACTAAAGAGACCTCAACCGATTCTTCAAACAAAACCTGCCCTCCCTCCCCTGCAATAAAGGCTCCTCTGCTATCCCAACAGAGTCAGCAGCGTGCGAGGGAACGATTTCAACAGGCCCTGTCCCTCTGCAAAGCAGCACTATGACAAAAACCAACTAAACAGGACAGAGCACTTCAGACAGGTTCAGAAAAACCCTGATGTTGGAGGATCAGCTGCACCCTCCCCACTCTGCCAGGTGACCAGCAAGTACAGGAGCCATGTGGAGCAAGACTCGGCCAGGTAAGAGGTGGCTGGGAGAGACAGTGTTGAGGAGACTCATCTGCACACTGCTGTGTTTGCTCAGATACAAGTGAAAAACACAACAATAGAATTATAAACAGCGGCAAAGGGAGACAGGAAAGCTGCTAAGTGGAATAAGAAACCAACCATAGAACACACTGAAAAGGTATGAGGGCTTAGTGTTGCTGGGCAGTGACAACGATCACCAGGATCCAGCTGCTGGAGCCACTGATACCAGCGGCAAAACACCCCTCTTGCCTATCTCAGACAAACCAGCCCTGCCTCAGAAAAAAAACAGTCTAAGGGGTTAATCTTCACACTTGCTTCCTGCAGCACTGCTAGAGAGCAAAAAAAGTTCTTAATGCCCAAACTCCACTTCTCTGATTAATGGTGTCGTATGATCCCCTGATAAAAAGCAGAATCACGTTTGGGGGGGGCAAAAAAACCATCCAACAACTGGTCACAAGGATGATCCTAGAGGTCCTTTGCAGCCATAATGATTCCCTGAGTCTATAAACTTTCTGTTTTCCCTTGGCTTGTCACCAATTAGACCTACTGCTACCACCAGTATAGAGGGGAAAAAAGAAGAGCATAATGGGTTTATAATTTGCCATCGAATCCCATAGCAACTGTACGTCACTTTAGATGTAAATTACAGACAATTCTTCCCCATGCAATTTGAAAACTATAGAGATGAATCTGTAATTTGAGCAGATTTGAGTGGTATCATGGTTGAGAGAAAAAGCTGCCCTAAATAATTGAAAGGAAAACTGCCACGGGCCAAACCATTCCTCATGCAGCCACGTTAAATGTCTCTTTGTCCCCCCAGTTCCTTCAAACAGGAGGTGCCACACTGTGCTGGTTTAAGGGTTAAAGGCAGAGCCCTCTGGTTCACTCAGGTCATTCTTCAGGAGGTGAGCGGTTGGGTGCGTTGGGCACATCCTGCCCTGTTTCTGCTGATGGTGAGGAGCCGTACGTGTGCAGGGAGCCTCCTCTGAGCCAGCCTCCTCTGATTCATTAGTCATGTCACCGACTCACGCTCCCCGATGTCGTAAGAGCTTCAATTTTGATGGACTACAGCATCAGTGAATTAATAGGACAGGAAAAAACAGGTTAGAGGGAAGGAGGAATGATGCAAAAAGCCGTAAGATAATTCAATGAATTCTGATTCAAGAGGCGGATTGTTCTTCTCCTCCTGACACCTGCAAGCAGCTTTGATTCCCAAGCCAGCACGAATACACATTACCCTAAAGACCCTGTAATGACGACAGGAGCCTTCATTTTGTATGTCATGCTTTCAACAGCAAGATGAAGGCTGCTCTAACAACCCGCTCGAAAAGCAAAGCCTGACAAAGTTCTTTCTGGAAGCGGTGACTGCACCGGGTCAGTTTAACCCAAACCTCTGAGCAACAACTCCTGTCCGAGCCGGTATAGGCAGGGGGAGGATGACTGGGGAAGCCACGTTGGTCAGACTACGGCTCAAAAAATTCAATCCAACTCATCCAGCACCGGGGCAATGTGCTTTGGTTATCTCAGCTCGGCCCCCAATAAATATTTGTGCATCTGCCAAAGTTCACCAGTGAACCAACCAGCGGCCAGGTAGCAGGGACAGCGAGGTACAAGGGGAGCAGGAGGTGGAGGAAGAGCAGTTCAGCTGCTGCAGCAGGTGCTGACCAAAGCAAGGATGCTGTGATCATCCCCACATCCTCCTAATGCCGCAGGGCTCCCAGGCTGAGCTGAGCCCGACCTCCATGAGCCACAGCTGGGTCAACACTGAAGCTACAAGTGTACCTACACCCCTTTCTCTGTCAGTCACTTATTGGTCATTGAAGCACAATCCATCTGAGCAGTTCCGTGCACCACTCCCCAAGCCACAATGGGAGCTTTTCAAATAACTACGGAAAAGCTGGGAAATTCCCAGGTGAAATCCCAGAAACAGCCCCAGCAGTGTTTACATGCCATTGGCACCTAGAGCACAACAACAGGAGGGGAGGCACATAAGGCCAAGTGACTTTTGGATCTTCCATGGCCCATTTTACATTGTACATTAAGGTCTCTACTTGCCCAGAAGCCCCAGGGGTGTGAAAGGCAAAGGCTGAATGTCAGGGATGGAAACTCATCCAGGTTGGATCTAAAGACAGATCCAACGTCCCATCACAGGCTGCAGGTTAATGACAGAGAGGCCAACGGAGGGATACAAGGTGTCCCGTCATACCTTGACTTAGGAAGCAAGAAAGTTGGAGGCAGACCAGAAGAAATGGTGAGAAGTCACGCCTGCACGCAGCCTCAGGGGGAAGAGCATCACGGCAACTGCGCTCCTAGGAAAAGCCAGAGCTGGTGCAGACTCACAGAGCAGAGCGGCTCCATTTCATCAGTGGACAAACTGATTTGGGACATATTTTCCACTGCTTGGACTCCAGCTGCAGAGCTCTGCTCTCCAAACTCACAGTTTCACAACCACAGGAAAGCAGTCTCGGGGCAGCAAGTTCCACAAGGAGCAGACGGGCAACATCTTAGAGCAGCCCCTAAGAAGCCTCGGTGGTTGTTTCTACCAGGTGAGTGCAACCCCTTGCTACAGGAATCCTTCCAAAGAGCCCTGTGAGCGGGACCTTCTCAAGTCCACATCCTCAGCACACAATACTGAAACAGAGCTAGGCATAAACGTATGGACTCACCAGTGATTTATTCACCAAGACACAGACAATTTAGCAAAAACCCAAGTGGGGGAGACTCAAGAAGCCCAATATCTGCTTCTGCACAGCCCTGCTGCCAGTTCCACACACGGTTGCAGCTCCACACCAAGAACACAAGTGCTCTGGCACAAGGGACACTAAAAACAAATGGCAGCTCGCCCAGCTGGGTGATCATTTTTGGATTATGTAATCCCAATACATTATTATTAGACCAAGAACAAACTCAAGCAAGGAACTGAAGACATTACCCTGCATGTTCTGGCAAAGAGACAGAGCCTTGTCGCAGGAATCGCAGGGACGTGCTATCCCAGTGCGTTAAAACAGGTCAGACTGCACACACGTCGGACTTCAGGTAACACAAACAGCAGTATTGGATTCCAGGCCATTATACAGGTTACACAACGCTGCCGTCAGTTAGACCACATTTAAAACCAAACCCAGCACAAGGAGCCTTAGCAAATTTTTTCCATTTACCTAGTGCAGACCAAAATTAAATCAGAGCCCAGACTGGACAAACACAGGCTCCCAAGGTGTGCTTTAAAGGCACTTCTTGGCATCGCCATAGCCCAGCGTTTCAGAGGAAGCAGAGACGTTCCACAAGCTGGAGAAACTGTTTATAGAACAAATGCAGAACGAGCATATGTGTTTAATAGCCCACTAATTGTTGAGTTATTCACTAGACAAACAAGCGAGCTCTTCTGCCCTTATCCTTTCCTGCCCATTTAATCACCAGTAGCCTTTGACTATTTCTCTTTTGGGTGGCGGTGAAGGAAGCAAAGTTCATTAGTGGCCGTTGGCCACCAAACAATCCAGAGCCCAGGCTTCATTTAGAAAATAAACACCACTATTCATGTGTGACATGGACTCAGAATAGCTTCCCTAAGTATTTAAGGCAGCTGCCTGTAGTCTTCCTAGTCTCCCTCCCCCAAAAGAAGAGGCTTCCTTAATCTACAGGAAAAAGCGTTTCTCTAGGTTTGTTTCTCTTTTTCAGAGGGGAGTGGGAAAAAAATTGCTAATAACTCGACCTATCCAAGGCTCTTACTGCGACTGACTTCTCATAATGCTGATAAACACTCATTAAAATACAAGTTGATAAACCCTGGTACATTAATTACCTTGGTCCTCATACAGAAATTGCCCAATTCAGCGATGTGATGTAACCAACACCCTACATTAAAAATAGTGTTGTGACAACATATGGTTTTATCCTACAGAAGCTGGCAGGCTGGACGCTCCTAATGACAAGCGGGGTTGGCTTCCCAGCTTCCCCCAAGTCCCTGGCAAGGTGAGGAGAACTCAGCTACTGCGGTTTGCAGGATCAGAGGCGGAAAGAAGAAGAAATAAATTAATAGGTACAAAAATTCAATTGTCAAATCAGAAGGGCAGGCAGTTGCAAGAAGCCGGGGGTCTCCGGAGTCCTAACGCCGGTGCTGAGCGCTGCCATTCCGTTCTGTTCTGCATTTATGTGACTAATGAGCTCTCTGGACTCATTTCAAGGAAACATCTCGGAAAAGACAATCTGGAAATTTCAAATTACAGCCCCAGGTTGAACCTGGGGAGCACCGGAGCTGGGGGGGAATTCACACACAGAGCTGCTGCCCCAGGGAGGGAGAAAAGGAGGGGGTACAGTGAGGAAGGGACACCCCCCCACGCAGGATGCCAGTACAGGGGTGGGCACACAGCTCCCATCTACCCCCCGCCACGGGCCTGGAAACCGCGTCACGATCACCGGGGAGGGGGGGAAGGGGGCCGCACCCTCTCACCGGGAAGAGGGGGGGAATCATCGCAGTCTCTCGGCTCCCAGCCCCGGCCCTTCACCGGGGACTGATGGCAGGTTCCAGCCCCCTACCGGGAGGGACACGCAGATCCCCCCAGCCCCATCTAGAGGGGGGCGGCTCCAAGACCTAGGTTCGGGGATGTCCCCGGTCTCCCAACCCAGAGGAGACATTGGGGTACCCCCCACAGTTACCAAGGGGAGTTCACTGGCACCTCCCAGGCCCCCTCCAGCGGTTCGGGGAGGATCATGACCCCTTCCGGTCACCGGCCGGGAGGGCCCACAGGGGCCCCTCAAACATCAACGGGGGCAACTAGGACACCACGGGGCGTTGCCGAGGAGGTGGGGGGTCGCGCAACAAGACCCCTCAGGTACTCGACAGCGAGATCACCGCCCCCCCCGTCCCAGTTTCCCCAGTCACTCACACAGAAATGGGGACCGGCACCCCCCCACCTCCTCCTCAGCCTCTCACCGGGGAGGGCCCCACACCGACACCCCCACCACCACCTCATTTCCCCGGTCACCCACGCAGCAGCGGCAGGACCAAACGCACCCCCCTCCTCCCTCCTCTCACACCGACACCGCTGCCAACGCCGGTACAAACCGCAGGGCTCCGGCCAGAGGCCTCGTGGCGATCAGCCTCTCCCCTCCTTCCCTCCCTCACTCGCTCGCTCACTCGGTGCCGCGGAGGGGCCATGCCCGATGCCCGGTGTCCCTCAGCCGTACCTTGCAGGCCTGGTAGCTTTCGAAGGCGCGCAGGGCGCTCTCAGTGAGTTTGACGTGAAAGACGGAGACGCGGGTGCCGCGGCCGAGGCGGCCGCAGGACAGCCCGTACCCGCGCTCCGCCTGCAGCGCCGCCATCTTGGGACCGTCTCCCCTTCCGCGCCTGGGCCGCCGGGGCCTCCCGCGCCGCCGCCACGCCCCCTTATGAATTATTCATGACCACCCTCCGCTCCCCCCGTTCCGTCGCCCCGCCCACCACGGGGCGCCTGTTGCTGGGGCGAGGAGGTGGGCAGCGAGCTCTCCTATTGGTCACATCCCGCACAGCTAAGCGTCTCATTGGGTGATGCGGCGGTGAGGGGGCGGGGATATGCAAATAAGGCCGCGGGGCACGGCGGGGAGGGTGGTTTGGCGCAGCCCTTGGCGCTGCAGGACCCCAGGGGTTCGAGGCGGAGCGGGGGAGGGTAACCCCCGTGCTCGGGCATGGCCGGGGGCGGTGGGGATGGTCCGGGCATGCCCCTGGATCTCCCCACCTCGGGGGTCCCCTGTGCAGGGCCCGCAGGCCTAGGCCTGTCCCCCCCCTTCCCCCTGCAACCCTCGAGGTGCCCCCCAGCCCAGCCCCGGGGGCACCTCATGGCACCGCAACTTCATCCGCAGGGCTGAGGATTCCTGGTGCAACCCCTGCCGCAGGGGTTTGCCGCCTCCTGCCCCTGCTGGGGTCACAGATCTGTGATAAAAATTGTTTCCCTGCAGTTAAAAACCTGCTGCANCCCCAACCCCTTGCAGACAATGAGGAAGCCCCTCCGTGAAGGAATTGTCCTTTATTTTGGGAGTTCACAGTCGGTTTGGGTGGGGGGACAGTGCTACAAGCCCCTCATGAGCAGAGCTGAGTCCCGGGATGGCCCCCCAGGCTGTAAGAGAGCTGCAGGGCAGAGGGAACCCATCCCACCACCACCAAAAGCTTGGACCCACCAAAATCATCTCAAGAAATCTCCAGCGCTGCCCTCCCGCATCCCTCCCTCCCACCGCAGGATTCTTTGGCTTCCTTTGGACATTGCGCTCTGGGGAGGTGCTGAGGAGGAGAGCAGGGGTCTGTGGCAGGGCTGAGCACCCCAGGACAGGAAGAAATATCCTCACGCATCCCCGCGCACGTCTGCACCACTGCTTCCCTTCCAGCAGCCTGGCCTGGCCGCAGAAACCACTGTGCCCTTTCAGACCCACGCGGTTTCCTTCCACGTGCCTTCCCGCTCGCTATGGCAGCAGGACCGTGGCTCTAGGGACAGCTGCAGGGTACCCATATGCAGGGGCCAACAAGCTCAGGGCTGGGGGACTGAGCCCTGGATTGCCAGGAGGGTGCTCAGGGGTCTCCGCTTTGCCAGCAGCTCCATCCCTGCGCCAGGAGGGGTACTGATGGGGGGACGTCAGGAGGGGAATCCGGCACCACCAGCAGAGAAAGCATCTGTATTTCTGCATCTTGGAGTCCACGGGAAGGGGTTGGTGGAGGCCCATGGAGGCAGGAGAGAGGCACATCCTGGCGCAGGTCCTGTGCCGCAGGGCCACCCCACTGCCATCCTTAATTCCTCGCCGCAATGACCACGGACAAGGCCACGCCACCGAGCGCAATGGCTGTCGCTCCAAAGAGCCACTTCCAGGGGATGGACTGAGGAGGAGAGAGCAGCTTGGTGATGGGATGTTTGTGGCACAGCGAGAGCCCCACCGGCAGCCGGGATGTGCCCCGAGCCCACCGGCAGCGGGGACACACAGCCTTGCCTGCGCTGGCACAGGGCCGCGGGGCAGGGCCGAGCTCCCAACACACATCCGAGATAACGCAGCCCAAAAAGGCAAGTGCTGCGTCGGCTGTGCCCAGCGCGTGGCCGGCATGTCCACAGGGACAGCATGTGCCGCACCGGCTTCCGAGCACAGCAGCTGGGAGCAAAGTCCGGACTCTCCAGCTGGCATCGCCAGGAGCCAACAGACAGAGCCAGGAGTGCAGCCACGGCTATTGGCCTGTTCCTGGCAGCGCTGCCTGAGCACTGCCCCCAGCTACCCTGACACAGCCCACCCTGTGAGCCACATCAGTGTCCCACCCCAACCCAGGACAAGGACTGTGTTGACCCCCAAGGACTCCGGGGCACCAACCCGACCTCTGTGTCCAGCTCAGACCTCTTCCACCCGCTCTGCCACCCCCACTCCTGCACCAGCCCTCACCCAGGGCAGCTTGTCTTTGCATTTCCCAGGGGCACCAGCAGTGCTGGGATTCCCAAGCATCTTCCTGTACATCTCTGTCTCCATGTTCTTCTGGTCCGCATGCTTCTTCACCAGCTTGGAAAGCTCAGCATGGATGGTCTGGGGAGGAGAGCGAGGCACTGTGGTTGTGGCACTGTGGTTATCAGCCCCACACTGTCCTCTAGTTGCAGGGGAGGGGACAGGGCATAAAGTGCCACCAACAACAGATCTGATCACCCTGGGGCCTCACTGGAGCTTTGTGGAGCTGAAGGCCTGGTGCTGCCCCACTCCTCTGGCACCAGGCTGGGTGCCTGTGGGTCCAAGTGCCCCTCTGTGCTCATGGCCAGCAAAGCCATGTTCTCCTCCCAGGAGCAGGAAGCAGAGTCCAGGGCTGATGCCAGACATTGGGAAAAGGATTTTAATCTTTAGTCAAGACAGAAAAGTGTCTGCCTTGAGGACAAACATGCCTGAGCTCTCCCACTTTTCTGTCTGGAAGCAGTCTGGGAACTCTGCTTCAACTCAGCCTGCTCCAAAGCAGGATTGCAGCAAGAGCAGAGAGCATGTCAGCACCTGCCTGGGCTGCACCAAGGGATGGCTGTAGCTCCAGAAGAACCCTCTGTGTCCTGCCCAGAGCTCACAGCCTCCCAAAAAAGCAGCAAGAAGCAGTGGTGAGCTGAGTGTGGCACCACCAGCCATTCTGGGCGGCAGGAGGACAGTTGCCATCTGGTGCCAAGGCTGTGCTGTGCCCTCTGCTGGGGATGGCTCCCGGAAACACTGGCACCAGTGACCCACACCGGCTCAGGGCTTCACCAAACCACATTCACACTCAGCTCCGCTGCCTCAAACATGAGACTTTGGCCACTCGGCAAGGGCAAAGCACCTGCAGACACTCCCTATGCCCTGCTACCAGAACGAGCACTCAGGGGGCTGGGAGAGGGGAACCCAGCAGCTGATGGTCTGTAGGGGCTGAAAGGTGCCGACAGCCCCACAGAACCAGCTTTGCTCACGCGAGGCAGGTGGAGCTGAGCATTTCTTGAGTTTGTTTTCTCCACCGGTAGCCTGTGACTCACAGATGCGTGTTCAACGCTGCCGTCTGGAGCGGCACCACCACTTCCTCGGGAGCCCCGGCAGCCAGCCGGAGAGGCCAGTAATTTGCTGTGCTGTGGTTTAACTGGCAACGTCACTGTTGGGCAGTTTTTCACCCCTCTACCAATTAAAAGCTTCATCCGAATGGGCTGGGGAGCAGCTGCCCCACCAACAGTGATGCTGAAGATGCACGAGGGGAGCTGCTCCTGGGGCTGCCTGTGCTGCTCCCTCAGCGCAGGTACCTGTCCCAACCTCACTGGGAAGTGAGGGGCTGGAGATCCTGCTCAGCCTTCCCTGTGGGTGCTCTCAGACTGTGAGCTCTATAGGTACTGCCAATGCCCTGTCCCACCAGTGCCCTTCAGATCACGATACTCTGGTGAAATTCCCAGAAAAATAGAGGATAGAGCAGCAGACTCAGGTGAGGACTGAAGCCCCACACTGAACCCCACACAGGTGGCACCACCTGCCTCTCCCTCAGCTCACCCAGGCTTATTTCCTAGTGATTTCTCCTGAGGCTCCTGTCCTGCAACTGATCATTAACTGACAGGAAATTCCTGACCCAGAGCTCGCCCTAGCCAGGGCGCTGGACTGAGGTTTGGGCTGCTCCCACCACCCAGTGAATCAGACTCGGAGCTGCTGAGCGAGTTCTTGCGGAGACTCGGCTCTGCTCCACTTCCCGCATGCGGCACGAGCCACTAGAGCCACCCAGAGAAGCCAGAGCAGCCAGAACCAGAGGGGCAGGAGAGCTGAAGCAGTGATGTGTCATTGAAGTCCTGTCACCACAAGGACCAAAGAGCAAAGAGGGAATCTTACAACACAGAGATAAGGGACCCAAGCTCAAATGTTGCACTACATGCATCATCCAACAGCTGCCCAGGCTCTGGGGGCTATTTCCAGCCTCCTTTTCATGGAGAAAGCTGGGAACAGCAATGTGGGGGGGCTTTCAGCCTTCCACAGGGGACACTGAGGTTTGCAGGGACGTGGACAAGAGTGTGTCCTGGTGGCTTGCACAGTTCTTACCTTGTTTGAAGGCTCCAGCTTCAAGGCTGCCTTCAGGATGGGAATGGCCTCTCTGTACTCGCCCTGCTGAGCCAGGACCTGCAATGTGAGACACAGACTGAGTGGAACTGCTGAGGTCTGTCCCTTACCCCTGCCTCTGTCACGCTGTGGAGAAGGGACAGAGGCACCTGCCAGGTGTCCAGCCTCACCTTGCCCTTCCGAAACAGGGCCTTGATATTCCCTGGCTGGTGCTCCAGGACCTGGTTACAGGACTTGAGAGCTGCCTCGTAATGGTCCAGTTTAAGCTGAGAAGCTGCCAGGTTGTTGAGACATTTCACCTTCACATCCAGCAGCTCAGACTCCTCATCCGGGCTGAAATCAACTGCAGAGACCCCAGAGTTGGGTTAGTGGGAAGAGAGCCCTGACAGCCCTGGCTGGGTGGGAGCAGGTACCTTTGGAGCTGGAGCAAATGATCTTGAGAGCTATGTCATAGGAGTTGATGGCCAGCACGTAATCTGCCTGCTGGTAGAAGTAGTTGCCGCGCTCCCGTTTGCGGTTGGCCAATTCTATCTTCTCCTTCCCACTGAGCAGCTCCAGGTCTGGTGCATCCCGAGCCTCCAGCAGCTCCACCTCCAGGGTGAGAGCCGCATTGGGTGGGACATCAGGGCTCCTGCACAGAGAGACACACAAAGCCATGACACCACTGCCACCTCTGACATCCCCACCAGCTGCGCTGGGCTGCGCAGATTTAGCACCACAGCCTCAAAATCAGAGCTGCAGAAGCTCCCCTCAACAGAGGGTAATGCAGATTGTTCACCCCAGGCAGGACATGCTGCCATTCCCTGCATGCAGCACTGGAACCTGGCTTCCCTGCATGTACATAAAGCTGGGGTTTGCTGGCTGTGCTGTCACTGGGAACGCAGCAGATGGCTCTCACAACCCTAGTTGTGGCCATCCTGCCCTCCTTGAGCCCTCCCCACTCACCTGCCCTGAGCACCATAGCAGTACTTTGCATCTGACACAATCAAAGCTGTCTCCCCCATTTCCAGGAGCTGCACAGACAGATCCAGAGCCTGCAGGGAACATCATTGTGAGGTGAGAGCATCATCGAGGACTAAGGAGTCAGTTCCAAGCTGTGAATGGGGATGTTGCCAACCCCAAAGCATCCCAGTGCCCCGTGAAGCAAAGTCCCACTCTGTGGAGTCAACACAAGGCAATATTAACTTTAGTTGTGTTTTCTTCTGCCACCGACCTGCAGGACATCGCAGTCCCCCAGCGTGAAGGTGAGGGCAGGGTTCTCCTCTACCACGGAGCCATCCTCCAGTGAGGCCTTCAGGCGAATGGTCACATCCTGGCCCTTTTGAGGACGAGTGTCCACCCCCTGCCCTGGCACCAAGGTCTTCTTCTTGAGTAACCCACTCCCTGGGCAAGGAGAAGCCAGAGGCTTGTTAGCCCATAGCAGAGGGAAAGCGGCCTCTGGCCAACGGGGAAAAGACCTCACGCACAGCTCCTCCTGGCCTGGCCTTTGTGGCCCAGGGAACGCTGGTGCAGCCGTGTGGATTCCCAAGAGGCCCCTCCAGCCCCTCCCAGGCCCTCACCCAGCACATCCAGCCACTCCTGGGGCTCCTCAGCCGCTTCCCCCGGATCTTTTGCTTGGTCCCGCGGCGGGGCCACAGGCCGGCCCACATCCTCCAGCGGGGGCAGCTCACTCAGGTCCTCCTCCTCATCCTCCTCTTCGTCTTCCTCCAGGACCTCGAAATCCTCCACCGAGTCCAACTGGGCCCCTTCAACCGCCGCTAAGGACTCGGGGCCGGTGCTCGGCCGGCGCGGGGAGCCGCCGCTCGGTCCCTCCCCGCTGGAGGCCATGGCGGCGGAGCAACCTGCGGGCGGCAGACACCGCGCTGGGGGTTACGCTCACCGGGCAGCACCGGAACCGCTCCGGGTAGCACCGGGCATGCCCCTGGACCGCAGCAGGAGCCGGAGTCAGGCCCGGGGAGAGCGAGGAGGGGGGAGAAGAGCAGCGCGGACGGGACAGGACAGACACACCCCACCCCCTCCCCACTGGCAGTAGTAGCGTGGAAAACGTGGCCCCAGTACCGACCCCGAGAGGGTCCGTTTATTTCCCGCCCCCTAACCCAGGGGTTTCCCTACGTCACCGTCACGCGCCGGGACCCCCTTAGCAACGGCCGCGTACACCCTCGCCTCTCCCACCTGGAGGCCGCAAGTTCTGGCCCCGCCCCGTAGCTCCTATTGGCCTGGTTCCGCCCCCCTGCGGTGACACCATTGGCTAGAGCAGAGGTCCGTCAGCAAAAGGTGGGCGGGGCTTGGCGCCGCATTAAAGGGGCCGCAGCCGCTTAGAGGGGCCCGCCGTGGAGTCATGGCGGGGACATCGGGGTGGCAGGAGAGGGTCTCGGCAGCAGCACTGAGGTGTCCTCGGCGTGCACGGGACGGCGGTCTGGGCCCTCTGCCAGCCGCCACCACTTCCGGCTGGGCGCTGTGACGCGCTGACGTCACGAGGTCGCGCTCGACGTACCCGCGCACCCGGAAGCTGCCGGTGCCGCCCCCGGTACGGCCGCCGCTCCCGGCATGTGAAGTGGCAGGACGGGCTTTTCCAGGTGAGCGGTGCTACCGGCGGGACCCCCCCGGGATTACAGGGAGGGAACCCGGTACCGGGCGCCGCCAACGGGAGGTGCGCGGTTGCGGGGGCAGCTGGGATCCGCTACCGGCGGCGGGTGCTGGTGGGACCACCCCAGGACTGGGATCAGCGGTGTGGTTCTGGTCCTGGCGGCATGGTAGGGCGAAGGGGACCCCATTATCGAGCACTGGGGGAAGGGGGGGGAGAAGTCCTCCGGTGCCGGGAGGCTCCGCGGCTGAGCAGTCCCCGTGGTCTCGCAGGCGGCGATGGAGCCCTCGGCCTCGCAGGTGTTCTGCGGACGGGTGCTGGGCATGGTTAACGCTGAGGACGTCAACGCCATCATCCTAGCACAGAAAAACATGTGAGTGCTGGGGAAATCCCCGCTCCCAGTACTGGGAACCTCTTGGGATCATCGCTGAGCTCCATCTGGTTCCTGTGTGCAGGTTGGATCGGTTTGAGAAGACCAACGAGATGCTGCTCAACTTCAACAACCTGTCCAGTGTCCGCATGCAGCAGATGAATGAGAGGTTCCTTCACCACACCAAGACACTGGTGGAAATGAAGAAGGATCTCGACAGCATCTTCCGGAGGATCCGGTGGGCAGCAGCAACAGAAAAGGGGAAGGGGTTCATCGAGGGCTGGGTGGGGTATAAGTAGGAGCTCTTGGAAGGAAAAGTCATCCGAGAAGGAAAATGTGCAGCTGAATGAAATGTGGATGCAGTGGGAGAGGAGCCTTGGAGGCTGGAGCTTTGGGACCACTCCCTTCTGCTCCAGCTGGGATGCTCTGTGCTCCCACTGGACGGCAGGAGGGACACTGAGGGAGAAACTGTGCTGATGGGAGGGAACCCTGGGGATTTGCTGACATTGTCTGGGGAGCTGAGGGAGCTGGTCAGGCAGCTCCATTCCAGGACAGTCAGCTTCCCTGTGGACTCAGCCACTCTCTCCTCCTGCAGGACGCTGAAAGGGAAGCTGGCGAAGCAGTACCCGGAGGCTTTCAGCAGTGAGTGATGCCTTCCGTCACGTGGGTTTTCCATTGGTGCAGAGAATCCCTTTTCCTAAGGCAGCGTGAGGCTGCTCTCAGGAGGCAGAAGCAGCCGATGAGATATCCAGGCTGCTGCTCCAAAGCCTGGAGAGCTTCTTGATGACATTCAATGCGGCTGCAAGAAGCCATGGATGGCCACCAATTTTTGTGATACCCAGTTTTTATTGATAACTACTACAAATTCAATTTGGAATTCGAGAGTAACTCCCTGAAGGAAGGTTGTAGTCAGGTGGGGGTCTGATTCTTCTCCCAGGCAACCGGCACCAGGATGAGAGGGCAGAGCCTGAAGCTGCCAGGGGAAGGTTAGGTTGGACGTTAGGAAGCCCTTCCTCATGGAAAGGAGGATCAGAGCCTGGACTGGACTGCCCAGAGCAGTGGGGGAGTCCCCATCCCTGGACGTGTTGAAGGACAGTCTGGCTGTGGCCCTTAGCGTCCCTGGTCTGGCTGCTGGGCTGATGTTAGGGGCTGGACTGGATTAACTCAGAAAGCTTTTCTAGCCACAGTCATTGCGTGTGATTCTGTGAACTGCTAGGGGACCCTTGTTCCTGGTGCCACACTGGCAGCACTTCATCCCCTTGGCTTCAACAGCAAAACTTAATGACTGGGTTTTCCCTTCCAGACATCCATGAATCTCCCATCCTAGAAGATGACGATGACTTCGACCCCGTCCCCAAAAGCACCACAACCACCATCGCTACCTCTGAGCAGAGCACGGAGTCCTGCGACACCAGCCCTGACATCATCTCTCCCACCATGAGCCACGATTTTGAGGATTTATCCCAAGGCCAATATGATTTACCAGCTGTGAATGGACAGAGTCTCACAGATGAGGACACGGGCAACGATCTGGACTAGGTTTGGAGATCCTGTGCCAGTGAACTGTGGACCCTGTATTTATACTGGTGTGGGGTTGGGTTGCTGGGAGATTTTTTTGGAGCAGGGGGAAGAGGGGAGCAAAGGCTGAGCGATGCAGCGTGTCCTGCTTCTAAACTGCCACCGTAGTGTAAACTCACTGTGGGGAGAAACATTAGGGATCAGAAGGGACCTCAAAAGATCATCTAGTCTAATCCCCCTTCCACAGCAGGATCACCAATTGCACAGGAACATATCCAGGCGGGTTTTAAATGTCTCCAGAGAAGGAGACTCCACAACCCTCCTGGGCAGCCTGTTCCAATGCTCCGTCACCCTCACTGTGATGAAGTTCCTGCTGATATTTATATGGAACCACCCACTGCCCCTTGTTCTGTCACCAAGAGAAACAAGTAAAATGTGGGTTTGAAAGGCTTCGTGTGCTTCCTCATTTGTGCAGCCAGCCAAACCCCACCTTCGTCAGACTTCCACAGAATGATTGAGGCTGGAAAAGGCCTCTGAGCTCAGCCAGCCCAGCCCAGGACCTAACATCACCCCAACAGTCACAGCAGGCACTAAGGGCCACAGCCAGGCTGTCCTTCCACACCTCCACAGATGGAGACTCCACCACTGCCCTGGGCAGTCTATTCCAGGCTCTGATCCCTGTTTCCATGAGGAAGGGCTTCCTAACATCCAACTTAACCTTCCCCTGACAGCTTCAGGCCCTGCCCTCTCAGCCTGGCATCTAGCCTGACCTCCACCTGACTGCAACCTTCCTTCAGGGAGTTGGAGAGAGGCAGAAGGTTCCCCCTGAGTGTCCTCCAGGCTGAACACCCCCAGCTCCCTCCACCTCTCCTCATCAGCTTTTCCTGCCGGTCCCTTCCCCAGCCTCGTTGCTCCTCTGAACCCACTCCAGCCCCTCAATCTCTTTCTTGAAGTGAGTGGCCCAGCACTGCCTCCAGTACTCGAGAGGAGGCCTCAGCAGCGCACAAGGGGAGTTTTGGGACCTGGGCTGGATCTGAGGTGCCACGGGCTCTCCCGCGGCTCTGGTCGCGCTGCTTGGGACCTCCTGCAGGCGGAGCCTGAGCCGGGTTTCCCTTCGGATCCCGCCTGCCCGGGCTTACCCCTCAGGCCTTCGCTCGGGGAAGCCTGGCCCTGCACCAGCCGGTCCCTTCCTAGCTCCGGGAGCTCGAGCTAGGTCTTCCCAGCCTGCGAGAGGCTGGGCTGGGGTTGCAGAGGTGCAGGGAGTGGAGGCCCGAGCTGCAGGACTGCAGCCGCAGGAGCTGTTGGTGGAACTCGAGGGCGAGCGCGCGGCGACCTAGGGGGCGGGGCCAGGGGCGGACGGAAGTGACGTCCTGCGCGCGGCTTCCGGTTCCCGTCGCCCTTTTTCTCTGCAGCGAGGTGGAGGGTGCGCACGGGGCTGGGTCTGGGTCGGAGCCTGGGGCAGGGGGTGACGGGCTAGGCGGGGGAAAGACGGGTCGGGGGAACTGGGATCGGCCCCAGGAACGGGAATGGGCGGCTAGGGGACCGCGGCCGGGTGGGTGTGGGGACGTGGCGGCGGGCGGGCCTTGTGAGTTGGGGGGGGACGGGAGCACCGAGGTCGCCCGCAGGGCCCAGCCTGGAGTGACGTGGCTCCCGCTTCTCGCAGAGCACGAACGGTGCCAAGATGCAGATCTTCGTGAAGACGTTGACGGGCAAAACCATCACACTTGAGGTGGAGCCCAATGATACCATCGAGAACGTTAAGGCCAAGATCCAGGATAAAGAAGGTAACAGCCGGCCTTGGCACACGGTTCAGCCCCCACTACCACCTCTCCCACACCGTGACGGCCTCTGTGTCTTGCAGGGATTCCCCCAGACCAGCAGCGCCTGATCTTTGCCGGGAAGCAGCTGGAGGATGGCCGCACCCTTGCAGACTACAACATCCAGAAAGGTATCCCCCACCCAAGACTTTTTTTATTGGGATCCCCAGCAGCGCCTGACTCAGCCCTTGACACCCTTCTCTTGTTCCAGAATCCACTCTCCACCTGGTGCTGCGCCTGCGGGGAGGTATCATTGAGCCCTCCCTCCGCCAGCTTGCCCAGAAGTACAACTGCGACAAGATGATCTGCCGCAAGTGCGTCCCCACTGCATCCCCTGTCCTCCCAGAGCTGGGGAACCCTCTCTGAACCCCTTTTCCCAGGAGTAGGGAGGTGATGGTGACCCTGTACTCTGCATTTGTGACACCACACCTTGAGTACTGGGTTCAGTTTGGGATGCCATGGTATCAGAAGGACATTGAGGGGCTGGAGTGGGGCCAGAGAAGGGCAGTGAGGCTGGGGAGAGGGCTGGAAAATGGGCCCTATGGAGAGTGGCTAAAGGAACTGAGGTTATTGAGTCTAGAGAAGAGGAGGCCAAGATGAGACCTTACTGCTCTCTATAGCTATTTACAAGGAGGTTGTAGTGAGACTGGTGCTGGTCTCTCCTTGCAAATTCCTGATGATAGAAGGGAAATGGCTTCAAGTTGCTTCATGGGAGGCTTAGATTAGATCTTAGGAAGAGTTTCTTTGCTGAGACAGTGGTTGGGCACTGAAACAGGCTGCCCAGGGAGGTGGTGGAGTCCCCATCCCTGCAGGTGTTTGAAAACCGAGTAGCTGGAGCACTTGAGACCATGGTCTAGGGGTTAGGGAGCTGTTGGGCTGAGGGCTGGACTGGATGATGCTGGAGGTCCTTTCCAGCCATAACGATTCCATGATTTGATGACCGTGTTCCCCCTCTCTTCCCTAGGTGCTACGCCCGCTTGCACCCCCGTGCTGTCAACTGCCGCAAGAAGAAGTGCGGCCACACCAACAACCTGCGCCCCAAGAAGAAGGTCAAGTAGAGCAGCAGCAGCTCTGCCCGCGCTCCCTCAATAAAGCATCGCAGCGCTCATTCCGCGCCCCTGTCCTCTTGTGTTTTGTCCCGCATCGGCGAGATTTTCAATTAAAATTACGGGAGGGGAGGGGGCAGGAACCGGGAGCTGCTGGCGATGCCGGGCGGTGCCTGCAGATGGCGGCGGAGCAGCGTTGGTCGCCGCGCTCCGCCCCCGCCCCATCGGGCCTGCGCGGAACGGCCGGGCTGGGTCATGGTGAGCGGCGCCGGGGACGCGGTTGGGGGTCCCGGAATCGGGCTGGTTCGGGGCGAAGGGTGTCGGTGCTCGGTGGTTCTGAGTGTCGTTGCCGGAGGGGAAGGTCCCAGTGCCAGTCTGTGTTGTGTGCGCATGGCCGGGGGTCCCGGAAGGCTCCGAGGGACCTTGGTGGGGGGGTCTCGGTACCGGTGTGTCTTCTGTGCACATGGCCAGGGAGTCCCGAGAGGTCTCTGGTCGTGGCCGGGAGGGTTCTGGGTGCTTGTCCGTGCACTGGCTTCTCAGTAGCGCGGACCCCCCCCAACTGGTACTGCGTCGGGCGGGCAACTCGATCCCCGCCTCGGGTGCCGCCCGCTCTGCCCCGAGCCCGCTGAACGGGAGCGAAGCTGCTCCCCAGGTCCCGGTGGCACCGCGGCCCCACTCAGTCCCCGTTCGGTCCCCACACGGTCCCCGTGCCCCACAGACCGGCGGAACCGTCGGGGCACTGCTGCGGCGGCTGCAGGAGCTGCAAGGCGAGCGGGTCGAGACCTACCGGCTCTTCGAGGAGTGAGTACCTGCACCCAGTGGGGTGGGATCCAGCGAGGCAGGGGGCAGGGCACCCCCAGCGAGAAAATCCACCCCTAAATTTCCCCATCCCGGTGGGAAGAGGCTGCCGGGGTGGAGCAGCGGCCGCGGGCTGAGCTCCAGCTGGCAGCGGGGACACACTGGACACCTGTATCCCATTTTAGCATCCGACAGGAGATGATGGACTTCCCGGGACACGGGGGTGGGGGGAATCCCCCACCGCTCAGAAAAGCAGCTTCCAAACCCACCCTCATCCAAGGGGTGATGCTGTGGGGATCAGGAGCTGCCAAATCCCAGCGCAGAAAACCCTCCTGGGTTGGGACACAACTGGAGTGTTGCCAGCCCAGTGCCTACCTAGATGTGGTGATAGCAGGCTGTCCTCCCACCACGCAGGGGCCACCGGGCCTACCTGAGCAGTGCCCCCCACTATGACTTCCCTCGGTACCGGCAGCTGGTTCATGAGGTCACGGTGGCCTTCAGCGGCATCTCCCAGGAGGTGCTGAGCATTGCCGGGCGCCTGCGGGATGAACTGGCCCGGCCAGACCTGGCCCAGCACCTCAGCCGGCTCCAGGAGCAGGAGCAGGAGAAGCTGCAGCTGGTGAGTACTGGGCTGGGGACAAGGGGGTGCAGAGCAGAACTACGGCTGCTTTTTGGGGTAGGGGGGATCCCCACCTCCCACCACATCCCTCTGCAGACAGCGCAGCTCCAGCTGGCTCGGCAGGAGGCGCAGGACCAGCCCGACGTGGACATCCATCAGCAGGAGGTGCGGGAGCTCAAGCACAAGTAGGTGGTGGCTCCTTTCCCCTGCTCCATTTTGGGGCTGGGGAGCCCCTTCCTCAAGTTTCCCTTCCCATCCAGCTCAAGGGGCAGGAGGGAGTGGGGGGGTCACCCAGATGGTGCCTTCAAACGCTCTGTCAGATGCAGCCCCCCGGGGAGGGTTTGGCGATGCCGCGCGGCCACGGTCCCCTCGGCCTCCCCGGGCTGAGTGTTTCATAAACAGCGTGGGGAAGGCGAGGCGGCCCCGCTAATACGCTCCATATGGCCTTTATTTATAGTTTCCATCCGCTCTCATAGGCTAATTAAAACCATTGAGGCAATCAGCGAAATTCTCCAGGACCTCAAGTACGATTCGGAAGAAGTCGAGTGATGGGTGTCCCCGTGGGAACGGCTGGAGGGGCCGGCTGGTGGAATAGGGGCCCCCCGCTTGCCCTCAGCTGCAGCTGCCTCTGGGCACCCAGCGAAGTTGGGCACCTTCCACCCAGCCCCTTTTATTCTTGGCCACAAGCTGGAAGAGGTAGGGGATTGTCCCCTGAGGATAAGTGGGGTCCCCCAAAATCCTGAGTCTCCCTCAGCAGAGGGGTCTGTTAAAGGGCTGGTTTCCCCCTTTCCAAGGCTTTGCCCAAGGAACATTCAAACCTACAGTGCCAAAGGGTTTGACCCCATCAAGCTGGGCACCAGTGGAGCCCCACAGGCAGTGCTTCCCCATCTAGAACCTCCTCTTGGGAAACAGCCCTCAGCCTACAGCGGCTCTGGTGCCCTACAAGTGCCCTTTGTATGGCTGTCCCAAGTAAACCAGTCCTGAAGAAGCTGGCCTGAGGAGTGTGATCCAAAGGGCATGATCCCTGTCTCCCAGTGCCACCCCATCCACCTTGGCTATGTCCTCTCAGAGCCCCAGCATGGGGCGAGGAGGGACACTCACTGGTCCCAAGTTGGCTGCCCGCTGCATCCCCGTCCCCATGCGCTGACGCAGACCCCGGGGAGAGGGGGTGTTTCAGAGGTTTATTGGCATTAAAGCTTCAATCTGTTCCTAATTGACTGAAGTGGAACCAAAATAAGGCTGGTTTGAATCAAAATTGGAGCAAGCACTGGGCAAACACCGGCAGCCTCAAACCAGCCCGCGTGGCTCCCCAGGGACTGATGTTCCCCCATCCCACCCCCTCCGTGTGCTCACACGCGGCTCCTCCTGGAGAAAAGAGCCCAAATCCCTTCTGGAGGGGCAGCACCGGGGCTGGAGGGGGGCACCCCGGAAGCTCCTGCCTCCCCTTTCATCCCAGAGGCTGCTCCCGCTGGCGCTTCAGGCCCAAACTCTCGGCACCCCCCGAGGCTGGGTGAGGCTGGGGGGTCCCCTCTCTGCCACGGGGTGTGAGCAGCATGGTGGGGGGCTGCCGCGATCCCACAGGGCCTGTGGCACGTGAGGGGCTCCCAGGGCTGGCCCAGCCTGTCCCCCACACCTCACCCCACCCCGTTCCCCAGGGCTGGGGGGGAGCAGCGCTTCTCCCCAGCCGTTTTCCCGCTCCCCGTTGGCAGGGCTGGGGGGGGCGCGATGGGTGGTCCCGGGTGGGCGCCGGGCGCCCCGGGTCATCCTGCCGGCGCTCGGTCCCCCGCGGGCTACAACTTATCGCCGGGAAGAACCTGCGGAGAGGAGCAGAGCCCCGCGGTTGGGGTCACCCCATGGTTCCCCTTAGCCCACCAGCATCCCGAGGGTGGGTGTAGGGGTGTGTGCGGGGTTGGGGGTCGCCCCCAGATCCCCCTCCCCTGGGCTGAAGAAGTGCAAAAGGCTCCTTACCTACCTGGTTGCGTGTTTTGTGCGATTTCTGCAGCCACACGCGCCACTGGTCGTAGAGCTTGATGCCGAGGTTGGAGCAGCCGTAGGCGTGTTTCTTCACCCACCCGAAGAACTGCTTCAGCTCCCGCCGCAGCGTTGTGTTCTGCTCCCCTCCCTTGGGGTCGCAGCCCCCCGCCACTCGCTCTGCAGGGAGAAAGGAGCTGCTGGTGGCACTAGGAAGGGGGCTACTGCTGCCTCAAGCCCCCACTCACCCCCTCAACAGAGTGATTTGGGAACCCCCGGCTCTGAATCAGGTCCTTTGTTTTACCAGGAACAGAGTGGGGAAGGGTCCTCCGTGTGGGAAGAGGAGGGGGATCCCAGCGCCACCAGCATCCCCCCTCCCCAGCCCTGACTGGTGCCGGCCCAGTGGCTCTCACCGCTGCGAGGGGTGGAGGCGGCTGTGGGGTTGCTCCAGTCGCTCCAGATTCCGGCTTTCTTGGAGCCGTAGATGCCGAAGGGGTTACAGCGCACCTGCACGAAGTAGACGGTGCCGGGGCGGAGGCCGGCTAGCCGACATGACGTCTGGTTGCCCACATCGTCCACCACCTGGAGAAGGGAGGAGGAGATGGCAGCACCAGAGGGAGCATCCTGCACCGACCCCTAGCAGTGGCTGGTGACACCCACCCACCCACCTTCCACTCCGAGCTGTCCTCCACCCGGTACTGGATCTGGTACTTGGCTTGGAAGAGGAAATCCTTGAGGGCTGGCGGGGAGCTCCAGCGGACACTGAGCTGGTCCTCCAGGTCCCCGACACGGCTGACGTGGACGTCCGCTGGAGGGTCTGTGGTGACTGAGGGGACAGGGTAGCATCGCAGGGGTTAAAGAGATGCAGATGCAAGGGGAGGAGGGGGAACAACCCCAACAACCCAACTGGGAGAGAAAAAAATCTCTTCTGGAGCAAACAGCCTAATGAGATTAGGAGCAATTCCTGGAGCAATTCCACTCACATATCGCCCATTTCCTGCTGCCTCTCCCTTACATCCTACCCTGGACCCACCACCCGCTCTCCTCCTCCCCTACATCCTACCCTGGACCCACCATCCGCTCTCTTCCTCCCCTACATCCCACCCTGGGCCCACCACCTGCTACCCCTCCTCACTTCCATCCCACTCTGGACCCACCTCCCGCTCCCTTGCAGTGTGACAGTGACACCCTGGTGCCATCGCTCACCCACATCCAGAATGTCCAACATGACGACGTCAGAGACGGCCACCCCAAGGCGGTTGGATGCCTCCACCCAGATCTCGTAGGGTGTGAAGAGGGCCAGATCCTTGGGGATGTAGCAGGAGTAGGGACCAGCTGTGTGGTAGTCCTGGCATGTGTTGTCATGGCCGTACCACCTGCGGGATGGTGCTCAGTGCCACCACTGGCACCACCGTGGACCCCTAACCCATCCCCAGGGAGGGAACAGCCGCTCGCAGTGGGATTCCAGGTTATTTATCCACCACAGCATTGTGGTGATGGGGGGTTGGGTCACCAGTGGGGCTGCTTCTCCTCATGGGGCTGCTGAGACCTGAGGAAACTCATCACACCAAGCACTATCCCTCCCAGCAGGGACCAGCCAGGAGGCACTGGGCTGCCCCCACCCCATTCCCCACTGGCCTTTAGGGATTTTAAGGCCATGAGGCTGGGGGAAGCCCACCTGAGCTTGTACTTGAAGGTGTAGTTGGTGGGCAAGAAAGTCTCCCCTTCCGTCCCAGGTGCCCACTTGCAGGTCAGGTCCTTCATGTTTTTGGACCAGCACGTGATGTTGACTGGTTTTTCTGGGGGTACTGGGAGACACAAAAAAGGAGAAACAGAAGGGGATGAAAAGTGGCAGCGGTGGAACAGCTCCAGTCCCGACCCCACAGTGGTGAGTGGGGGTGATGCCACCGAATTGCCCCAGTCCCATGGAGCCAGGGGGTGATGCTGCTGCGGCACCCCAGTGCCAGTCCCATAGAGTCAGTGGGCAATGCCACCGCGATGCCCAAGTCCCAGCCCTGTGGTGTTGCGGGATGATGCTGCTGCGGTGCCACAGACCCAGACCCACAGTGCTGGTACAGAGTGATGCTGCCGTGGAGCCCCAGCCCCATGGTGGTACCACTACAGTGCTCCAGTCCCAGCCTCATGGTGCTGGGAGGTGGCACCACTGTGGTGCCCCAGTCCCAGCCCCATAGTTCTAGTAGAGAGTGCTGCTGCCGTGGTGCCCCAGCCCCGTGGTTCTGGGAGGTGACACCACTGCGGTGCCCCAGTCCCAGCCCCATAGCGCTGGGAGGTGACACCACTGCGGTGCCCCAGTCCCAGCCCCGTAGCGCTGGGAGGTGACACCACTGCGGTGCCCCAGTCCCAGCCCCATAGCGCTGGGAGGTGACACCACTGCGGTGCCCCAGTCCCAGCCCCATAGCGCTGGGAGGTGACACCACTGCGGTGCCCCAGTCCCAGCCCCATAGTGCTGGGAGGTGACAGCACTGTGGTGCCCCAGTCCCAGCCCCATAGCGCTGGGTGGGGTGTTGCTCAGGGTGCTGCCTGCACAGCCAGACCCATTTTCGCTGAGCAACACCAGCCCATCCCCACGAGCCCAGCCGCATTCCCAGCTAAGGGCTGTTCCTAAGACATCCCTTCATCCCTAAAATAGCCCGAGATAAAAATCTAACGATTATTGATTTGGACAAGAGCAATTTAACCGAAAACTTTGCCAAAGCCCCCTCGGTGCCGCCGCCAGCGCGACGGAGCACGAACCACGAGGAACCAATCGCGTTGGGTTTTAGCAAGAATTAGGGTTTGACCTTAAGAATTAGGGTTTTACACCCCCCTCCCCAGCCCTGCTCTGCCCCCCGGATCCTCCTCCCTGGGCTCAGCCCGCACTGGCAAGGACACCGCAGCGCGTGGCAACCGACGTACGTCCAACGTAAAGGCAGGAGCCGGCCAAGATGCCGCCGTCTCTGCTGTGACAAACCAGGTTGTCCCCCGACTGCTGCTTGGAGCCGTTGAGGTGGGCGAGGGCCACGCTGAGCGTGGAAGGGCCCAGGGCAGTGTAGGAGGCGGCGGGCAAGCGCCGGCCGTTCAGCGTCCAGTACAGGTCGTCGGCTTTCAGGTGAAAGTCCGGGCTGACCGTACAGGTGGCGACCAGCGAAGAGCCGATCAACAAGGTGGGATCTTGGGGGGAAATCACCGCGGGGTCTGCAGCCAGAGAGAACAAATAGAACACAAAGGAAAAGGGATGGGGGGTGGAAATAAGAAAAATCAATAAATAAAAAAAGGAAATTGAAGATTGAAATTTCTAAATACATTTTTGACTTCCATATAAAAATAGACACAGATTCAAAATTTGTCTGGGTTGTGTGTCTTTAATTGCATTTTATATCTGTTTGATATCTGGTTTAGACAATTTAGACCTGTTCATCTCTATTTTGAACCTATTTATATCTATTTTACGCCTATTTATAACTATGGAATCCCTATTTCATACTTATTTATGTCTATTTTATACCTGTTTATGCCTATTTATATCTATTTTATATCTATTTATACCAATTTGTGTCTATTATATACCTATTTGTATCTATTCTATACCTACTTTAATCTATTTATACCTATTTAATGCCTGGTTTATCCCTATTTATATCTATCATCTGTTTATATTTTTTTAATGCCTATTTTATTTTTATTTGTATCTATTTTATACATATGTATATCTATTTATACTAATTCATACCTATTTAATGCCTATTTGATACCTATTTATATCCATTTATACCTATTTTATGCCTATTTTGTGTCTATTTTAATATATTTCTATTTTATACCCATTGTAATGTATTTCTATTTTATACCTATTTAAATGTATTCTTATTCTAGATTTAAATGTATTTGGTATATATCTATTTAAACACATTTCTATTTGATAGCCATTTAAATCTATTTCAATTTCCTTTTACGTCTATCCAAATATATTTTATATCTAATGTATAGAAGTTGAATGCATTTTAATCTAACTTTTTATAGATATTTAAATGTATTTGAATCTATGTCTATACTTTTAATATATATTTAAATATCTTTGAATCTTTTTCTATACTTTTAAGAGATATTTCAATGTATTTGAATCTATGTCTATACGTATAAATATATATTTTTATATTGATTTAAATGTATTTTAATCAGTTTTTATACGTCGAAATGCATTTTAATCCTGTTTTCTATGTGTAAATGGATTTCTACCCCCCATGGTTATCCTACATTTATTTTCAAACACTCAAACAGACATTTAATTTGTTCTTTATTTCCTTCCAGGGGTGTTTTTTACCCCACGTCTCTATTTATGGCACCACAGCCCCTCAAGGCAGGAGCCCACGAAGTGCAGCGCTCGGCCAGGCTCTCCCCGTGAACGGGGTCGGGGGGGTCCTCAGCAGAACTGGGGTGATTGGAGGTGGGGACGGGGTGACACTGGGAGGCACCAACACCCGTCGGGGCTGTTCGCTGTGGGGTGCTGGGGTGCTTGGCCATTTGAGGGTTTTTCCAGGGCTGGTTTTGTGACTCCGGAAGTTTTTCAAGACAAAAGTATTTAGAAAGGTTTCGGGGTGGGTTTTACCCCCCTTTTTCCAACACCACTGGGCACCAACCACCCAGCTCCCACCATCGACCGTCGCTCGCGCCTCAGCCACAGGCCACCCCGGCCCAAGGGCCCTCTGTGTGATAGCCAAGGCCCCCCCGCCAATGCCGCTCTCTTTCCAGAACCCTCCACCACGAGGTTTCAGAGCGAAGGGTCCCCCGGCCCCGCTCCAGGTTGCTCTGCATCCGTCAGCCTTATCGGCTCCAGCCGCACGCGCCGGGCTAATATCCCAAATTACCTCCCGGAAAGGGCCGCGACCTCTGCCGCCCTTCGACCTCTGCAGCCCCGCTCAGCTTTCAGCGCCTGCTGCAATTAATGCTCCCAAATCCTCGTTATCCCAACCCAGCAGCGCTCAGGGGGTGCTCCTGGGGTGTCCCCACAGACCCTGGTGCTGGCACCGCTGAGGGTCACCAGGCGACGGCACAGGCCCCCCCAGAAACATGGGCCTGACCCCCCCTCAGCTCTGCCCGGCAGACCAGTGAGGCCTCAAAAATACGACCCCCCCCCCCCCCAAGGCTTTGAGGCCACCCAGCGCCTCCATTAGCCACATTGGGGCCATCCAGGCCCCACGGCTACCTGCCCAGATTCTCCTACGTCCTGGCTAGCCAGCCATTGCCACCGCAAGCCAGCCACTGCCACAGCCACTGCCACCGCGAGCCAGCCCAGCCACTGCCACCCTTCCCCACCTCTGAGCAGGACCCTCTGCAGGAGCCGCTTGAAAGCTCCATGATTTTTAGACGCTCATTTGCTATTTGCGGACTTTTTTAAGGCCAAATTTGCTTTTTCCTGTCTTTTTTAGGGCCAAACTTGATTTCCTCCCCTTTTTTAGGGCCCAATTTTATATTTTTCACCTTTTTTAGGGCCCAGTTTGATTTTCCCCCTTTAAGGCCCAGTTTGATTTTCCCCCTTTTTTAAGGCCCGGTTTGATTTTTTCCACCTTTTTTAGGGCCAATTTTGATTTTTTTCCTCCTTCTCAGGGCCAAAGTTAAGTTTTTTCCCTTTTTTTATGGCCAAATTCACTATTTTCCTGTTTTTTAAGGCCAAATTTGATTTTTTTCCCCTTTTTTAAGGGCCAAATTTGCTATTTCCCTCTCTTTCAAGGCCAATGTTGATCCGCCCCCCCATTTTTAGGGTCAGATTTGACCTTTTCCTTCTTCTCTAGAACCCAATTGGATTTCTTTCCTCTTTCTAAGGGCCCAAATTTGATTTCCTTTCCTTTTTCAAGGGCCACATTCAACGGGTTTTTTCTCTTTTAGAGCCCAATTCAGTTTGTTTTGACTTTATTTAGGGCCCAACTTGACTTTTTTCCCCTTGTTTAGGACCCAATTTGGGTTTTTTCCTTTTTTTTAAGGTCCAATTTGATTTTCTTTCTTTTTTCAAGGCCCAAATCAATGGGGTTTTTTCTCTTGTAGAACCAAATTGTATTTGTTTTTTCTTTTTAGGGCCCAATTCAATTTTTTTTCTTCTCTGCTGGAGCCAAATTTGGTTTTGGGGTTGGTTTCTTTCCTTCTCTAGAGCCCAGTTTGCTACTTTAATTCGTTTTAATTCTCTTTTTCCTGCTTTTTTCATTTTCTGCTCCGAGCAGGATCCTGCTGAGAGACCAATTTTAGATTTATTTACCTTTTTTCCCCCGTCCTGGTGCTTCCCCCCTCCCCTCTCCACGCACACACAACCCCAGCCATGTGTTTTAAAAGGGAAAAGTGTGAAGTTTTCCGATCGGGAGAGGAAAAGACCCAAAGCAGCCCCGTGGAATGTGCGAAGAAATAACCTGCACCGGGAGCGGGGGGGTGGTGGTTTATGGGGTTTATAGGGTTTATGGGTTTCCCATTGGAAAAAAATCAGGGGGGCTGATCAGGTGCTAAGTAAAGCTATAAAATAAAACCACATTGCCAAGGTGTCGGGAACGTTTATGTTTTTCCTTCCGAAGGGCCGGATTTCATTGTTAAAAGTGGAGTGGGGTTTTTTTTTTCCTATCAGGGAGTGGGGAAGAAAAAGGGAAAGAAAAAAAAACCCTAACCCCACTAAAAAAAAAAAAGAAATCCATAAAAAGAAAAACAATGAAAAAACCACCAAATCTCAAAAAAACCCCTAATTAAAAAACCCCAATGAAAAAATAAATCCCACTGAAGAAAAAAACCCCACTGAAGGAAAAAAAACCCCACTGAAAAAAAAAAAACCCCACTGAAGAAAAAAAACCCCCACTGAAGAAAAACCCCACTAAAGAAAAGAAAAACCCCACTAAAGAAAAGAAACCCCATTAAAGGAAAAAATATTATATAAAATAAAAGAAAAATCCCACTAAAAAAACCCTAAAACATCACTACATCATTAAAAAACCCCTAAAAACCCTAAAAAAACCCGTTAAAAAAAACCTAAAAAGAAACACCCTAAAAAAACCCTTTAAAAAAGCCCTTAAAAACACCCTTAAAAACCCCTAAAAAAAACCTCTAAAAAAAACCCCTGAAAAAAGAAACCCTAAAAAAAAAAACCTCTGAAAAAACTCTAAAAAGACCCTAAAAGAAAGAAACCCCGCTAAAAATTAAAGCCCACCACCAAAAAAACCCTCTAAAAAATAAACCCCACCATAAAAAAGAACCACCCCAAGCCAAATCCCTCCGGCGCTGGAGGTTGCTGAGATTTATTCAGACGTGCAAAGGGGTTGGGGGGGCTAAAAGGAAAGAAACCCACAAATAATTGCCCTGAGGAACAAAAGGAAATTGGGGCAGCCCTGAATTCCCTAAGAAAAATAAATTCCAAGTGGATAACTGACTCTGGACACTCACGGAGAGGGGTTGCGAAAGCTCCGGCTGTAGGGTGGTGAGCGGACGCAGCCCCCCCAGAGACACTTTATCCCCCCTTTTCCACTCTTTTTGATTCCCCCCCCCCAACTTTTCTCGTCCCCAAACAGGGTTTCTGGTGCCCATCGCTCGGCTCGGGGAGGATTATAAAAAGCCCGAGGCATTCCAGCCTCAACCGACGGGAAACATTCGCTCTCTAAAAGGACATTTGGCTTCGCCTTTCCGCGGCGCCGCACGTCGAGGGGCCGCGAGGCTCTGCCCGACCCCGACCACGGGGGAAATGAGGGGTCTCGGGGCGGGGGAAGTGGCTGTGAGTGGCATCGGGCAACCTCTCAGTGGGGTTAGATGAAAGGGCAGGGGCAGCCCTAATGAGGGTCGCAGGGTTGTCCCCAGCGGGGTTAACGCCTCCAGGCCCTGCGGTGGACACCAGGGTGGGCACCGCTCCCCTGCCTCGACGGGGAGGCTCTTGCGAGCGGCTCCTACAGGGGTTTTGAGGGGCTTTCCCCCCTCCACTTTCCATCCCTGTTCCGTGAGATTGCCCGGTTTTCCCATGCGTGGGTCAGGGGGTCCCAGACTGGGATGGGAGGCAGAGCAGGACCCCCCCGTGGGGCATCACTGGGGTGCGGGAGGTGCCGAGCGGAGCTTTTTCTTGGGGTTTCTTGGCGGGACCCGTCTGCGCATCGGAGCGAACATCCCTCGCCTTGAGAAATTCCCATCATAGGGAGGATCCGAACTTCCTGCTGCGGGAACGGGCTCCCGCCTGCCCTTCGCTCGGGATGGGGGAAGCGACGAGGCCACGGGTGGGACCGAGGTTAATTTGGGCTCAGGATTTTACCGGGCTGAGGGGATGGGACCCTCTTGCATCCCCCCCTTACTCCGTCCATGGTGTGGGGCGACCCTGATTCCCGAGGGGCTGAGGCTGCCCACAGCTCAGCCCACAGGTGGCACCTCCTGGACCTGCCACGGCTGGTGGGGAGCCCCGAGTGGGCATCACTGCGGAGCCTCCCACAGCGGGTGGGGGGGGTTCATTGCTCTCATGGGGGTGGGGGTGNCCTGGGTGGGGAACGGAGCCGCATTGTTCTCCGGGAGGGGGGCAAAGGGGGGACCGACCGTTCTTGGGGAGATGAGGAGTCCCTCTTCTCCGTGGGGAGGAGGGCACTCGCTGCTCCCCGGGGAGGAGGTGGGGGGAGTCCCTGCTGCTCTCGGGGTCGGGGGAACAGAACAAGGTTCCTCTATTGTTCTCTGCGGGGAGAGGGGGGGTCCCGGCTGGGCTGCGGGGTCGGGCAGGGAGGAGAGGTCCCGGCTGCCTGCCAGGATGTAATGGTGGGGGGGTCCCTGCTGCTCTTCGCTGGCGGGGGGGTCCCCGTTATCCCGCGACGCGCAGCCCCGAGGTGCGCCCGGCGATGCCCCCGGGGCGGCTCCGCATCCCGCGGGGAGGGAGATCGGGACGGGACGGGACGAGACGCGGCACCGCACGGACCCGCATTCATTGATCGGCGGAACCCAGGGGAGAACCCGGGACGGGGCAGGGTAGGGGGGTGCTCCGCGGAGCTCCTGCCCTGGCCCCGACGGGACCCCCCGGGCTCTCCCCCCGCGCCCACCTTGCGGGAGCCGCCCGGTGCTCCCAGTGCTGCCGGTACTCACAGGCCAGGGGCTCGGCGCGGAGGAGCCGCAGGCAGAGCAGCAGGACCGCGGCGAGCGGCGGCGCCATGACCGGCTCCGGTGCCCGTCGGTGCCCGTCGGTGCCCGGGGCGGCGGAGCGCACCGGCACGTCCGGGGAAGTCCCAAGCAAGTCTGAGCAACCCCCGGCAACCAAAGCCCTAAATGCCGCCCTGGCCCCGCCCCGCCTGGCCCGGGCCCGCCCCCGGGGGGGCAAGAAAGGCACCGGCCCCGGGGTCCCTCCGCCCCGCTCCGGTACCGGCCCCGGGAGCGATGCCCCCGTACGTGGTGCCTGCCCGGCCGTTCCTGGCGCTGCAGCGGGATGGTGCCCTCCGCCCTACAGCCTCCTTCAGCCCCGGTGCGGGGTCGGTGTCCCGCTCCCCCCGGAGCCCCGAGGGGGCGGTGAGTAAGAACCTTCCCACGGGTGACTCACGCGCGGCGTCCACGGACCCTCCCGTGGCCCCGGGGCCCCCCCGGGACTCACCCCCCACATTCGCAGTGACTAGGAATCCAAACTCCTCATATTCACTTTATTTTCAGGGGGTGTGGGATGAAAACGGGAATCTCTTCCCCCAAATCCCGACATTTTTTCCCAAGCCGTCCGCTCTGCTTTTCCCCCAATAAAGTGGGTTAAAACCTCCCCAGGGGCTTCACCCCTCCCGGGACTGGGGGTGTCCCCGGGGGTCCCGGCAGCAGTGGCAGGGCCAGTCGAGCCACTGGCACGGCAGCAGAGTGTGTGTCCCTGGCACCAGTTCCCTTCCCTGTCCCTCACCCAGGGCTCAGGGGCACCGGGAGCTTTGTGGCCCCCCCGGATGGGGATCGGTGTCCCAGGACAGCAGCTCCAGGTCTTGGCATGGGTCTCCACTTCCAGGTCACGGGCTGTCCCCTGCTTTGAGACCTTTAGGGCCACCTGAGCCCCTGGATGTGGAGTGGGACGCAGTGGGTGCCCTGAGAGCACCCTGTGCTGGTGGAGTGGGGGGGGAGGGGGTGCCTGGATTGTGTCTCCCTCCAGCAGAGGGGACACGGAGGGACTGGCAGCCCTGACCTTGAGGTCGGAATGAGACCGGAAGCCCCGAAGTTGTAGGACTTCAACTGCTNGGGGGGGCACAATTCCAGCCCACGGGGACATTGTCCAGTGGGTTTCCTTGTCCCATCTCTCCCTGTCCCAGCATCACCTCTGCAAGGACAGGGACACAACCCCCTGCAGGGAACAGAGCTGGGTGTGCCAGGGGACACCTGGGTGGCCCAAAGGGCTGACACCACGAGCCATCCCCTGGCCCCATGGCACTGGAGCAGGGTTGAGCCCCATGGCCATGCAGGGACAGGGTGGGGTGATGCTGTGTGGGATTTTGCTGTGGGGTTCCGAGAGGAGTTGGGCATCAGCCGAAGGGATTGCACAGATTAGAAGAGGGAGGGAGACAAAACAGTGCCTGTTCCCATCGTCCTGTTTTTTGGAAGCTTCTGAACTGTTTTTGTTGAAATTTCCCAAAAATGTCAGGCTCCGGGAGCCACCCAGCCTGAGAAACTTCAGCTCCAGCGGCCGCAGTCTGGCCAGTGAATCACGGCCGCCTCGGGGGCTGGCGGCCGCCCCACTCCCACCCAGTGGCCCGATTCCCCCAGGAAGCCACCCTGGGCCAGGAGCTGAGCTAGGGGGAAGGAAGGAGAAATGTCCCCCCTGAGGCTGCTTGGGATCAGGTTTCCCCCCTGTGCTGCCCACACACCTTCCTCCTTTGCTTCCACCCAGAGTCGGTGACAACTGGGGTTTAGAGCTGCTGTTTTGGGGTGGGCAGGCTCTGGGGGGAGTGGGTGACACCCACCCTGGTGCTGGCAGAGGGGACATATCTGGGTCTGGTGAAGAAGCCATCATCACATGCCTTGGGGCTTTGCTGGGGGTCAGGGGAAAGGTGGGGGACAGCAGTGTTGCAGAGCATCTGTCCCCACTGGTGTCACCTGGGACATGGCCGAGGGTGACCCCGGGTGCTTTGAGGCCATTTGCCCTCCCTGACCTTCTGGACCTGAATCTGTGGGATGGAGACAGAGCGTGGGGACAGAGCCATCCCTGTCCTGCCTGTCCCCAAGCCCGCATAGTGCCAGGGTGGTGGTGGGATGCAGCCGGAGGCAGCAGCCGGAGATGACGGAGCCGCTGTCCCGCTTTCTGAGTCAGCGCAGTCGGGGCAGATGTGGTCAGCGCTGCCCTTTGACAGTGACCTTTAAAGAGCTGCTCACTCCTACCCGCAAGCCACAGGATCCAGCCCGCAGTCCCCTCTAGCCCCTGCCCTGGGCTCTTGGTGCCAGTGCAGTGGTCCCCTGGGGCTGCTGGCAAGTCCCCTGGGGCTGGTGGGTGCCCCTTGTCAGGGTGGCTCTGTTTCCAGGGCCTCTTTAGTGCCGTGCAGTGGGGCCCAGCTCCCGCAGAGCCACCAGCTCCCTGCTCTGCTCCAGCGGGATGCGGCTCCCTCACAGATGGATCCCATCGCTGGGGTGGCCCTGGTGATGTTCGCAAACCCGCTCTGAGCATCCTCACTCCTCCCCAGCCGTCACCTTCCCGCTCAGCCCTCCATCACGCATGACCGGGCCCAGCACATCTACCCCAAATTAATCTAATTCCTTCGTTTCCCAGCCCAGAACTTGCTCCATAAACTCCTTGGACTTGAGACAGCATCTGGCTGGAGGGCCAGGGTGTAAAAAACAAACAAGAAAAAAAACCACCCTAAACCCCCCAGAAAAAGCGGGAGGAGAGGCTCCGCGGAGCTGCCTGCCCGCCTGCATCCTTTTAAAGTGACCTGGGGGAAAAATAAAGAGGCTAGAAATGCAAAGAATCCAGCAGTCAGAGTTTTCTTTCTATTCCTCTCAGTCACATTTCCACGTCCATGGGTAATTTATAACCCGTTTAACCCCTTCCCTGCCACCCTTCCCTCCCCTCCCCAGCCAGGGCAGGGGCACAACCCCTTTGCTCAAGAGCATCCTGGCAGCCGGGTGGCTGCACCTTCCCTTCCCTCGTGTTTGCTTTGGGAAGCTCAAACGTCCCACCGAGGAGTTTGCTGATCCCCAGAGAAGTGGGGGAAGGAAAACTGTGGGTTGATGTGGAGGGGGTGCTTGAGCATCAGGGATGGGCTCCGTGGGGTTGGGATATGGGGTGATGGGTCCCCCGGGCATGGGGGTCTGGGGGAGGAGACGATGACCACGGTGGGGCAAGTGGAGGGCGAGCTTGTGGCTTCATGGGAGACTCCAGAGGAAAAACTATGTAGGTCAGGAGTGATAAATGCAAAAGGCATCGAGTGTTTCTGCGGAGGGGAGGAGGGAGGGCAGTCAATATTTGCCAACTCCAATATTCCAGCCTGGGAACAGGCTTTTCCCGGGTGGGAGGTGAGAGGATGGTGCCAGGCGCCACGGGCAGGTGCGGTGGGAGTGGTGCCCACGATGCTCTCGGTGATCCCGGCACTCGATCCGGTGGGTTTTAGTCTCTCCTGAGGTTGGGGGGGGGGCTCTGTCTCTGTCTCTCCCGGCCGATGGCAGCGTCACCTGCGCTGCTGTGATTTACGGTGACGGCCCCAATCTACCCCATTTACTTGGCCATCAGTCACCGCTGCCGGACACGAGGGGCTGGACGGGCTCCAGGAGGGGGAAGGGGGAGCGGGGCCGTCAGCCCCCCCAGCCCGGCCCTGCTTTGATTAACAAGATGGATAAACTGGCGGAGCCCAGCAGGGTGAGGAGGGGCTCCTGGGGTGGGGGGCACAGAGCTGCCCCAGCCTGCCCCACAGGTAACCAGCTAGCTCTGCTTGCCCTGCGGCACAGAGCACCCCTCAGCCCTGAGTAGTGACCCCCCTTCCTCCCATGGCTGGGGTCCTGCCATGTGTTCCCCATTAGGGTGGCGATTAGCGAAGCCCCCAGCTCTCCTTCTCTTCTTCCTCTCCCCCCTCCCAGGGCTGCTTTGGGGTCCTGACACAAATAAGGCAAATGGGCAGCAGCGAGCGGGTGTGTGGGGCCAGGTGGATGTGCGGGGCTGCGCGGCTGTGCAGGATCAGGTGGGTGTACAGGGCTGAGCGGCTGTGCGGGGCTGAGTGGCTGTACAGGGTCAGGCAGGTGTGCGGGGCTGAGCGGCTGTGCAAGGTTAGGCGGGTGTGCGGGGCTGAGCGGCTGTGCAAGGTTAGGCGGGTGTGCGGGGCTGAGCGGCTGTGCAAGGTTA
>VXBP01001327.1:156753-202808 GCA_013400115.1 Rhinopomastus cyanomelas | reverse complement strand
CCGCGGGCAGTGCGGGAGCAGCATCCCGCACCGGGCCGCCGCCGTGAGTGCTGGGGATACTGGGGGTACTGGGGATGCCCGGGATACTGGGGGTAGTGGGGATATCGGAGGTACTGGGAATACTGGGGATGGTGGGGTTACTGGGAATATATAGTACTGGGGGTGCTGGAGGTAGGAGGGATACTGGGGGTATCCAGGGTACTGGGGATGTGGGGGTAGTGGAGATGCTGGGGTTACTGGGGGTATGTGGTACTGCGGGTAGTGGGGATACTGAGGGTAGTGGTGGTAGTGGAGATAGTGGGCATACTGGAGTCGTGGGGATATTTGGGATAGTGGGGATGCTGGGTTTACTGGGGATATGGGGATGCTGGGGGTACCAGGGATGCTGGGGGGTAGTGGGGATACTGGAGGTAGTGGGGATAGTAAGGGGGACCAAGGGTGCGTGGGTACTGGGAATACTGGGGATACTGGGTACTGGGGGTACCATGGTACCAGGAGCATTGGGAGGGTTGCAGGGACCAGGGGTTTCAGCAGCGTCAGGGTAGGACTGAGAGCACTGAGGAGTCGCAGGTAGCAGGAGCATGGGGAGCACTGGGGGCACTGGGAGGACTGCAAGTGCTGTGGGATACTGGGAACATTGTGGGTATTGGGGGTACTGAGAGCATCAGGGGAGACTGGAGGCACTGGGAACACTGGGTGGGGGGCATCAGAGGAGCCCATGTTGTGTCCTCCAACCACTGCAGCAGGGTCCTGGGTGATAGCAGCCCCCTCACACTTGGGGTCCAATGGCACCAGACGCCCCCATCACAGTAGAATGGCAGAGCCATCCCCAGGTGCGGTGGCACAGGGCTGGCATGGCCAGGGATGGTCAGTGCCAATGGAGCAGGGGGTGGCATGGGCCACGCAGGGACTACAATGGAGCCAGAGGATCATGGAAGAGCCCAGATCAGCGCTGCCACAGCCATGATGTGCCAGGGGCCACATGGTGGCACCCAGGACCTCTGTGGTGGCACCCAGGACCCCTGTGGTGGCACCTAGGACCTCTGTGGTGGCAGGAGCATATTGAGGCCAGTACTTGGGCAGGAGCCCAGGACTGGCCGTGGGATTATTTTCCCACCCTGGATTGAGCTGCCACCCTGCCTGTGCCCAGCTCTACTCACACTCCCCCCTGGGCACACAGATCCCCCCCCCCCCGCCAATGCATGCAGTGACCCCTGCGCATCCTGAGCACTGTGCATGCTCAGTGCCCTTTGTGCATCCTTCTCCAGTATGTTCCCAGTCCCCCCCAGTGCATGCACTCCCCCAGTCACTCCCCACCCAGCGCAGCCCCCACCTCCTGCCAGCCCATACCAGGGCCCAGGTGGTGCCAAGCTCCCCAGTAGAGGTGAGGGGACCTGCCACATCCTTGATGGCCACCTGCAAACCCCAGCACTGAGTGCAAATAAGGGGGGGGACGACAAAGGCAGCTAGATCAGAGTGCCATCCCCAGCTGTGGTCCTCTGAGAGGGCAGCAGTGCCCCCAGCTGGGTGCAGGGGGGACCATGGTGGGGGTCCAGCTCTGCCTGGTGCCAGCTCTGCGCTCTCCTCCTCCTCCTCCTTGCTGCAGGATGCTGTTCTCAACGCCTGTTACCGCGGCTGCCGGCTGTTCTCCATCTGTCACTTCGTGGATGCGAGTGCTGAGCTGAACACAACCAGAGCCGAGTGTGAAGCAGGTGAGGAGCTGGTGGCTGAGTGGCCCCTGCACCCCAGACACCATCCCAGGGGTTCCCCCGCACACCCCTGGCACTGCTGCCACACCTTCCACTGTCCCGAGCATCCTCCCTCTGCCCAGCCCACACTGTGCCCCAAGGCTGCATCCAGACGCTGCTGCAGATTTGCACCTCCTGGGTGCTAATCAGGAGGGGCACAGGGGTCCTGACCCCCCACCTTTTCCCTGGCAGCTTGTGCTGAAGCCTACAGCAACTCAGAGGAGCAGCTTGGCTGCGTGATGGGGTGCCGCAAGCAGCTGCCTGAGGTGGAAAGCAGGAAGGAGAAGGTGAGAAGAATGGGAGATGGGGAACTGTTATTCCATCCATCCATCAACCATCCATCCAACAACCATCCAACCCCCATTCCTTCCCTCCCTCTTTCACTGCCTTCCTTCCTCCCTCCTTCCATTTCTCCATCCATCCATTGGTCATCCATCCATCTCTCCCTCCATTCACCCATCCATTCATCCATCCAACAACCATCCAACTCCCCATCCATCCATCCATCCTTCCTGTATCCATCCATCCATCCATCCAACACCCCATTCCTTCCTCCAATCATCCATCCATCCTCTATCCATCTCTCCCTCCATTCATCCATCCATTCAACAATTGTCCAACTCCCCATCCATCCTTTAGCCATCCATCCATCTGTCTGTCCATCCAACCCCGCATTCCTCCCCTCATCCATCCATCCTCCCCCCACCCATCCATCCTCCCTCCCTCCCTCCTGGGGATGCCCGAGCTGCTGCTGCCCCATTGTGCTGCTTCATCCAAAGCCCAAATCCTGGATTAACGGGGCTCATCCCGTGCTGCCACAGATCTGAGCCAGGCAGGGCTGTTTTGCCAGATTCCTGGGGCGANCC
Organism: Rhinopomastus cyanomelas; assembly: GCA_013400115.1. NCBI lineage: Eukaryota > Metazoa > Chordata > Aves > Bucerotiformes > Rhinopomastidae > Rhinopomastus > Rhinopomastus cyanomelas. Next base: position 200,194 of record VXBP01001327.1, on the reverse strand, counting down.
GTTAATTAGCGCCGCTCCTTCCTCCTACGTTTCATCAGTTCCGCTTTTGCCCAATTAATTCAATCAGCCTTTGGCCCAAGGAAGAGGCTCCTGGCTTCGTGCTGCTGCAGACACCGATGGATTTGTGCTTTGCAGCCTGGTTTTGAGACCTTCCCGGTGTCCAGTCCCGTTTCCCAGCCTCTCCCGGAGGTCAGGGATGAGCATCGGGGTGGCGGGGTGTGAGAGGGGGAAGTGACCGGCTGCCGGGGGGGTGGCCCTCACCCCCCGACTTTAACCCACCCAGAGCATTTTTCCTTCGGGTTCCCAGACGAGCAGGCAAAGCAGATTTAGCATAATAATTAGATACAGAATCTGACCTATTTATTTCCTGTTTGCTGGTCTGACCGTGCGAGGGGCTGTCGGAAAATGTTCGGAGCCAGTGGCAGGAGCAGCCAAGCGGATTCCAGCAGGGATGCTTTAAAAATAACAAACTGCCGCGACGGCCAAGAATCCAGGGCACGGAGAGGCTGCCAGGAGAGAAACGCCCTCGGCATCTTCGCTCCGCTCCCATTGTTTAAAGAGCTGGAGCTGGTGCAGAGCGTGGGGCTGCCGAGAGGCTGAGGGATGGCCGTGGGGCTGGGAGACGGCTCTGGGGTCGGGTGATGGCTGTGGAACCAGATGGTGGCTCTGGGGCAGGATGATGGCTCTGCAGCTGGGTGATGGCCCTGGAGCTGGGTAATGGCCCTGGAGCTGAATGGTGGCTCTGGAGTCAGGTGATGGCCATGGAGCTGAATGGTGGCTCTGGGGTCAGGTGATGGCCATGGGGTCGCGTGATGGCCATGGGGTCAGGTGATGGCCATGGGGTTAGATGATGACCCTGGAGTTGGGTGATGGCCCTGGAACTAGATGGTGGCTCTGGGGCAGGATGATGGCTCTGGAGCTGGGTGATGGCCCTGGAGCTGGGTGATTGCCCTCGAGCTGGATGATGTCCCTGCATCTGAATGGTGGCTCTGGGGTTGGGTGATGGCCATGGGGTCGGGTGATGGCCATGGGGTTGGGTGATGACACTGGAGCTGGGTGATGGCCCTGGAACTGGATGGTGGTTCTGGGGCTGGATGATGGCCCTGGAGCTGGGTGATGGCCCTCGAGCTGGATGGTGGTTCTGGGGCTGGATGGTGGCCTTTGGGTTGAGTGATGGCTCTAGGGCTGGGTGATGGCACTGGGGCTGGATGGTGGCCATGGGACTGTTACCTGGCTCTGTGACCCTCCTGGAACCAGCCCAGAGGGCCTGCACATCCCCAGCCCTGGAGAATCAGGCTGAGCACCGGACATGAGCACCCAGCTCAAACCTGGCCATGTCCTCAGGGCAGGATGTTGTCGGTCGGGGTGGGTGAGGAGGGGACAGCAGTGACACGATGTCCCTTGGCAGAGCCTGGAGCTGAAGGTGCCATCGTTCTCCATGTTTGATCTGGTCTCCACCTTCTGCAACGACATCGTCAGCTCTGCCCAGAGCTTCATCTCCTCCACGTGGACCTTCTACCTGCAGGCAGACGATGGCAAAGTCGTGGTGTTTCAGGTGGGGGTGTCCCATATCCCCCCCTCCACTGGGTGCTGAGAGGGGTGGGGACCCCCTCACTCACCCCTTCCTCCCTCTATCCCTGCTGATCTCCCAGTCCCAGCCTGAGATGGAGTATCCAGTACCAGAGGCATCGGAGACCCAGCCGGCACGGCCAGGGCCGGGGTCCAGTCCCCGTGTCCCCCATTCTCAAACAGGTGCGGGGGTCCCCGGGCTGCCAGCGGCAAGGAGTGGGAGGACTGGGAGCCTCTGAGCCCTACTGGTTCTCCCTGGATTTTTCCAGAGCTAAATAAATCTGCTTCTCAGCTCTGATTAAATCCCACCCTGTACACCAAGGGGGTGACTATGGGCTTGGGACTGGCTCCAAGAAGTCACCAGGACCCTCTGTGCCCCCCACACTGGGCAGAGGGTGCCTGTGGGGAGAGGGGAACACCCCATCATGTGCTGCTATGGGATGGGGTGGGGGCCAGGCTGCCCATGGAGGGGGTACCTGGGCTCAGCATCACCTCTCTCTCATCAGGACCCCGGGCAAAGGGGGAGAAGGCCCCCATGAAGGAACCGCAGGGCAAAGCCAAGGGGCAGCATGCGGACCCCCCGCAGCCCGAGCACGACTTCCTGGGCTGCATGTCCAAGTAGGTGCAGTGGGGCTGGACCTGCCATCGTGCCGGAGCAGATACTCCCCCAGATCCCTGTTGCCACCCCGTGCCCTGCCATAAACCCTTCCTTTTCCTTTGGCGGGGGGCGGTGGGGTGTTACAGGCGCTCGGGTCTTCCTCGCTGGATCCTGGCTGCCTGCCTCTTCCTCTCCATCATGGTGATGCTGTGGCTGAGCTGTGCCAGTCTGGTGACGGCCCCCGAGCAGCATGTCAAGACACAGGTATGGGGGCACTCTGGCTCAGTGCAGCCCGGGAGGGGCCCTACAGATGTCCCTGACCCCCCTGATTCTCCCTGTGAGGGCTGGGTGAGCCCTGTGGGGCTGAGATGTGACCAGACAGGTGTTGTGGTCCCCAGTGTCAGTGTCTGACCCCCCAGGTTCTCCCGGTCAGGGCTGGGTGAGCCCAGTGGGGCTGAGACGTGGACAAATGGGGGTTGTGATCCTTGGTGCCACGTCTGTGCTGTGGGGTGCATCTTGGTCTGGGGACAAGGGGGTCCTGTCCCCTGCTCCAGGGCTGTATGGTCCCCTTTGCCTCTCTTTCAGCCTCTGAGTATCAATGGGGACAAGGAGTTCCTGGAAGACCTGGATGGCCCCGGCTCCTTCGCCCTGCCTCCCGTCATCGCTGTCACCCTGTGCCCCACGGCCGGTGGGGAGGATGCGGGGCCGCTGCCCCTCAAAGTCGACCTCGACAAGACCATCCTGTAGGGTCCCCACCCCTTCCCATCACCTCCACGCCACCTCCCCGTCACCATCCCCACAGCATCGTCCCCGGTCCTGCTCCACTGCCCCACATCCCCGGCTCTTGGAGAGGAGTCGCTGCCTCTGGCCTGGGGGAGCCTGGGGCTTGGTCCCACTCCCCAGGGACAGCCACTGCCAAAGTGGCTCCCAGGAGCCGGGCAGTGCCTCTCCCATTGTGCTGCTTGCTGGGATCCCAGTTTCCAGCCCTCCAGAGCCAAGAGAGGAGCTGCCAGAGCGGGGAGGCCGGGGGGAGCCTGTCCTCATAGCGGGTCGGTCTGTCTCCTCCCGACCGGAGCCCCCGGGGCCCCGCAGCCCTCTGGGCATGGGTCCAGCGCTGGGCAGGAGGGAGGCGGCTGCGGTGGGGGATGGAGAGTGTCTGCGGCGCTCTGGGCTCTGGCTCGGCACAATCCCGGCCTCCCACCTTGGGCTGAGCCTCCAAGGCGCCGTCTCATGGCCCTGGGAACTCCCTTCTGCCGGCCGGAGCCGATTGCCTTGGGGAGTCGAAACGTGGCAAATGGATTTGGCGTTGGCAGCCGGAGACAAGAGCGGATCTCGCGGCCTCTGTGCCCACGCGAGGGCCCAGCCGGCTCCTTCCTGGAGCTGCGCAGGGGCCCTGGGATGGCTTCTTGTCCTCCCTGCTCCGAGATGTCTTTAGGGCGGTTGGCTCCAAGGCCAATTGGTTGCTAGTGGGACCAAGCAAGGGATGAGGTGGCATTTCCCTGCCTCATGCTACTGCAGCTCAGACAAGAGGTGGGAGCTGCTGGGACATCTCAGTCCCGGGCTCAGCATCCGTCTGATGCTGGGAGCGGCTCAGCCTATGGGGCTGTAGTTGGTGGCAGCACCCAGCAGCATCCAGTCTCCAGGTCCCTGGGCTCACAGCTCTGCCCTGGAACCAGAGGGCAGCCTGGGGGTCTCCGGGCCAAGCAGAGACCCCTCAGTTCACCCCAGCACAGACCCTTGGCGTGGAGGGATCCCCTCCCTTCCCCTGCTCCTGCAGCTGGGGCACCTCCCCATCCCCCTGCTGTTCTCCATCAGTTGACTTTGTGCATCATTTCGTGGTTTGATTTGCCCCAGCATGTGGCTCCCTGGCCCCAGCACCCCGCAGGGACACCCCTGCGCTGGATGGGCCGGCTCCGTGGCAGCGGCCCCCACCATCCCCATGTCTGTACAGATTAACTTATTGCCCGTGATCCCCTCCCCCGGATTTCGGGGGTCGCTCCGTGTCCCTGAGTGGCCCGGGGCAGGGGGGTGAGTCCCAGGGTGGTGGGCCAGGGGTGTCTCATCCCCATCCCTACTGGTTTTGTGCTGCTCTGTATCAGTCACCTGTGCAACATAACTGGGTNCTGTTTTGGGGTCCACGTGTCCTTGTGGCTTCCTGGCCGCTCGGCTCAGCGTGAAGCTCCGGTGGAGTCTGTGGGGTTGGCCCAGCTGTGACGGCTCTCCCCAGGCTACGGGCTTGAAGGTCAGGGTGGCCTCACAGCCCCCCCCTCCAGCTTTACTTCCAAAGGGCAACCCCAGCCCCCAGCTGGCTGGGCAGTGCAGGCGGAGGGGAAATAAAAGGTTTGTACCAGACCCGGGAGACTCAGTGGCTTCATGGGGTCCCGTCACCATTCTGGGGAGCGGGGTTGAGCCCCCACACGGGGCTGGTGGAGGGGTGCTGGTCTCTGTTCCCGACTCTCCACCCCATCTTTGCAAGCAGAGCTGGGGTGAACTGAGAGGAACCCCCTGCCCGGGTGATTTTACACCGAAGCAGGGAGATGCTGCTGCAGGGCCACAAGGGTCACTGGAGTGAGGGATCCAGCACCAAGTGCCGATGGATCCCTGGGGAGCTGCTTTGTGGGGTTGGTGGGTGCTGGGAGGGCTGGGGGCTGCACACCCCAGTGTGAGGAGGAGGCGAAGACCCAGGAGCAGGGAGGGCTGCTCACGCTTGTGTTGGTAAGAATGGGCTAGGGAACAACTTCTCCCACTGGTAGCCCTGCCCAGCAGGACGAGCCGAGGCCGCCTGGGCTCCAGGGCTGGGGCGCGCTGGCACGTGTCTGCGCCCACCTTTCCCTGCGGCCCTGCGTTCGCTGGCGCCGCGGCGCGCTCTCTCCATGCCAAGCGCGGCACGAGAGCTCACGCAAGGGCCTGCAGGCTCGTTCTTTGCACTTCAGTAGCTCAGCGGGGTCCCGTCCTCGGAGCCAGCAGCGGCGCAGGGCCCCCGAAGAGCTGGGGATGGGGCTGGGCTCTGCTGCGCCTTTGCTGCGGGACGCTGAGGTGGGAGTGAGGCGGTGCTGAGCGGGTGGGTGCTGGGTGCGCCACATGAGCTGCAGCCAAGGGGGCACGGAGCCTGGACCACTGCCTGGCAGCTATCGCTGCCAGAGCACGGCCCTGCCTGCCCCCAGGCTGGGGGTGGGATGTCACCCGCAGGCACTGGGACAGAGGAGGGGGATGCTGGGCTCTGCGGGCTGGGCTAGGCCAGGAGAGGAACAGAGTTCTCTGCTTGCTGCGAGGAGGCTGCAGAGGATGCTCCAGCGGCCCTGGGAGGCAGAGCCTGTGCCATGGCCCCAGTGCCTGGGCAGTGGGATCCGGAGGCTCCTCGGGATGCTGTGGGGTTCCAGGGTGGGACCGTCAGCACGAGAGGGCAGAGCTGGGAGGTGGGATCCCTTGATCCTTGGGCAGCCTTTGGGTGGGTGTGAGATCATGACCCGGAGATGAGGGATGGAGCAGCAGTTGGGGTGCAAGCAGGAGCAAACAGGGAAACCCCAGGACAGTGCTGCCTGGGGGCGAGACCCTCGCCAGAGCACTCTGTGCATCCCCCTGCCCCAGGCTGACGCAGAGGGAGGTGGCAAAGCACAAGATCGGTGAGGACAGCTGGCAAACCCGTCCCGCCATGGGCAGCGGCTCTGAGCTGGGTCCCCTCCTGGGATGGGAGCTGGGCTGTGAACCGTGGACAAGCTCCTCTCCTTTAAACTGGAGTCAGATTCCTCGCTGCTGGCTCGGGGTGCAGGGAACCATGCCCAGGAGCAGGTGAGGAGGGACCCCACTCTCACAAGAAGGAGACGCATGAAATTGTCTGGTTCCACTCCCCCCAGCAGGCAGTCGGGGTGGGGTGGGGGGGGTCCATCCGACGCCTTTTCCTTCTTGCTCCTTCTTTTCTTTTTTCACGGGGGAAGTGAAATTCGCGGTGTGTGGCCCCATCAGCAACGGGCGCAGCAGCCTGTGGTCCATGAGGACCATGAGCACTCATCTGTGTGGCCACCATCCCCTATAGCTACCAGTTAGCAAGAAACCACGGGCCGGCCAGTGGGGAATGTGGCAATAAGTAGCCCCACAAAGCAGGGGGAGGCCAGCAAGGTGCCCCCGATGCCACGGACCCCCACAGCATCTCAGAGATGCTGTTGCTCAAGTGGGTGCCAGGGGACGGGGGGGTGCTGCCGGCTGTGGTTGGGGTCGGCAGCCCCCTCCTTGGCTGCTGTCTCCATGGCTGCTGTTTTCACCTCCGGAAAGTGCCCCCTCCCTTCTCCCCCTGCAGGCTTCAGCTGCCAGGAGCTGGCCGGGCTCCACCGCGCTCGCACTCTCCAGCTGAGGGACCAGCCACGCAGCGAATGCATTTGGGCACGGCTTTCCCTCCCCTCTCACCGTCTGCTCCCCACGGTGTCGTTGCCCCTAATTTTCATCGTGCTGAGGGAAGTCTGGTGGCAGCTCCCTGTCCCAGTGCTGGGAGAGCCCTGGGCCTGCATGGGACAGCAGGGTCCATGGTCCGGGGATGCTGCAGCAGGCTGACAGCCCAGGCCTCTGCGAAGTCCTCCTGCGCCAACCCTCATTCTCCTGATTTCCAACCAGTTCTCCCAGCTGGGACGGACACAGTGCTGGTTCCCCTGGGTCTGCGCCCATCGGTCCTTTTCAGCCCTTCCCATTCGCATCCCAGGGAGACGCTGGACACAAGGCAGCCAGGGGAAGGTTTTTTGTCTCCTGTTGGAGGAATGAGGGTTCTTTCTCCATCAGGAGAAAGAACAATCTGGGTGGAACAGCCGGTTCGGGCCCTGCCAGAGCAGAGTTCTGGAGGATGACGGGAAGGAGCCGCCTGGACTTCCCTCAGCTGGGGAAGGGAGATTTTCTAGCTGCTCCAGCTGCCTCTCGCTGCCCCTGGCCCGGCTCCTGCTGGAGCACATGGCTGTCTTGACCAACTCTGGGAGCTGGAAGCTCAGCTTTAACCCCAGCAGAGGTGAAGTTTCCATCCAGAGATGGACTGAGGATGAGGATATGGGGTGGGGAGTTGGCTAGGGCTTCCAAGTGAGCTCTGGCAGCACCTTCCCAACCCTATGAGTGTGAGCTGAGTCCTCGCCCTTAGAAATGTTCCTCTGAACAGCCCCAGGCACCATCCTGGAGCTAGCAGCAAAGCTCACGTGGCCTTCAAAGATGGAAACCTCATGGTGCTGCTGGAATGAGGCAGCTGGGCTGGCAGGGGAGCACCTGAGCCGTGGAGGAGAACACATCCATGGGATCCTTCTGCCCCGGTCCCCCTTCCTATGATCAGCCCCAAAAGAAGTGGAGCCCCGGGTGATTCAACAACAACAAAACCAAACGAAAAACAATCTCCTCGTGCTAATGGGATTGGTTCTGTCCCTACCACGCACATTCCAGCCCGGCTCGAGGGACCGCTCGGGCGGGGGGGAACAGGAGGCTAACGAAGCCAAATCATTCCCCGTCTTCAAATGTCAGAGTTCAGCGTGGTGCCGCTGGCCGGACCTGGCGCAGCTGCTGTGCCGCGGCGATGCCGTGTGCAGCCGAAGGACCCTCGCGGCAGCCGGCGCGGAGCTTCGAGCCCGCCGCCAAGTGACATGCATTTTCCATTCCCTGGGCTTCATTACTTCTTGGAACGCAGCGCTCGCTCGCTGGGCCATGAGGGGCTTCGCTTCCCTCCGTGTTTATTTCCGCGGCCGTGTGTTCTTTTGCCAGGTGAGGAGCAGAGCCAAGCTGGTCAGGGAGGAGCAGGGCTCTATGGCTGCGGTTTGGCTGAGCGGGCGGGAATCGAGGTCCCGGAGAACCGAGGTGGTGGAGCAGCACCTGCTCACCTTGAGGTGCTGGAGCTGACCGGCTGATTTCATGGGGACGACACGTGTGCTTAGCGCCGCAGCACGTGCAGAGGGGATCTGCTGGATCGCGGCCTCGCAGCGATGCCGGACGGCGCTGGGGACGGCTGCCGGCTCCAGCTGGCGTCGGAGAGGCTCCCGCAGGTGCCGCATGCGTCAACTCACCCGCCGTGCGTGGGAAGGGAGGGGAGGGAGCCCCAGGGTCATAAAAGGTGTCCAGCCTTCCGTGTCCTGCTCTCCAGCACAGGGCACAGCAATTCCTACAGCTCCCAGTACAGACCACTGCTACCAGTCCTGATACTCCATGGACTGGGAAGCTGCTCAGCCAGAGCCTTGGCAGCCGCTGATGTTGGTTTCATTCTACAGCAGGACATCGAGGAGACCTGCAAGGCTGGTCTGCACCCCAGGATGGGTGGGAGCCCACAGACCTCATCCTGCACCAGGGGCTTGGGGCACAGCACGGGGGTCCCACATCCCCTGGGGCTTGGGGCCGGTCTCAGCCATAGAGTTCTTTGGAATCACAGAACAGTTTGGGTTGGAAGGGACATTGTAAGGTCATCTATTTCAACCAGGGATCTCTTCAGCCTGACCAGGCTGTTCAGAGCCCAACCTGCCCTAGAATGTTCCCAAGGATGGGGCTTCTCCCACCTCTCTGGGCAACCTGGGCCAGGGTGACAACATCCTTGGTGTCAAAAACGTTCTCTATCTTGTCCAAGGTATAAGATGGGTTTAGTTCAAACCATCAGTAGGGACTTGCACCACAGACCCTACTGAAAAGTCTGTCCCATCTCTCTGGCAGAGCCCAAGGTCTCCCCAGAACTTCTCCAGGCTGAAGAATCCCAAATCTCAGCCTTTGCAGCAGCATCTGGCAGAAGCGCTGCTCCAGGCAGGAAGGAGAGAGCATCTTGCATTCACCAGCTTCGCAGGACAGACTGGAAATGTCGCAGAGAGCCAAAGCACCTCACCAGGGGCAGATGCAGGCAGGGAGTCCTGACGGGGAAACTAAGAGGAGGAGGGAAAGAACCAGCTCACAGGAAACCACGGTCCATCTTCACAGGGAGAGGAACCCCGGGTTCAGCAGCACACGCAGACACACCCCATCCTGTGCACTCCATCTCTCACCGGGATCACACAGGGATTAGCAGAGATCAAGAGGGAATCAGTCCAGGTGGAAGCAAAGGCACCAGCAAAGGTCTCAGCACCCTCCAGCACGAGGAGCAGGAGATGGAGCTGTGTTGGTCACCAGCGATGTGAGGAGGAGGCAGCAAGAGAGAGGTCACTCACAGAGTCCCCCATAACAGCAGCAAAGAAAGGAACGGGGAGGCTTTGTGGTACTGGAGAAAAACCAGCACCAACTGGGACAACGAGAGCTGGTGGTGGGCAGCTCCACCTCACACAAACCACACGGCCCGAGTGCTGCAAGGAACCCCAGTCCTGCGCTCTGAGCTCGCGGGAGGATGGAACAGCGAGGTCGGGGAAAAGGCAGCGCTGCCAGCACATGATTTTGTCATGAGCCTCCCAGTGCTGGCTGCGGGTTTTAAAGCCCCAGCTGTGGGAGTCGTGGGAGCTGCAGCGCTTGGCTGGCGGCAGAAGGTACATTGCTAGCCCTCATGTTTTGCAAGGATCGGGGAGGGGAGGAAAAGTAGGTGAAAATACGACTCAAACACACCCCGGCGGCTCCGAATGAAGATGAGAAAGAAGCAGCAGGTAAATAAGGTGGAGTTCATCCCGACCTTTTCAACACAGAGGGCTCGGGTTGGTATTTTACGGGCATCGCTCCACAGTAGGAGCACGAGGGCTGCCCCAACAGACAGTGTGTGCGGGATATAAACGTATTCAAGTTGCACGAGGGGCTCAGTCGCTGCGCTAACACCAGTCGTAAAACCACCTTAGATATAAGGCAGGCTCCTCAGGGAAGGGGCTAAGTGCACTCAGCGAGTAATGAATGGAAATAAAAAGAAATATCGAATGGCCCATAAAAATCAAAGAATAATGGTAACCAAAAAGGTCCTGGATTTGCTGCGAGAGATAAAATCCCATCAGCGGCCTGAAGTAACAAGAAATAGCCCCTCTTGGTTCCTTCTCCGCATGACACAAGTCAGCACGCCTGGTCACCAGAGGAGCTGTGGAATACATCTTCCTTCCAGCCTCTTCCAAATGTGTTTTTCATGCTTTGAGAGACCTTCAGGGGTTCAATTTAACTGGGGTCTGGGGAACATGTGAAAGGCATTTACAGCGAGCGGCACGGCCCTGGTTTTCCTGCGTGGAAGCAGAGGTGTAGCGTTTGCAGCTCCCATGCGCCGGCCCACCTGCGCCGGAGGGGTCTGCAGCGAGCGGGCAGTTACTGAACCAAAAGAAAAGCACTAAAAGTGTCTGTGTGACCCTCAAAATCATAAAGGGAAATCATTCATTTTAAACATTTAAAGAGCAGGCTGTGCTGCAAAGGTGAAGCGACAGGCAGCAGCGCCACGAGGAAGGGGAAGGTATCGAGTGAAGAGTGTCTGAGGGAACGGGACAAGTGTGAGGAGCAGGGAAGGAGGAGCAGAAGCCCCCACACACCAGCAAAACGCAAACCAGTGAGGTTAGGGGGGAGCTGGGACGGGGACCACCCTCACTCTGTCTGGTGGAAAGGTCACTGTGGTGAGACGCCGGGGTCGGGCTGGACCGCTGTGGGCTCTGCCGATGACTTCTGGCATTAACTTCCCTCTGCTGCCTCTCCCTGCGCTGACACCTCCTCTTCTGCGTAGGTCAGGTCTAAAATAACAGGGCCCCGAGGTCCTGGCTGGGGTCTCCATGCACTGCAGCAATACAAATAGCAAATTAATAAGTGCAGCTTCCCTTTCTCCCGAAGGTTTTACGAGGCTTAATTAATGAAGGTCTGTAAAACGCATTTGGGGCTGGGAATGAAATGTGCTGTGGAAATGCCAAATATTTTTAATGCTCCAGCAGATTTAGAAGATTTAAATAAGAAAAATACACAGCTTCGCCTCTGAAACAGATTGCTCTCCTTGAAGCAAAGGGCTGCAGAACATGAAGTTTTCATCAGCCTGACTTGAAAGAGCATTTTCACGGCTTTCCGAGCGCGTTTTATTCTCATGTATGAATTCCCCCTTCTTCTCCCCTTATACAGATGTGGACACCGAGGCATGGGAAATCAAAGAAAATGTACCCCCGGTCGTTGGCAGAGCCACCGCTACGAATAATTTCCTGATTTCCAGTGACGGCTGGAAGGCCCTCTAAGGCCGTCCGCTGCCTCTCTCCAGATGCTCACCGGCTTTAACAATTACACGGAGCCTGCGACGCTTGGCCTCGTCTCCGCCGGCCGCTTTCGGGAGAGCCGGGAGCAGCTCGGGTGCCGAACATGTGTGGGACACAGAACCGCAGAGGGATTGAGGCTGGAGGAGCCCTCTGAGCTCAGCCAGCCCAGACCAGGACTTAACGTCACCCCAGTGGCCACACCAGGGCACTAAGGGCCACAGCCAGGATGGCCTTCAACACCTCCAAGGATGGGGACTCCACCACTGCCCCAGGCAGTCCAGTCCAGGCTCTGATCCCCATGAGGAAGGGTTTCCTAACATCCAACCTAACCCTCCCCTGACATCTTCAGGCCCTGTCCTCTCGTCCAGGTGATGGTTGCCTGGGCAAAGAACCTGACCCCCACCTGACTGCACCTGAGTTAGAGAGAGGGAGAAGGTCCCCCCTCAGTCTTTTCTTCTCCAGGCTAAATACCTTGATCTCCTTCAGCCTCTCCCCATCAGCCTTTCCCTCCGGTCCCTTCCCCAGCCTCATTGCTCCTCTGGACCTGCTGCAGCCCCTCAGTCCCTTTCTTGAAGTGAGTGGCCCAGCACTGCCCGCAGTACTCAAGGGGTGGCCTCCCCAATGCGTAGGACTGGGGAAGAATGACATCCCCAGCCCTGCTGGCCACACTATTGCTGATCCAAGCCAGGATGCCGTTGGCCTTCCTGGTCAACCAGTACACAGGTGACTGAGGCATCTGTGGCACCACTGAAGCGGCATGGCCAGAGCTTCTGTGGCCTGGGACGACTGACTGCACCCTCTGGAGGGTTCTGCGGCTCTTGCAGTGATGGCAGAGAGTCTGGTCCATAACCATCCACTTATGGGCAGCGTGGCTGGAGCCTTCGTCCCTCCTCTGGGTGTGAAGGAGCAGGGCTGCCCCCACAGCGCTGTGGGGCTGCGCTCGCTGTGGGCCTGTGGGACGTGGAGTGAGCTGAGCGGGAAACCTCAAGGGTAGTGTCAGCTGCTGGTGCAGGAGCTTCTGGATCATGGTGGGCTGCAGGCTGCTGGCATGAGGAGTCCCATGGTGGCTTGTGGGGTGGTGACGGACCCCAGGACCCCTTGCTGTGCGGTGATCAGAGACCTCGGGACCCCTCAGCTGTGGGGTCATGATAGACCCTGGGACCCCTTGACAGTGAGGTGATCATAGTCCCTGGGATCCCTTGACTGTGGGGTGATGATAGGCCCTAGGACCCCCTCAGTTGTGGTGTGGTCATGGACTACTGAGACCCCTCAAGTGTGGGGTGATGATAGACCCTGGGACTCCCTGACTGTGGGGTGATGATAGGCCCTGGGACCCCTTGACTGTGGGGTGATCATAGACCCTGGGACCCCCTCAGCTGCGGGGTGGTGATGGCCTCCTGAGACCCCTCAGCTGTGGGGTGATGATAGACCCTAGGACCCCCTCAGCTGTGGGGTGGTGATGGCCTCCTGAGACCCCCTTGGCTGTGGGATGATGACAGACCCCTGGGACCCATCAGCTGTGAGGCAGCCCCCAGGACTCCCCAGCTGAGGCCCGGGGTCAGACCCTAGGACCCCTCCTCTCCGCCGTGGGGCAGTGCCAGCCCTCAGCCACCCTGTGGCCGAGGGGAGGTGACAGACACCCCCATCCCCCAGCTCCTCGGCCACGGGATGGTGACAGACCCCTCGTCCCGCCACGCACAGAGGGGGCGGCGGTTCCCTCCGCCCCCCAGGGCCGAGTCCCCTCAGGGACAGGGGGCGGTCAACCCCCCCCATCCCGGTGGCGGCGGGGCGGTTCCGGGCCCTCCCGCCGCTCCCCGGTCGCTCCGCTCAGCCGGTGCCACCGCTCCTGCGCCTTTAACGCGGCGGCGGCCCGGGAGGAGGCGGCGAAGATGGCGGAGTCCGGCGGGGCCGAGTTCGGAGCGGAGCGGCCGAGCGGGTGAGCGGGGCCCGCAGGGGCCGGGGCTGGGCTGGGCCGCGGCCGAGGGGTGGCGGGGAGGGCCGGGGGGGGAGCTCCGGCGGGGTCCTGGGTGGGTTGGGGGTGTCTAAGCGGCTTCCCCGCCTTCGCCCGGTAACCACAACCCTCCCCCCAGCTTCTGGATTCATTTATTTCCCCTTTATTTTATGATCTTGGCGAGGAGAAGAGCCTGGGGAAGGGGAGGTGTGTGTGTGTGGGGGGGTCCTGAGTAGAGCTGAGAAATAACAAGAGGAATCGATAATGATTAATAATAATTAGTATCAATTAAGGACAAGGCTTTCCCCAGCGTGATTTATGGACAGGCAGGTTCTGCAGTGAAGAACATTGGGGTCACACATGGACCCTCCACTCGGGTCAGGTTTGCAGAGCCTCTGGCTCTGTGGTTTATGGAGACACTGGGTTTGGGTTTATGGAAACACCAAGTTTTCAGCGTTTCAGGCCCATTTTGTTGTGCCCCATCCCCACACAGGCTGCAGACCCCCTTCTGCGGTCACTGGTTTGGGTCCCAGCAGGGTCAATGGTTCTAGAAGGCGTTGTGGTGGGTGGGTGGTTGTAGCCGGTGCAGGTTTGTGGAGCAGGTTCTGCACCCAGGGCTCTCCTGCCCGTCCTCTGCTGCAAGCTGGACAGTTCAGAGAGTTGTTCTCAGCATGCTGACAACCTGTCACGGCACTTCAAAGCACCGCTTAGCCCCAGCTCCTCTGCGCTCAGTCCTCAAATAACCACCCTGGTGTCGCCGTCCAGAGGGAACCTTTCACCGTCATTGTTCGGCACTGGAGAAGCCTCTTGGAATTCGCACCTTAGATATATTTTTTCCCTAATGACTGCCTGTGTAAGCCGCATGTTGTGGTGCCTGGGGTGTTTCATTTAATCTCTCTGCACCTCCTTTTTCTGTCCTCTCAGAACAGGAACAGCAGCACAGCTTTCACACAGGTGCTGGCAGGGCCGTGCGCTCAGTGCTCCAGAGTTTCTCCGTGCTGGGTGTGTTAGCAGTGAGAAATGGAGGTAATTTGTTTGAGGGTTGTGATAAATCACCCAGAGTGGGGCTGTGGCAGTCCTGTTCCCTGAGTTGTAGCTCCGTCGTGTTCCCTATCGCCATGTGTTTATTTTTTTTGTTAATTTTAAAGTCAATTTGAAAGAAGTTTGGATGCTGCTTCTTGCTGGTCATTAGTCTTCTGGTTTCAAGGGTGGATTTACTTGGGATACAGCAGAGAAACCTGATGCGGGACGTTGGACTTGCTGCATTGTCTCAGTGGAGTGAAAGGAGTGTTACAAGGGCATTCCCTGTCACCCACGAGTCCTCGTTAGGTGCTGCCACTTGGGACTTCTTAGCACTTACTGAGCATTTACTCTCTAAGGAAGAGGGCAAAGTCCTCTTGCTGTTACCCACACGGCCATCTCAGTGCAGTGCTGTTCCTCAAGCAGCACGGGCAGAATTTCCATCTTTGGACTTGCCGGTTCCCCGTGAGCACTCCGGCTTCCCCGAAGCAGGAGGAGGATGAACTTGCTTCGCTGGGGCTCCGGTGTGCTCATTCCATAAGGAACACGCTGTGCCAGTCGGTGTGGGCAACAGGTTTTTGAAAGGCTAATGCCTTGAGATAAGACCAGCGCTGTGCACCGAGAAGCAAATGGCTCAAATCTGTTCTAAAATAAACGTTTCTATCCTTTTACCCCCCTTTCTTCCTCCATGGATAGAATTTAATGAGTTACAAATGGGTTTCAGGTTGTACTCCCAGCCCTCCGTATTGTGTGGAGGCTACAGAATTCAGTCTACGGTGCTGTGCTGCTCCTGAAGTTATTTGTGAAGGTTGGTGAGTCTGTTAAATCGGTAAAATCCATCGGTGCCCTCAGTAAGAGGAGCTCTGGGTGCTTGGTGAGATAGGGTTTTGCGAAGCAGAGAGACAGATGTCTAAGAGACACATATCAGGTGCTGGAGAGGAGGTTACCATACAGGCCTGTAAGTGGGAATTCATTGAGCTGTTGAGGACAGCTGTGTGTCTCCTGCATTGGGAAGAATCTCCTAAAGAATGGAAGGCAGGCAGGTCATAGAAAACCTTTCCACAAACCTCCCTGACTGCTTACCTGCTGCTGAAAGCAGTCCCACCCATCAGACCCAGAGGTCTTCTGTACCTAAACGTGCCTGAGTCTGGATTCATGCGGAGAGAAGGCCAACCCAAACTCCCTAACCTTGTTTCTTCTGATCAAAGTGGAGAGAGCGCAAATGTATGGGCGGATGGAGCCGAACGGCGGCGGGGGAAGATAACGATAAGGGCTGTGAGTCTGCTTCACTTCCGTGAGATTAGCTTCAGTCCTCAATGACCTCCACTTGGGGGTATTGTTTTTTTCCTTTTGAAATGGTTCAAAGTTGAGTTTGCTGGGAGGTTTCTGTGTTCTGTACTCTGCCACATGGCAATTTAGAAACAGCTTTCGTTGTTAGATCTGGTAGACGTGGTGTAAATGTTTACTCTCTAACTGAATCACTGCAAAAAATAACTGCTGCCTTCTTTTCCAACATCGGGAAACTTCGGGGCTGGAGGTTTTATTTAGGCCAAGAGTAAACTTTAGTGATTCCTTAGGGGTTCCTGTCTTTCCTCATAGGCTTATGGCTGGAGAGGACCTCCAGGATCATCAAGTCCAGCCCTCATCCCAGCGTCTCTCTAACCCCTAGACCATGGCCTCAAGTGTTCTAGCTACTCAGTTTTTAGACACCTCCAGGGATGGGGACTCCACTACCTCCCTGAGCAGCCTGTTCCAGTGCCCAACCTCTCTCTCAGTAAAGACCTTCTTCCTAAGATCCAATCTAACCCTCCCCTGATGGAACTCCCAGTGTTAATCACGTTGTAAAGAAGAGCCTTGCATCACACCGCGGTGGTTCATAGAATCGTTTAGGTTGGAAAAGACCTTTAAGATCATCAAATCCAACCATATACCCTACTCAGTCCACTGTTAACACACCACTAAACATTGGTGGTTAAGGTGCCTTTCCCAGTTTCTTGTTCACTGGAAGGTGCACACTGAGCTTGTGCAGGAGTCACTGGTCTTTAAGAAAAGTCACTGTGGTGCTTCTCATGGTCCTGGGTTATCCTGTTCTGGTGATACAGCGAGGGGGCACAAAGCCTGTGTGGAACTGACTGCCCCAAGGAGCTGGGAAACAATGAGATTTAGGATGGGCACAGGCCTGCTGGAAGGTGAGAGCAGAGGATCAAGGGAATGAGGGAACCAGGCGNGAGGTCCCTTCCGATCCGTAATGATTCTATGATCAAGGGAATGAGGGAACCAGGCTACAGGGACCAGTGGTGGGATTTGATCCTGGGACTGAACTGGAGTCGGTGTGATGATGCCAAGTGCTGGGGCAGCTGCTCCCATCTGTGAGCAAGCAGGATTCCTTCAGCCTGCACCAAAGGGGTGCTGGGTTCTCCAGATCTTTCATCATTTTATGGCGCTTTTGCGTGTGATCCCTTGCTGCTGCGAGGCGATAATCTGCAGGGTGGAGGTCCAGGGAGCAGAGACGTGCTGCGGGTCGCTGCATGCTGCAGGACCGACGCCGCCTGGAACCAGTCCTGTCGTTGTTGTTGCAACACTGCGCGGAGGATGCAATCGGACGCCTCTGAAGCAGGCTGAGACAGACGCCGCTCCCAGTGCCTCGCAGTCTCATTTTGAAGTTTTTCCAAGTTTTCCCAAGGTGTGGAGCGAAGGGCCGGGCGTGCTGGTGTGTGAGAAGGTCTCTGAGTGTTTTGCCTGGGGAGAGGGGCTTTCTGCCTGACCAGGAGCTGGTGGCAGAGCTGGAACAGGCCATCTCCAGCAGGACCGTGACCCAGACGTTGCTGAACTGCAATGAACCGGGAAGCTGAGGCAGGTCCCGACGGACTGTTGGATGACAGCGGCGGTCGCTGTGCCTGGGATCAGCTTTGCTCTGCTGCCAAAGGTGAAATCTGCTGCTGGAGGGAAGAGCAGGGCTGGAGAGGAGAGCAGGGTGTTATCTAGAAGGTGAAGCAGTGCTTGGGCCTGGGCTGAGTGTCACTTTGGGGTGGCCCTGGTGGCTCTGCTGTGCTCCCCGACACCACTAGGTGCCTCTCGGCCTTTGCATAGCAGCTCTGCCACGGGTGTTGCTGGGAGAGATGCAGAGGGATGGCGGGTGAAGGAAACCCACTGCGGGCACTGAAAACACCCACTGCGGGCACTGGCTGCCAGAAACACCGCAGTGGCGGTTGTGAAAGGACGGCTCTGCTTCTTGCTTCATTGTCTTTCGATCGAACATCGCTGTGGCTTTGCTGTTTGCAGAGCTGGGGGTTGGCAGGGTTTGGCTGTAAGGGCATGTGGTGGGGGAAACATGGAACCGTTTAAGGCAGCGCTGTCAGCGGGAGTATCGGGTGTGTGAAGAGCCCCTACTTGGCCTTGTGCCGTGGATACACCGGGAGCTTATACGTGGTGTAAAATTCCCCATCCTTCTGGGGCTCCTTGTGGCTGGAGAAGCAGCGAGCGGCTGAGGTTTGCGCCGCTGTGACACTGCCCAAGTGATTTATATGCTTGGAGTGAATTTTATATTTGCTCAGTTCGTTCCTGGCTCAGAGGGATTAGGTTTGGAGCTGACAAGACTATAATCGCGGACAAGCTGGGGAGGTGGGGTGGTACCTTCCTGGTTTCAGTCACTGTGAAAATACAGGTCGAGGTTGTGGCAGGGCAGGGTGTTGATGATGGACGATGTCTGTGCCTGCTTCACACGCTGCTGCCAGAGGAGGTTTGGGACAGCACTGAGGGTGCTGCAGGAAAAGGTGGTAGCTCTGGGTGTGGGCAGAGAGAAGAGGAATGGAAGATGCTGGTAAACTGCCAACAAGATCTTCTCAGCCTGATGTTCTGTACCCCTCCAAGACTCTGATGCCACCAGTGTGCAAACTGGTGCTCATGGAGAGAGTGGTGTTGGTCACTCTGGCTGCTGAATCAAGAGACCCAAACTTTTCCAAGTTTTTCCTGCACCAGTGTAAAGACACATCTGGTTCTGTGACAAAACCTGTTTTAAGAGTCTTGTTCTTCCCCCCCCTTCTCAGTTTATTCCTGGTTTAGCACCTACTAGCCAGTTCCTCACCTTGAGGCGCCAAGAGGTAGCACAGAGCTTAACTTGTTCAGCTGTTTCACTCCTTTTGTGCCCCGATGCTCTGTTTCCCCAGCCCTTGAGAGACTTCCAGTTTTATTTGTGCTTTTAGCAGCAACCAGAATCCCACCTCCTCTAGTTTGTGAACAACCCACCAATTGTATCTTGGGAGCAGAGGATGTCTGTGTGTGTGTGTGTGTGTCTATGGGGCCCCATGTGGGCTCAGAAAAAAACAGAGATTTGGAACCACATCTGGGACTCCTCAGGGGACCAAATAGAAATAAAGATGGAAGAAAAAATAAATGGCAAAAGCTTCTTGATTCAGCTTGCTACTTTTACCTGTATGTTCTAGGATTCCTTGCTTCTGGCTCGAAGCAGGATGCAGATAAACAGATAATGGGACTACAGAATTATGGAGGCTGGAAAAGACCTCTGAGATCATCAAGTCCAACCCATGACCTAATAGGTAGGGCCTGACTCAGACAGCACTGAAAAATGAGATGTTAAGGTTCCTGGATTCTGTCAGATCCATCTTTAATTGCTGGTTTTACTAACTGTGAGGCTGAAGCAGTCATGGGTTGGCCAGCAGTGCCCAGTCCCGTCCCAGTGTTGGGTACTGGAGCCCTCAGTTCTCTCCTGGAGAGAAGGATGAGCCTCGTGAGTCCCTGGAATGCAGATTTTAAAACCTTAACTTTGCTGAGCTTTGTTCTTGCTTGAAAACAGTGAATCCTCCTTGTTCTCTCTTTGCCAAACATCAGCTTTCCTTGAATGTTGAGACGTGATGCTTGGAGACTTTTCCAACCTCTCTGTTCCCCTTGAGGCATGCTGCTGTCTTTGTTCCACACGAAGCGTCGCTCCTGAAACTCAGACCCCTTTGCAGTTGCTATAGGTGAGCAGTTGTGATTGCCCGGCGCTTCTGAGCTACTCTCAGGCTCCTATTGTTGCCCTTGATGGGAGAGAGGGTGTCAGGAGAGGACAACGAGTGGAGGCAGAGGAGAGAAATAGGAGAAATTAAGAGAAGGAGGTGGGAAAGGGAACAAAGAAATCGATTAAACGCTTTTGCTCACGTCCCGTTCCCAAGGATGATTGTGTTTCTCTGGGAAACATCCCCTCCGTTCGATGTGTTAATATTTAATTAGTCACTGATCATTAAGTGCTTATTGTTGTGGCTAATTTGGAGAGGGAGGCGATGACGGTGAACGCTGTTTCTGATGGGGTGCTGGTGGCAATCTTGCCTGCTGTGAGGAATGGAAGTAGGTTAACAGGGCAGGTATTTTTAAGTCTCATTGCCTGGCAGCATCTGCTTTTCCTTGCACTGAACTTCAAGGAAACCTCTCAAGTGCAAAGGGTGTGGGAGCGTTGTCCGAAAATCCTGACTAGAGTCTGTGGAAGAGCAGATCTGCAGCAAAGCCTTCAGCCTTTTTGCCCTAATAGAACATTTGCTGGTGTGAGGTGCTGCAAACTCCTTTTCATCGTTTGGGCATGTGATATAAAGCCTCAGGATCTGAAATATTACAGTAACCATGGCTACCGGTGACTTATCTGAGGGAGTTTGACTTTTGTTTTGATTTTAAGTGTCTTAATTGTAGTTTAAAAATCAGAATCTGAATGTGGTTTTAACTTAGGCATGAAACTAAAGGCATTAAATGATTTGCATTATTAAAATATCCATAATGCTGCCTTTCAAAGGTTCTTAAAGCAGGTCCTTAATATTCATCCCCGATGTTCTAAATAAAGTTACTCTTCAGCTTGATGGTAGTTCTGCTGCTCTCACTGTCAAGAAATGTCTTGCAGGCTCCAGTGCTCCAGAGGTGCCTCACTGGCTGTTTTGCAGTGCCCAGGCCTTTGTTTATCCACGGAAAAGCTGTGGCACTTCGGACTTGGAGCCTGTGAACACACACACACACACACACGCACGCTGCTGCTTTTCCTCCTCTGCTGTACCCCAGCCATGCCCCGCAGGGTCCTACCTTCAGAGCTCGTGTTTACTGTAGAGCCTGGCTGCTGGAAGGTTGCCCTGCTCAGAAATCCTGCCAACCCCCTTGAGTGTCTCCTGTATGAAAAATTACCGAGCACCACCTGCCCAGAGAGTGGGGAAACGTGGGTGGAAATGGGCAGGATGCTGAGCCGGGCAGGAGACGGAGCCTCACGAGCACCAAGCTGTCCCTGGGTTATAAAAGAGAAGAGGAGGGAGACGACAGGCAGTCGTGTAGCAAAAGATTGTTCTTGTTTAGTTCAATCACTGCAGTGTTTTAATCTGGCCACGCATAATTCTCTCCATTTGTACTTGTGTGGTAGTTGCGAACACGCTGAAATACGAACCAGGGCTCCGTAAGCCGTTAATTCCAGCTTTGATGTTTTTAATCATCAGTACAGATTTGGTAAAAATGATTCATTAGCTTGAAGCGCACTTTGGATGACACGTGATGCTGCGGAGAATCAAAGAGGCAGAGACAGGGAGCAGTTGTTCTTCGGGACCTTCCCTGTGCCTCATCGGAGCTGACTCTTGATGTAGGGCCCGTAACTACCTCTCAACCCATCAGCTTGAGAGGCCTCCTGGGTGTCCAGCCCTGCCTTCAGCTGCCTCCTCTGCATCTGTTTCTGGTCAGCAGTGAAGCAGCCCTTCCTCAGAAACATGTTGGCTGAGGATGTGGTCGGCATGAGCAGCAGCCCAGCTCCTGCAGTGGGTGCAGCAGCAGTAGGGGAATCTGTTGTTCGCCCTCCTTTATTGCTCTCTGCCTGGAACTGCTCCCTTAACCCCTGCTTTCATGCTTCCCCAAGTCTGCAACATGCCTAAGGTTTTGGGTTGATTCTCCCCAAGCCAGGGTCACATACAGCTCACTGAGCACCCTGCAGTGACTGGAGAGGACTGGAAACAGTCTGGTTTCTGACCAGTGGCCTGGGGACAAACCCTTGGTCCCATCACCTGCTCCCTGGCAGTTCAGAGTGGGTACCAGAGGTGTCATCAGAGGCTTTGAGGCTGCTGCCCCAAACCCTTCACTCTTCTGGATGTCTGTTAGGCTGCAGCTGCTCCCCCGTTGGTGCTGTGGGTGCAGTTCTATGGATAGAAAGGTGCCTTTCACTGCTGCAGCAGTGGGATTTCTTTTCCTAGAAGTCACCTTACACATTCGTGTTACACAGAATCACAGAACATTAGGGATTGGAAGGGACCTTGAAAGATCATCCTGCCCAATCCCTTTGCCAGAGCAGGATCACCTAGACCGAGTCGCACAGGAACATAACTAAGCAGGTTTTAAACATCTCCAGAGGAGACTCCACAACTGTCACCCTCACTGGGAAGAAGTTCTTTCTCATATTTATGTGTTAGAGGCTCTGATCACCTAAACCTTGTTGGATCCCCTTGCAGATCACAGTGGAGCCCATGGGATGTGCAGTGGAAGCTCTGCCTGATGAGAATGTGGTTTTTCTTACGTTTTACCTTTTCCAAGGGATAAATGAGGTGGGGTGCAGGAGGACACACTTCACCCCGCTCCCGGTGAGTGTGTTCAGCCCCTGCCAAAGCACCCTCTGACCACAGAAACCTCCGCAAAGCTCTGCGGCAGGGGAAGGGCTTTGCAAAAAGGAAGGACAAAGACAAAAATCCAAGGAAAATTCCAGAAGCTCTGCAGCCCTCCCGCTGTCGGAGAGGGAAGGGGGATGGAGTGGAAGAAGCACTTTCTTGCTGGTGTGTGCTGACAGGCTTTAATCTTGAGGGCATGTGGTGAGTGCTGCGGAGGGGCTGCAGCTCTGCCTGAGTTTGTCTGCAAGGCTGTTCCTTCAGGAACCAATTGTTAAGCAACAAGTGCAGGGGCATATTGCCATCTCACATGAGATAGAGGCGGCCTCCCAAAGGCACTTCCCATGCTCAAGGCTTCCTTTTGTGCTTTTGTCTTGCTTCTTTTTTTTTTCCCAGGCTCTGACATCCAACTGCTGCCTCTCTCCTTCCCTGGTTCCTCACCCAGCGTAGGAGAGGGAAGCAAGGCTGTGTGGCACCGGCTCTGGCACAGCCCGGTGTGAGCCCAGCCTGCTTCCAGTTCCTATCCCTCCTGCCTAACTGCTGGGTTCTCACCTCTGCCCCTCCAGCTTTGTCTTCTGTAAAGGCTCCTCCCTGAATTCTCACTCTTTGTGTGGATTTTAGTTCACTCCAGCATGGCTCTTCTATGGATCCTTTTTATCCAGACTGGACATTCCAGGGCTTCTCTTACTGTTGGGTTTGGGTTTGTCTGGGTTTTTTTTTCCCCTTCCCTCAGAGGGTTGTGTAATCATTGGGTTCTTTATTCTGTACTTGTAAATACACGAAAGGAAGTATCACAGGGGTAGCTGCTTACAACTACCTATTGAAGTGTTTCACACATGCAGCCACCTTGAGTCCAGAACGATGGAGGCTGGCAAAGCCCTCTGAGCTCAGCCAGCCCAGCCCAGGACCTGGCATCACCCCAGCGGCCACACCAGGGGCCACAGCCAGGCTGGCCTTCAACACGTCCATGGATGGGGACTCCCCCACTGCCCCAGGCAGTCCAGTCCAGGCTCTGATCCCCCTTTCCATGAGGAAGGGCTTCCAAATATCCAACCTAACCCTCTCGTGGCAGCTTCAGGCTCTGCTGTCTCGTCCTGGCGCTGGTTGCCTGGGAGAAGAGCCTGACCCCCAGATGACTGCGACCTCCCTTCAGGGACTTGTAGAGAGGGAGAAGGTCTCCCCGAGTCCCCTCTTCTCCAGGCTGAACACTCCCAGCTCCCTCAGCCTCTCCCCATCAGCCTTTCCCTCCAGTCCCTTCCCCAGCCTCGCTGCTCGTCTGGATCTGCTCTAGCCCTTCAGTCTCTTTCTTGAATCGAGGGGCCCAGCACTGCCCCCAGTACTCAAGGGATGTCTTCTCCAGTGCCCAGAACAGGGGGACATGACATCCCCAGCCCTTCTGGCCACACTATTGCTGATCCAAGCCAGGATGCCATTTGCCTTCTGCGACACTTGGGCTCAGTGCTGGCTCCTGTTCAGCCGGTTGTCACCCAGTACTGCTGGGTCCCTCTCTGCCCGGCTGTTCTCCGCACCCAAGTTTAGTTCTGTATTTGAACCTTCATTCTGCTCATTCACAGAGCTGGGAAAGTTAGTTGAGAAAAAGGAAGGAAGGAGGGGTGTTTGCACAGGTGAAGGCTGCTGTTTGAGGAGGCTCCTGCACCGGGAGGGTTGTGGGTACAGCCAGAGCAAATGGTGTCTGGCTAATCCCTTAGGCTGGGGAAAGGAGTACTTAAATCTAGTCTGTGTGGAAAAACAAAAAGCTATAGAGAATTCCCCTGGGAAGAATCCTGCCGGTGATGGAGCCTAATGCAGTGACAGTAAACTCTGGAGTCACCATCTCCCCGAGGAGGCACCGCAGCTGTCCGGCTGTGCTTTACCTGTGCCATGGTTTTGCTCAGAGGACAGCGCCGTGTTCGGAGGAGAGATCGTTCCCCTGCTCATGCTGGATGTTTCCTCCCCTGGGCTGCAGCGAATCAAAGCCATTGTTCCGGAGGGGAGAGGAGAAGGAGTTCGAGGTGATGAATATTCATGCGCTTGCTTGCTCCAGTCGCTTTCCGCTCGCTGTGGGAAGAGCTGGAGTGGATGGACGGTTCTTGGCTCGCAGAGTCATGGACAAAGGTCTTGTCAGCAGCTGCCTTTTTGCTAATCCTTTTAGTTATAGGAAGGATGTTGTAGCTGGACTCCGCTCTCTGAACTCGGGTTTTTTAGTGTGTTTTGACTTTAAGGTAGGAATTTCAGATCCATGCTATGAGAAGCCTGACTGACCAGTATCAGTCATCCCAGTAGGAACTGGTGTGAATTTTGAGGCATGTTCCCAAGCCTGAGGAGTTTTGAAATGGACTGCACAGCCCTGATATCTGCATCCTGCAGCATCCCAAAGAGCTTGCGAGCTGCTCGCACAGAGCGCCTGCCCCCGGTACTCTGATGAACATCACAGATTTCCCCTAACTCGCCCCTTCTGGACCCAGTGCAGGAAATCACAGGCTGATAAGTCAGGCAGAGAGCAAGTCCTGCCCATTGTTCCTCATTGTTTGAGGGGTTGTTTACCTCCCCGTTTTTGTTCTCCCACCTCCCTGACTCTTCTCTGACCTCCTCTACTTGTTTGGTCCATTGTGTGTGGCTTCTGTTGTTGTTTAGGTAGAGAACTCTTAGGGACAGTTGTTAGCAAAGGATGGGGTTAGCAAAGACAGCCCCACATGTGCTCTGTACTGTGTTGGGGGCTTTGATGGTTTCTTCTCCCTAAATAATGATGATAGTTAATAATAATGATAATAGCAGAACCCTTTAAGTAGAGGATGAAGTGGACTCTCCCACTGTGGATGCGAGAGCCAGCAGCATAGCTTTCCAGGCTGGCTATGACCTGCTTGGGATATTTTCTGTCAGGTGGGGTTTTGTTTAGCAAGGCTGATGCTTCCTGAAAATATTTCTTAAATCGCAGAGACCAAGTAGCTTCCAAAACCCCTGCACTCCATCCCAAATCCTGGTCCTTGGATTTGGGTCTTGCTCTGGTCTGCAGACCAGAAAGACTCTGATCTTGGTAAGGAAGCCTAGTTCGGAGTTGGATTAACTGGGCACACCAGCATAGGGTTCTCTGTTTGCAGTGGGGTGAGCGGAGCCCGCGTGGTGGGCAGGGTGTGATGTCCTGCTGCCGCCGCGCTCGGGAAATCAGCACCGTAACCGCAGTTGTTTTCAGAGGAGCACAGAGCGTCTGCTGGTCTCTTCCCCTTGTGCTGCTGATGTTCATCTCCCAGCGCCGCATCCTCGCTGACAAGTGCATCTGAGGCCAAGCAGATCCAAAACGATGCTGCTGCGTGCGGGGGGGGAACATGTGCGAGAGGCGTTGGGGAGACCAAGGAAATATTTACCCTGGGAGGGGACTGTTTACAGGGCAGTTCAAACAGCTGACGTTATTTAGAGCAGCCCATGCTATGTAATATTTTGCTCTCGCTCTTCTCCTGAGGGTCAGGCATAAGGGAAGGATCAAACAGGGCTGGCGGGGCCGTCCTTGGACGGTGCTGAGATCCAGCAGCTGCAGGCAGGATAGGTGGTGAGAAGAATAAGCAACTGTGATTCAGGCTCGTGGTTGAAGTCAGGGTCAGGGTGGACTCTTGGGGTAGCTGTAGTGTGGGGAAACCAGCGCCGGTTGGAGATTTTGGCCCCGCTAACTGGTGTTGGATGGGCTCTGAAGCCCACGGGTGCTGCAGCGTGGCAGGTTGTCAGCGATGGAAGGGATAAGTCAAAACTTTGGAAGTCTCTCTTGCCCTGGGAGAAGGGAATACAACCGAGGTACTGATGTCATGATGTTCCGTGTGGCTGTCGAGCTGGGAATTCGCGTTCAAACTGCTTCGTGTTACAGCATCTCCCCCAGCATGCTTTGTAGGTGTAACTCATATTGTTTTAATTTCAAACCAGCCTGTCTCTCTTGTTCTGTTTTTAGCATGGCTGACAAGAACAGCACCCTGAAATGCACGTTCTCTGCTCCTGGCCACAGCACCACTCTGCTGCAGGGACTGGCCTCGCTCCGAGCTCAGGCTCAGCTGCTTGATGTCATCCTCACTATAAATAATGAAGTGTTTCAGGTTCATAAAGTTGTCTTGGCTGCCTGCAGTGACTATTTCAGGTGAGAATCTGATAGGGAAGCAGGCAATTTTACCTTTTCCCATTGGTTTCCTGTTTTCCCATCCTCGCCCCTACTCCAACCTTCCCACCACACCCCAAAATTACACCCACACCCCCCTCACCGCCGTTGCAGGTTGGCATTGCCCCACGGTGTTGGTGGAGTTACCTGCAGGCATCCTGAGGCCCTGGGGCAGTCCTTGCACCCAGTGAGGTTTGTTCAGCTACTGCTGCTGGGCTCAGACATAAGTTCCAGCCCAGCCACTTCAAGCCCAGGTCTTGACCCCACCCTGACGGTGTTGGTGGCTGCTCTGCAGGGTGAAGGAGACAGGCTCTGGCCCCGGAGCTGCCTGAGCTGATTTCAAAGGGGCAATGAGGGCTCTGCCATGAGTCATCCCACTGGTGTCTGGTGTAAATACACTCCTCGTGGCAGCTGTAAGTCCCGATGATCTGACTGTGGTGCCCTGTGTTCACAGGTGTTTTGTGTGTGTGCATTCCCCAGACCCCCGGGAGAGTTGTCCTGTCTTGTAGGGGTAGGAAACTGAAGCACAGACATGAGTTAGGAGCAGAGCAAGAGATTCAGCCTTCTTCCAACTCTCAGGCAACCTGAGCCAGGGTCTCACCAACGTTTTTGTCAGAAGTGTCTTCCTATCTAGTCTGAATCTCCCCTCTGCCAAACTCTGTTGTAAGGGAGCTCTGACTTCTCTGCTGAGTGAGGGATCGGTTCTGGCAGCACCCGTAGCAGCGTCAAGTGAAGGGCGCGCTGGGGCTGTGGGTGTAGGGAAGGTTCGGAACAACAGAGAGCATCACCCTGGAGGTTGTTCTGGACTGGAGATCATAGCCAGTGTGGGAGGAGCAGGGCTGCTCAGTGGGGTTTGGTGTCCCATGAAGTGTAAGTCCCTTCCTGACCACACAAGGTTGGTTTGCTGAGCAGGTAACCAAGAGCTAGGGACTTCAGAGTCTCCTGGCACATCTCTTCTATCCTTTTGCCCACTTCTTTAGCTGCTCTGCTGCTCTCTGACGTGCACACAGATTCTCTGTGCTGTTCCTTTCTCCTTTCCTTTGAAAACAAAACCCTTCCAGGCTTATTGCTCTCCCTAAGAGACATGGAGTTAATCATAGAATCATTAAGTCAGAAGGGACCTCAGAGATCATCTAGTTCCATGGACAGCGACACCTCTCAGCAGACCAGGTTGCCCAGAGCTCCATCCAGCCTGGACTTGAACTCTTCCAGGGATGGAGCAGCCACAGCCTCCCTGGGCAGCCTGTTCCAGGGCCTCCGCCTCTTCACAGGGAGAGATTTGTTCCAAAGATCTAATAAAAATATCATGGCACTGCCCCAAAACCCAAGAGCAGAGACACTCACAGCAGGAGGAGCCCCTCGCAGCCCCTCACAGCTGCCAGCACGGCCTTAATCTCCAGGCTGGGCACTTCCTGATGAATTTCCACATCTGCTTCACGGCCAGAGCCAAGGGCTTCCTGAGCTGCTCATCCATGTGTCTGGTGCAGAATTCTCTCCACTGCCATCCCTGCCAGGGCTTCCTGCTGCAACAGCTGAGCTTTCCACTCCAGACTTGGGGTCCAGTCTCCAGCAGTTCCCTCCTGACCTCCCACCTCTCCAATCCCATGCCCCCTCCTTTCTCTCTTACTGATATCCCAACGCATTCCCTGCAGTGATTCCTCCGTGAGGGACCCACCGACCTCTGGAGCCGATCACCCCAAGTGCTAACAGCGTGATTTCTGTTCAGAACTGCTGTATGTGGGGCTGCTGCCACGGTGTTTGCACTGTCCCGACAATGTCACTGAGTCACCTTCCTGTTGTAACCTCTGTGGTGCTAAAGAAGGTTGTCCTGGGGTCAATGGCAGAAGAATCCAGCTTTTGAAAATGCTCCGCTTTGATGCAAGGCAGGGAGGGAGAAGAGTGGAGTGCAGGCCTGTATGGAATCAGCGTTTTAGAACTGTATTGTTTTTCCAGGGACTTGCGTTCTGCTTGGCGATTTCTTCACCACAGCAGCACTAACACTTTCCTTTCCCTGCGCGTGGTGAGCTAACGCACGAGTGTTGCGTGTCGGTGTCTCCTCTGGGGCAGGGGATGAGGCAGCGTGTGGGTCTGCGACACAGGGGGTTTTAGCAGGGTGTTCTGCTCTGCTGTGTGGAAGAACTGTGAATGGTGCTGCTGGTCACTGGGTTACAGAAAGCTGATGTCATACACAGGTATTTCCTGGGGTAGGTGATTTAGGATTTCTTGGGTTTATGCTGGACAGCAGTGGGGTTTTGAGCCTGGATTGGACAGGAAGCCTTGGATCTGCTGTCTTTTGACAGTGGGCCCAGGATGTTCCTGCATTCCTGTGTCAATGCAGAGCAGCAGGGGCTGTGCAGCTTTTGCTCTGACTAGTGTGCACCTTAGACTGGCTGCAGCTCCCTGAGGCAGCTGTGATGACACCAGGCTTTCACAATGAATTGACCTTCCTGATGGAAAAGAGCAGGTTATCAGTGGTGGAAAACCAGCCTGGAACGTGCCCAAGCAGCTGCCAGGAGTTCAGCAGGTCTTGTTCCACAGTCGGGAGGGCCGCTGTGACGCTTGTACAGCAGCAGTGAGGGGTGAACATCACCGTTCACCCAGTAACTGGCTTGACTTTGGCTTCCTCTGAACCGCTCTGCTGCTGCTCGTTGAACACCACCCAGAGCACAAACCTTTGCCCCCATCTGTAACAGAAACTGCTGAAATTGAATGTAAACGTATGAAAAACACCCAGCGTGCGGTTCCATCCCATCACACCCACAGCCCCCGGAGCTGGGAAACGCAGCCCCGCTCTACAGGAGTGCTTTACGAGATGTCTGTGCGCAGGCCTTGGCGTGCTGTGTGCTTCCTGTGGAATTTCGAAGCCTCCCAAGGAGGTGATCCAGGGCCTAAGCTCGGTGTGGCCTGGTCAGCCGATGTGCTCGCAGCTGTGCTCTAACAACATCCTCTTTTTTTTTTTAATGTGATTTTTAATTGCCTGCCAGCCCCCTGCCGTCCCACTGCAACATGACAAACGTTTTGTGAAGTGGCTGCAACTCCGATTTTCTTCAGGCGATGGGGATGGACCTTGGAGGGAAGTTCTGTTGCAGTTTTGTTCGTAAGAAGCTGTTGCATCTGCAATATTTAAGCCACTTGGTAGCTCGTCTATGACGTAACGGGCTAGTGGAGGTCTTTGTAGGAAGGCAGAGCTGTAGGAAGGTTCAGGGGATCACTGAGCTTCTGAACCTAGAGGCCTCCCACAGTGTGTTTGTCCTCTGTGCTGACTGTGAACTCTTCAGGGTATGGTCACCAGTCTCTGCTGGTGCAGGTCCAGTTGAGTCCTTTGTTTGTTGTCTTGTTGGTGTCCAGGCTCTGGCAGCTCTACCCTTTTCTTGAAGCTGTCCCCTCTGCTCCACTCGTTTGTGCTGCTGGTAGGATTGAAACCTTTCAGTCTGACAGCTGAGAGTCACTTCGGCGAGCTGTGTCTGTGTGAGCTTTATGTAGGTGTTTACACACTCTGATTTCTCCTGGCCTGTAGAGATTTACTATTGATTTACTCTCCCTCTTTCCTCATCCACTCTTAAGACAATCAGTTTGTTTTAAAGAAAGGAAATTCTGCAGTGGTTCATCATGTTACAGTAGTTAAAGGGGGGAATATTTTTGTTGTGTTCTTCACCTGCAGAGCGATGTTCACGGGTGGGATGAGAGAAGCCAGCCAGGATGTGATCGAACTGAAAGGTGTGTCTGCAAAAGGACTGAAACACATCATTGACTTTGCCTACAGTGCTGAAGTGACTCTTGATCTCGACTGTATCCAGGATGTGCTGGGAGCTGCCGTCTTCCTCCAGATGGTGCCTGTCGTGGAACTCTGTGAAGAGTTTCTGAAGTCGGCCATGAGCGTAGAAACGTGTCTCAACATCGGGCAGATGGCCACCACCTTCAGCCTCTCTTCCTTGAAGGAATCCGTAGATGCGTTCACGTTTCGGCATTTCCTCCAGATCTCCGAGGAAGAGGATTTCCTGCACCTGCCGCTGGAGCGCCTCGTGTTCTTCCTGCAGAGCAATAAGCTGAAAAGCTGCAGCGAAATAGATCTCTTCCGTGCTGCCGTCCGCTGGCTGCAGTACGACCCCACCCGCCGTGCCAATGCCAGCCAGGTCCTCTGCCACATCCGCTTTCCGCTGATGAAGTCCTCGGAGCTGGTAGACAGCGTCCAGACCTTGGACATCATGGTGGAAGACGTCTTGTGCCGGCAGTATCTGCTGGAAGCATTCAATTACCAGATCCTGCCCTTTCGCCAGCACGAGATGCAGTCCCCTCGGACCACCATCCGCTCAGATGTCCTGTCCCTCATCACCTTCGGCGGCACCCCCTACACCGACAACGACCGCACGGTGAGCTGCAAGGTCTACTACCTGCCCGATGCCAGCATGCGCCAGTTCAAGGAGCTGACGGAAATGGAGGTGGGCAGCAGCCACTCCTGCGTGGCCGTCCTCGACAACTTTGTCTACATCGTAGGAGGGCAGCAGCTACAGTACCGGAGTGGAGAGGGAGCGGTGGATATCTGCTACCGATACGATCCGCACCTGAACCAGTGGCTGCGTATCCAGGCCATGCAGGAGAGCAGGATCCAGTTCCAGCTCAACGTCCTCCACGGCATGGTGTACGCCACCGGCGGGAGGAACCGGTCGGGGAGCTTGGCCTCCGTGGAGAAGTATTGCCCCAAAAATAATGAGTGGACTTACGTGTGCTCCCTAAAACGCAGGACGTGGGGCCACGCCGGAGCCACGGTGGGAGACAAGCTGTACATCTCGGGTGGCTACGGCATTTCAGTGGAAGACAAAAAAGCTCTGCACTGCTACGACCCGGCCATGGATCAGTGGGAGTTTAAAACCCCCATGAATGAACCCAGGGTTCTGCACGCTATGGTCAGTGCAAATAACAGGATTTACGCTCTGGGAGGCCGCATGGACCACGTTGACCGTTGTTTCGACGTTTTGGCTGTGGAATATTACGTTCCTGAAACGGACCAGTGGACGACGGTGAGCCCCATGCGTGCGGGGCAGTCGGAAGCCGGCTGTTGTTTACTAGAGAAAAAGATTTATATTGTAGGAGGGTACAACTGGCATCTGAACAACGTTACTAGCATCGTGCAGGTGTACAACACAGAGACCGATGAATGGGAAAGGGACCTGCATTTCCCAGAGTCTTTTGCTGGGATAGCTTGTGCTCCTGTCATCCTCCCGCAGGTAACCACCCAGAGATAACCACACTGTGCTGGCGCTGGCCGGGGAAGCTGCCTGGTGTTGCATGTTAGCAGGATGCTGTGTTGTGTCTTTGTCGTTTGCAAATGGTATTGGGAGGGAAGGAGATAAAGAGCTGCTGTTCTCTCCTCTGTGAAGTCCCTCCTGCTCTTACGTAGTGTTCTGGCAAGCCGGTTTCATCAGAAGCACTTGTCAGCTAGTTCAGACTTAACAGATGTTACAGCTGGAAGAAGCTTTTCTCTTGTTTTTTGTTTTCAGTCGATATGGGGGGGGTGGGTGAGGGGTGCATTTTGCTGCCTTTTCATGGTTTTTAATGATGTTCCACATTGCAAACGTTGACAGCACAGGAGTAACCAAACCCTGTGGTGTCGAAGAGTTCAGGTGTGATTTTTATCAATAGTGGCTCCCAAAATCATTGTGTGTCGCTTTGTTGTTTTTTTAGCAAACAATAAAACCCAAACCTGTGTAACACACTGACCTCCAGAAGCAATAAAGGGCCTAGTGGAAGCCAGAAGAGCTCAGGTGCTCAGACTGTGAAAGCACATTCTTGCTTTTCGAAGGTGACTGCTTTTCCCCCCTCCTGAAAGGGAAACACTTCTCCCTTTGCACCTCTGCTCTCCGTCGGTTCTTCTTCGTCGCGTGGATTCCACCACAACAGCTGATCCCTTCCTCACTCCTTCTGGACAGCAGCATGATGCTCTGGTCCAGAGATTCTCCCTTAACTGGAGCATCCAGCGTTTGCCTCTCTCAAGCCACGTCGGTAGTTTGATGCCCTGTAAACTGCCACGAGTTGGGTTTTTCTAACTGCCCAAACGGCATTGGCCTTCCCTGGCAATAAGAGCTCCGTCAGTCTGGGCTGACCCACTGCTGCGGAGAGCACCGGGAGTCTCTGGGCTTGGACCCCACTGCTGCCTTCGTCTCTCTCCACAGATGCAGGTTCCTCCAGGCTCTCTTTGTACTGTAAAGGAGGAGGGTTCTGCTCGCTCATCCTCGAAGGTTTTCTCCCTTGACTTGTAAATAAGGTACTTGGCATCGTAATGTGA
This sequence comes from Rhinopomastus cyanomelas, assembly GCA_013400115.1. NCBI lineage: Eukaryota > Metazoa > Chordata > Aves > Bucerotiformes > Rhinopomastidae > Rhinopomastus > Rhinopomastus cyanomelas. The sequence goes on along the minus strand of VXBP01001327.1, from coordinate 167,918 downwards.
TGGGAGTCGATGGTGTTGTGGTTGCCAGTGGCTGTTTGAAATGGAGAGCCTCATCTGAAGATGACTCTGTCAGTTTTATAAAAGCACAGAATCCTGTTACTTCCTGAACTCTCCTCCAAGCCATTTTTTCTAGTTAATTTGACTGACGAATGAATTGAGAAGCTTCTCCTTTGATCAGGTATTGTTTCAAGGGCTTTGTTTTCTATCTGTACAGGATTGGTTTTGATGAACACAGACCTCTCTTTAGAGGAACTTGCATTGTGCTGTTAAATAAATACTGTGCTGTAACCTCCCGAGCCGATCTGTACCATCTGTTTTGCTAACGAGTCGCCGAGCAGACCTGCGTGAGGCACGAACTCCACACCTTGGATTCACTGGGAGATATTTTCCTCCTAACAATGAAATTAAAGCACCCTCGGGTATGGTACGAGGAGGGCACTCGCTCCTTGGCAAAGCTCTGCGCTCTCAGTGTCAGATGAAACGACGCCTGGGTTCATCTCCTGTCTGTTTGCTGGTTTGCCAGCAATAAATGAACGAAAGGTCCTCGTTGTGGTTCTGTAGGGCGAAGTCAGTGGGACGACTGCGCTTCCTCACGCTTAGGCAGTTAATTTACTGCGTTCTCTGTTCGTTTGGTCTGGCAGAGAAGGTAAAACACTGCAGAGCAGCCTTGGCAGATAACAAGTGAGTTCTGAAAGGACAAAATGTAATTGGGTCCAGGCTTCAGAGTTAGCAAATAATGGATTTTGCTTTGTTTAACACTTCCATGTGGCGATGGAAATGGGTCTGTCCTGAGCTTGGTAACAAATGGAAGGTTACTCACCATCCTACCCTTGGTCCTTTTAAGAGCAGGTCGTGCCTTCGTCGTTGCCTTCCGAAAACACTTCCATCTTCTCCCCTGTTTTACTGAAATCTTCCTACCAGGAGCATTTCTACAGCAGCAGTTGATGGTTTGGGAGTTTTTCTGATGGTGCAGCCACGGTGCTGATAAACCAGAGCAGCTCAGAAGGCTGGAGACGCCCCGCAATGACTATAGCTGGCATCTCCTCATGAGGAAACTGCGTTAGGTTCACATCAGGCCTCACAGGTACCTGTGTTTGTGTGTTGGGGGGGAGAGGGGGACAAATTAAAAACCCCCAGAAGAAACAGCATGTTTGGTCTCATGTTGAAGGTCAACCTTGCAAAACCAAACTTCACCACAGCTGGAGAGAGGAGACACAAAGCCATTTGGGGACTGTGTTTAATGGGCTGACCAGCTGCTGCCTGCCCGGTACCACATTCCCATTCCCTGGCGCTGCTGTGCGGGAGCTGGGAAAGGCTTCTAGATCCCTTCACCGAGATGTGTGGCAGAGCAGCTGCTGTGCACCACCTCTCTTTGTTACTGGAAGGTTCTTTTTATAGCAAGATAAATAACTGTTTTTCATAACATCAGCTAGAAATATTCTGGCTGTTCCAAATTTAGCAGAGACTGCCTAAAACGTTTGTGGAAGTGCACATCATCCACACTGATAATGAAGTTTGTTTTACCCCTGGGAGGCACTTGTGGCTCTGGGCTGCTCTGTGCTCCACCTGTCCGTTACTCTGAAGATAAACATGTTTGATTCTCGAGCTGTTGATCTCCACTGCCAGGTGAGAGAGTTCACAGAAACACCTGAGTGCCTGTGCTCTGTGGCTGGGCTGCGGAAAGCACTTTACAGGGTGCCCCATGTGAAAAGCAAGTGGAGTGGGGGCTCCTCTCCTCTTCAGGAATGAGCAAAGCCAGATAAATGTTTGATTGTGCTCGGAGTCATTTATTAGTCTCAGAGCAGCAATAAACATTATGGGGGTAAACCTGATTTGGGTTGTTTGAAAATACCCTTGAACAGATGGGGAACAGTAAAAGCCCAGCGTCATTAGTTCTAGGCATTTGCAGAGTGTGCACGTCCCATCGGGGACCCCTGTCAGGGCCTGATAATAGCTTCTGTCTTCTCTGATGTTTTATGGGCCTGAAATTGTACTTAAAGCGATAAAGCAAGCGCTAGAACTCTTGGCAGGGCGCGGAATGGCCAGAGATTGGGGATGTCTGCAGCCTGTTAATGGTGTTGCTGACCCTTTTCCAGAGGCTCTGTCGGCTCAGTGATCTGCCTGTCTCCTCTCTCTGTCCTAGAACCTCGCTGATGCTCACAGATGTCTCCCTGCCTTCGTACCAGGGGGTCTGGGATGTTTAGTACCGGTGGAAAATGTCATTTCTTTGGTTTACAGTGAAGGAGGCTGCTCCCAGCAGCTCTTTGTTCCCGGGTGCTGATGTAAAGCCAAGCTGTACCCCAGAACTGCCGAGGACCCCGTCAGCCACATCAAACCGCGTCAGCCGCTTCCACGATAAGGTCTGTAGTTGCTGAAACTCTCCAAACTTTGGGGACATTTATCATGCCGGGGTTATTGAAGCCAGACTACTGTCAGAATAAATAAAACATGGTTTCCCAGTGCAGCTCTAATTATGATTTTTAGCCAGTTGTGTAATGTGCAGAACTTTATTTACAATCCATCTTCCAGGCGCTTGCAGAAATGAATGAGATTTCATCACTCGCGACTTAAGGACCAGGAAAAGTTAATGTGGCTGAATAAATTCCCAGTCTGGCCTGGGTGTGTTGGCACGTCAGGCGGTCACGGAGCAGAGCCAGCCAGCGGTGCCTGCGGGAGGGGGCTCAGCTGTCTCCAGCCTCACCTGGGAGCACTCAGGGATCGTGGAAACATCTCTCCCTTCACGTTCTTTTTTTCCAGAGGCAGCTCAGATCCTGCTCTGCATTTCAATGGTGAGTAGGCACAGCATCATCCCACAGACTCCAGGGCTGTTGTTTCTCATTCCAAACTAATAACTTGAGTTTCAGGAACACGAGTTTGGCACTTGGCAGTTTAATAATTTTAACTTGAGGGAGTTTCGCGGAGAAGTTTTTCAGGATTTATTTGTGGGGCTGGTACCATTTCCAACTGCTCCAACACCGACTGTTCCATAAAATGAAGACAAAATGTGCTTTCTGCTTGGAAACAGCTGCAGCTTGAGCTGCACAACCTGAAATTAGCCTCAGATTGTATGAGAAAGGGTGAAGGTTTAAAACAGAGAGAGCCATGGCGGGGGCCTGCGGGAGGGCAGCGCTGGAGCACTGTGCAGTTGGCAACGGAAAGTCGAAAAGCCGTGCGAGCAAAAGTTCTCAGAAGGTTTTGGATGCTGCAGGGAGCAAATCAGAGGTTCTTGGCTCAGTCCCTGAGGCTTTGCAGTTGCTGTTTCGCACCCAGGCCCCTCTCACGTAATTAGGCAGAGCCGGGTTATGTGGCTTCTTAAAAAATGAAGCTCTTTGTAGGTTGTTGATGCAGGCTGCGGGCCAGCGCTGCTGGCTGGGCTGAGCTGGGGCTGAGCGACCCCTTTGAAGTCCTGGAGTTGCACCACATTAGCACTGAAGTACCTAGAGCTGAATTTATTTATCCTTTTAGGCCAGTTTAATGTTTTTGATGTATATCTTCCGGTCACGATGCTTTGAAAAATGCCCTCAGAAGATTGTCCATATGGTTATCTGGTGTCTGTAATCAGGCTGCTAATCTGGGCCTCCCGACAAGGTTTGCAATCATTAGCTTTAAATGCGTCCTCCTTAGTGATTTTTATTGCCCTCGCTGTGGCCTGAGGTCTTGTTTCACCGCTGATCCTCCTCACGGATGCAGATTGACTCCTTGGCAGTAGTGGGTTCAGCGTTAGTGCCCTAAGGACGGTGGTTTACAAGGGGATTTAGAAGGAATGAAGTTCTCTGAGGTTTGGAAGCGGGAAATTTGCCCTGCGGTGCCGTGAGCACGTCTGGACCTTCCTTTTGCCATGTGCTGAAAGCTCCCTTGTGCCAAAAGCGTGTCCTTGCTAAGGAGAAAATCGGAGCGTACAGCGTGGAAGGGAGTCAGGTTAGGCCTTGGAGGAGCAGAGGAGCTTTCGGCATGCGTTCGCCCCAGAGTTGTGCCGACCAGGGCAGCTGTCCCACGCGACAGCCAGCATCCTCTGCTTTCTGTGGGCTGCACTGTGCTCAGAGCTTTCACTCGTGGTGTTGGCATCTCTGCGAAAGCCTGGGGCACTCTGTGGGGCTGCAGCTGCTGTAGCTGTACTGGGAGTGAGGGGAGAAAGGAAGAGGGACCCCATCCTTCTCGCTTCTGTTGGCACTATTAACCCAGAAACATGACCACCCTCTGTACCAGGAACCACCATCAAAGCGAACCTTGAGCCCAGGCCAGATGTCCGGCAGGTTTTCAAGCTGAAGGCTTGTAGCTTGTTGTGGAGAACTTCCCATTTTCCCAGTGAAAAACAAGTTGCTGCATTCCTTGGAGGCTTTTTCAGGACAGCGATTAGCGTTCGAGTGACTGACTCTTGCTGCTGCTCTCCAGGAGGCCTGAAAAGAACTTCTTAGAAGTGAGCTTTGTTTGAGGCATGAACCCTTCGTCCACGGAGCCTGGGGACTTCCAAGCAGGGTGTGTGCCCTGTTCTGTGAGGTGATGATTCACAGAATCCCAGAATGATTGAGGCTGGAGAAGCCCTCTGAGCTCAGCCAGCCCAGCCCAGGACCTGGCATCACCAGTGGCCACACCAGGGCACTAAGGGCCAGACTGTCCTTCAACACCTCCAGGAATGGGGACTCCACCACTGACCTGGGCAGTCCAGTCCAGGCTCTGATCCCCCTTTCCATGAGGAAGGGCTTCCTGACATCCAACCTAACTCTTGCCTGGCAGCTTCAAGGCCCTGTCCTCTCATCCTGGTGCTGGCTGCCTGGGAGAAGAGCCTGACCCCCACCTGACTACAACCTCCCTTCAGGGAGTTGGAGAGAGGGAGAAGGTTCCCTCTGAGTCTCCTCCAGGCTAAACATTGCCAGCTCCCTCAGCCTCTCCTCATCAGCCTTTCCCTCCAGTCCAGTTTCAGTCCAGCATAGTTTGCTGGGACACGTATGGTGGGTATTTTCCTGAGGAAGGCTATAACTGCATGGGCCACGTTGCCACGAGCTGCATTTCAGCCTTAAAATGGCTACAGCCGGCGACCAGAGCTGCTCCACAGCCTTTGCAAGAGAAATCAGGCAGTGTCCCTGACAAACAACATTCATTTCTGCCCTGTCAAACTGTCCCATTTGGCAGGTTTATCATCACAGACTGTTTTGCTTCTGTAGCAGGAAGAGGGAGGGAGGAATGAGGTGCTTCCACTGTGCAGCTACAAAGCAGTTGGCTGCCCCACAGCAGAAACGCTCTGCTGTAGGGATGTGCTGCTGCCGTGTCGTGGTCCAGTCCTGGTGGAGCTGCCCAGGCACACCTGGTGTGCAGGAAAGCAGCGCTGCAGGGCAAAGAGAACAGCTCAGAACCAGAAGCCTCACACTTTGGGGCTGCAGTGGGACTGTCTGTAATGCTCCTGCTTTACACAGAATGAAATGATTGGACTGCCCAGGGCAGTGGTGGAGTCCCCGTCCCTGGAGGTGTTGAAGGACAGCCTGGCTGTGGCCCTTAGTGCTTTGGTGTGGTTGATTGGGTGATGTTAGGTCCTGGGCTGGGCTGGCTGAGCTCAGAGGGCTTTCCCATCCTCAGTCATTCTGAGATTCTCTAAACCCTGGGGGTGCCTGAATCAGGCTGCTGTGTTCGTCCAACTGTCTGTCAGGTTTTCATGCAAAAATTACCTGTCCTTGTAAAACCCCCCAGTGAATTCTCCTTCACCTTTAGATTGATTTTTATTTAATACTTTCAGCATAAAAGCCGATCCTTTAACTCCTACTTAAACAGCTGTCCTAAGGCACGGAAACAGTCGAGGTTGTTTTGCACTGGGATGTGAAGCAGAGGAGCAGCGTGGGGTTGACAGGAGCCTGTGAGCTGCAGCTGAAGCCAGTGGTGCGTTGTATTTTGTACTCCTGCTCGTGTAGTGGGAACGAGCAGGACAAGGCCTGGTCCTCGTGTGGCTTCACACCAGGGTTTGCTGCCTAACCCCAAGGCTACTTCATTGCACCTGAGCTCCAGAAATGTCTGTAAAACCCTCTGGATTTGAAATCTGTGACTGGTGTCGCTGGAGCTGAACCGTGGAATCCCGAAAGAAAACGCTTTCTGTCGCTGTGTGTGCAGAGTGTCACCAGATTCTCTCAGCCTGGGGCTGATGGAAGGAAGTGTCCTGCTCTGTCTGATCGACAGTTCGATTTGCAGTGCTGTAATCCCTTCGTGGTAAAAGCTTTCCAGTTTATTTCAATGAAGTGCCCCACTTCACTGGGGCTGACTGCGAATCACCCCTCCCAGGACGCTGTGCTGCCGTGCTAGTGTTATCTTTGGAAAGCCATGAAGCGGCTGCTGCGTTACCGGCTCTCCGCATCACCTCAGCATCCAGGGAATGCTTCTTGCTTCAGCGTGGCGTGAAGCCAAGCCTGGATTCTGGGAAAAATAACCGTAACCGAATCCTCTGTGTGGTTGCCAAAGTATTTCAGAGCACCAGAAGATATGACCTGTAGATATGAGAATAATAATCTGTTAGTGGTTGGTGTTTGCTCTCTGTAACTTTAGAATTTACAGGGAAGGGTAAAGAAACTCAACTGGAAGGATGAGAAGGGACCACTGGTACAGACAGCAGAACCCAGTGTTCCAAGCTGGTTTGCTTGGATTGCCCATCAGGCTTGGTGAGTGGTGCAGGGAGGGGAATTCAGGGGCTTTTATCAACCCCCTAGAAACAAGGAAACCTTAAATTAAAGAAATGGTCACAAATTCCAAGTGAAACACAAGAACGTTTTCCACTGGAAACACAGTTTGGAGCTCAGTTCAAAATAGCATTGGGACTCTGTGGACTTCACAGGATATTCTTCTCTGAGGATAATGGGAACGTCAACAGGAACATTAAGTAGGAAGTGTGAGAGATCAAAATCTTTGTGTCTGTAGGCAAAAAGAGAGTCAGCTTTGTTGATGGAGGCAAAATCCCTGCTGTCTGCTGTTGTGAAAATTGTCCAACCTCGCACCTTCCTCTGCAGCCTCTGAGGGACAAGACGGAAGTAGCTGGATCTCATCTGCCAGAGCAATTCCAGAGGACCTGGAGGATAACAAACAAATGATAAGTAAACACGACCTCCTCCCTGCAACCCGCTTGCGCTCGGCTGCGTCTGCTCCGAGAAGCTGCAGGTTGCTCAGTTTGCACCAAAAGCAGATGTGAACACACCAGCCCCGTCCCCGTGAGTCTTGGTTTGCTCCAGAGCAGAGCTCAGAGTCTCCGTTACAAGAAACTTCAGTCTGGAAAGGCTAGGGGAGAGATGGAGCTGCTTCCTCGAGGGGGTGGGAGATCCCATGGCAGCTTTCTAGTGAGATCGAGTTGTTCCCACATGGCCTCATATGTGCTCAAGGTGAAGACGGCAGGAGACATAAATAATACTTGCGGTGTGAGCTCATCATTTGTCAGCTGCATGGCATATCTCCTCCGGTGGAGGAAGAAGGAAACCTGGCACCCGTCTCAAACGTCTCCCTGCCAATGCCTTAATGCAGTCAAGATTTACATTGTCTCTGGGTCATGCACTCAGCAGCCACTTCGATCCACCCACAGCCCAAAACGCGAGCTGCGAGTGGGTGAGAAATTCCAGAAGCATCTCGGCAAACACAACCAGTTGTACTGAGGAGACGGGTGTTACACAAACTGTTTTAAAATCAGGGAATTGAAGAACAGCAGTGGGGTGGAGGGTGTCCAGGTTGTGCGGTGGAATTTGATCTGATAAAGCTGCACAGGCGAAACAATAAGAGACGGGAGGAAGTTGTAACCCCTGCTCCTCGCTGGCCATCTGCACTCCTTCCCCGTAAAGCGGGAGCAGCCGTGCAGGGGAGGTTTCACCCTCTTCAGTCTCAGAACGGATCCAAGAGGGAAAAATTTATCAAGTTTCATCGTTGGCACTTAGTGCTGTGGTGCTGCAGAGGGGCAGTCGGGTCTCTAGACGTTCAGCATGACCACCTATGGTATTAAATGCAGGTGAACTCACACAGTTGTTTATCATCGTCTCACTTCTCGAGCAAAACCGATGCGGTAACAGGTATCTCAGTGTGAAATCTGGATGATTTATAAGCTTTTAGCATGACAGGCCCATTTTGCAGGTTCTACGCTGCTCGTGTACACAGCTAGAGGGTGTTTAACCGAGGATGTGTGGTGGTTGTTTATTCCTTGAGAAAAACGCACCAAGTGGTTAGACCAACATCTGTCAGCAATGACAGAGCAGCAAGGGCTGATCCTGCCAGGGCCTGGATGAGCTTTTCAAGTCGCAGCTCCATTTCTGCGATGCTATCTCGTACCACGTTATAAACTTTTAAGTGCGAGTTGGCAACTAGAAGGGAGGGCAGGATGTGACTTTGTGGCTGCTGCTAATCCTGACGGTTGCTGAACTGAGTTTCATCCATCTCTAACAGTCTTGCAGCAGGGGATAATTATAATCTCTTATTTTTACGTGGGCAGGAAGTGTTGATAAATGACTGTTAAACTGACTGAACCGAGGCCGCAAAGGTGATCTGTAGTGGAACTGAGGGCAGCGTCTTAATTTCTTTGATCTGATACTCAGCCACGACAAGATTTGGTTACTGGAGTAAAGGGGCTGTTAGGGGCAGAGCGATGCAGCGAGAAAGGAGAGCGACCACTTGATCTCCGTCGCTTTGTGAAGAAGAAAGTGTAAAGGGCAACGCGTGGGTGTTGGGAAACAGTCCTGTCAGGATTTATTACTGTCTGATGCGTGTGTTCTGCATATCCCAGTGCATTGCCATCTGATGGGCGCAACACAGCTGGAATCAATGGCTTAGCAGCCTCAGCTCGTGTTTCGAAACGGTTGTACTCCCCAGCAGGGTCATCTCCGCCTGTCATCCCGTCCCCGCGACAGATACGCTGCATCCCACACACAGCACGGCTGGGTCAGCCAAGGTCCCGACTCCTCGGCGGGAGGAAACAGGTCTTGGGCGGTGCTGACGTCGAGTTGGGGTTCACCGGCAAGCAGCCTGCGTATGCGGGACACCGCAGGAGAGGGAGAAGGGTGGAGCTGGACACACTCACTGGAGTTTGGCTGTGATGCTGTGCTTGTGTGAGAAGACTGCACTGTTCTGTTCCATGTAGAACTGAGCTGCGGCAGCATCTTTTGCCTCACTGCGTAACACACCTCAGTGGGCCAGGAACATGGCATTTTCCCAGCTCCTAAACCTTTCCCACAAGCGGTGTCTTCGCCTGGTAGGTTGGTGCTGGATTTCCGCGGTAGGGCTATCGCCTCTATCTTATCTGGCAGGAAGAGGCAGCAATAGCAGAGCAGGAACTGCTGCTTATCAGAATCACACAGAATCATTCAGGTTGGAAAAGACTCTTGAGATCGCTGAGTCCACCCATCAACCCTACTCTACAAGTTCACCCCTAAACCAGACCTCCCAACACCACATCTAAAGGACCTTTAAACCCCTCCAGGGATGCTGACTCAGCCCCCTCCCTGGGCAGCCTCTTCCGAGGTCTGACCACTCTTTCTGTTAAAAACATTTTCCTGATGTCCAGTCTAACCTTCCCCTGCTGCAGTTTTGAGGCCCTTCTGTCTTGTTCTATTGCTGATCACCTGTGAGAAGAGACCGACACCCACTTGTCTACAACATGCTTTCAGGTAGTTGTAGAGAGTGAGGCAGTCTCCTCAGCCTTCACTTCTTCAGACTAACCAGCCCCAGCTCCTTCAATCGCTCTTCGTAAGATTTATTCTCCAGGCCCTTCAGCAGCTTCGTTGCCCTCCTCTGCATCCGGTCCAGCCCCTCGATATCTCTCTGGTATTGAGGTGCCCAAAACTGGACCCAGTACTCAAGGAGAGGCCTCACCAGTGCTGAGTACAGGGGGACAGTTAGCTCCCTGCTCCTGCTGGCCACATTATTGTTGATCCAGGCCAGGATGCCATTGGCCTTGGCCCTCTGCTGGCTCCTGTTCAGCCATTTCTTACAGACTTGCTAGTTCCTATTTGTTTTCCTCACCCTGGTCTTCCGCTGCTGCACAGGCTACTCCATCCCAGAGCAAACAGGACCTGGCATTCTTTTTCACCTAATGCCTCACCAGGGCCCAGCAAGCTGCTGGGACAACTGGTTTGCTCAGGAAATTTTGACTTGAAACTGGGGGGAACCCCTCTGTAGCAACAAACCAACCTCTCTGTGACTCCAGTCTAAAGAAAACATGTAAAATCTGGCATTTTAGAGTTGTTAAGGAATACCTGGCTTTTTAGAGATTTGGGATTTACCTGAACCTCCCCAACACTTTCAAGTATCAAAAGGATGGGTGTCAAGAGGATGGGACCAGCCTCCCCAGCGGTACCCAGTGACAGCAGGAGGGGCAAAGGAACATAGTAGGTTCTGCCTAAACATCAGCGACCACTCTGAAGGTGGCAGAGCCCAGGCCCAGGCTGCTCTGAAAGGCTGTGGAATCTCTGCCCTGGAGCCTTTCCCCCCATGGCTATTCCTGTGGGATCTGCTGCAGGGCACCCTGCTACGGGCATGGGGTTGGACTGGGTCCCAGAGATCCCTTCCGACCTCCCCATTCTGGGCTTCTGCGATACCTCCTGTTCCAGGGCAGTGAACCTGCTACCCGAGTGACCAGTGGGGCCACACAACCCCCGCCAACACCCTCCTCAGCAGCCTCCCCGGGCCCGGCCCTGCGCCCCCCACGCCTCGGTTTTGGCGGGAAGCGCCTGAGGCGGGGGCGTGTGTCTGTCCCGCACTACGGGGCACCCGCCAGCCCCGCTGGAGCCCACTGAGAGCCTCGGGCTCACCGCTGAGGTGAGGAGGAGGGAGGCCGGCGAGGTACAGCCCAAAGAGCTGCAGACCCCGGCCCTGCTGCGCCGCGGCACCCCCCTACTCCGCCTTCCCCAGCCCGGGGGAAGCCCCTGCTCCGCGCTCCCGCTGCCTGCCCCCACTCCCTCCCCAACCGCGTCCCAGNCCCCGCCCCGCCGCCGCCCGGCGCGCGCCCCCGGTGGAGGCGGGTGGGGAGGGAGAGAGGGAGAAGGGGAGGAGGAGGTGGTGGTGGTGGTGGAGGTGGGGGAGATGGTGTCCGTGTTAGAGGGGGCGTCAGCGTCCCCCGGGCCGGGGGGTAGCGCCGGGGCGGGGCGGCGGGCAGCGCCCCCTGGCGGGGGCGGGCGCGGCCCCCCCCCGGGTACGTTACGTTTCCGCCCCCCCCCCTCCCG
>VXBP01001327.1:105059-156744 GCA_013400115.1 Rhinopomastus cyanomelas | reverse complement strand
GGGGGCAGGGCCTGGCGGGGGCAGTTCCGTTGGAGGGGGCAGCAGGGCCGTGGCAGCCCCCGCTGCGCCCGGCTGGGTGGGAGCTCCTGTGGGCTCCGAAGGGGCCTGAGGCGGGGGTCTCGGAGCAGGCCCCGGCTGAACGGAGTCCTGGCCTTGTCCCCACCTGCAAAAGGAGCTTTCGCTCCTCTCAGGGCCCTGCCGAGCATCTTCTGTTCCAGCGGTCGGGCCAGGCTTTGAGCAAGTCAAGGCCTGGCTTTGGTCAGGTCAAGTCTTGGGTTCAGACTGGCCAGGCCTGGGTTCGGGCAGGTTCAGACCTGGTTTTGAGCAGGTCAGACCCGGGATTAGGCAGATCAGACCCGATTGCTCTTACTCCGTGAACCCTGGACACAGCGCAGAGACCCTTGTGGAGCTGCTGAACTCAGTGCCACTGATGGTCCTGTTATGCCCCAGTTGCCGCAGGTGTAAATCTCTGCCCTTCCCAGTCCGCCCTGTCTCCTAATGTCCCCGCACAGCCCATCAGCAGAAATTAACGGCACAATGAAGGCACTTCGCAACCAGCACATCTGCTTTCTGGGTTAGATGTAGGGATTTCAGAGCTTTCTGTGTGTCTCTTGTCTCACCTGCTACTCTCAGCGGTTTTGTTTCTTCTTTTAACTCTTTTAATGAAAATTTATGATCTTATTTGTGGCTGAACCTTTGCAGTAATGGGAAGGAGAGAACAGACAGTCAGATTTGCAGCAAAATATTTCCTTTTATTCCTGCAGGGCAGGACAGGGTAAATATTTGTCTTGAATGGGTGCTGCTGTGGGTCAGGTGCACAGGAAAGCAGCGCCGCTTCCTTTGGCTTCTGCCTGGGAAGGTGCGATGCCAAAGCTTTGTTCATGCTGAGTCTTTGTGCTGTTCCATTGAGGATGCTGCTAGAGTTGGTTGAGAGCAGAGCAAGGACAGTTCAGAGGTGCCTGCAGGTGCTGGAGTCATGTTGTTTCTTGCACTGCTGTGGTGCCTGTGCAGCTCCGTACCCTAGAGTTTGCCCTTTGGTGGTTGGTCCTGGGCTGCTCCAGCACTGGATGTTCCTGAAAGAGAGATCCTGAAGTCTGCAATTACAGATTGTCCTTCGGTTAACTCTCACGTTTAACGTTCTCCTTCTACAAGATAAATTTGAATCCTAATTACTTTCCCTCTGGACCTGGCTGTCCCTAAGGCAGGGTTTGCAGAAGGAAACCCATCGCGTGTTCAGGAACCTGCTGTTGAGAAAAGGACCCAAGATGAATAAGTTGTCTGAGGATTCTGGGTACTGAAGTGATGGAAACACTGACCCGAGGGCTGAGTAGAATGTCTCCTTTGTAGACTTTTTCTTCTGAGTTCCATGATTTCATCGGTGTTGGGATTGCAGTATGAAAGCAGAAAGGGGTTAAGTGCAACTTTGCTGTTTGCTCCCATTTTCATTTGGCAGCCGGTGCTCCGCCGTCCGTTTGCAAACGCGTTACTCAGTCTGTGGACGCAGCCCAACATTTCTGTTGCCTTTTCATTATTAGTAATTGTCTTTTTGCAGTGTTTACCGGCTTCTCTGTTTTCTTGTTAGTTACTGGTCGGGGCAGAGGCGGAGAACCACAGTTCCGCCATTTCTTGTGCAAGCACAGGCTGTTTCTGAGCTTGATTTCCACTTGGTAATCTCCCACCCACTTATGCTGTTGGGTCCATCTGAGATGTTTAGTTCTGAAGCACCATCCTTGCCGCTGGATGAGCCAGACCCTGGCTTTAACCCTCCTTTCTCTGTAGCTCTCACCATTCGATTGGGGAAATAAAAAAATTGCTGTAGTTTCAAGTGTCCTCCTGTTCTCAGGAGCACCAAAGTCCCATCTTTCAGCCTGCAGATGCAGCAATGTATTTTAGCTTTTCAGACCTTGCAAAGAGTCGTGGAGGTGGGTGGGTGGCCGAGAGAAGAGCTGGAGCTGCTTAATTGTCTTGTGAGTGGGACCTTCATGTTTATAATCCAGAGATTTCTGCGAGTCCCATAGTAACAAAGTGGGTGAGGAGAGGGGGAGGGTTTTATTTTCTGTGTGACATTGACTCTTGGGTTTTGCTTGTGGTTCTGCTCCTTTTCCTTTTTTTTTCAATCTGAAGCATGGAATCGTGGAGCTGCGCTGATTTCTGTGTTGTAGGCTCTGTACCAGGGCCTGCTCATGGCGGTTGTGGACTACAGCCCAGCCAACCCTGCTGCCTTGCCTGGATTTACCCCCATGAATCTGTTACTGCTCTTTGAAATTGTAATGAATGTGCTGGATGACAACAGTGCTGAAGCTCTGATGAGAGGCTCTTCACATGCCACAGAATTTAAGATTTTTAAAGAAAATTTGGGCAAAGCTTGTGAGCTCAATTTTTAAGGTGCTTGTTGTTCAAGTGAAGACCAGGATTGAGGGGTTTTTTTAATGCATATTGATAAAATCTCTTAGTTATCACAGAATCCCAGAATGATTGAGGCTGGAAAAGCCCTCTGAGCTAGCCAGCTCAGACCAGGAACTAACATCATGCCAGCAGCCAGACCAGGGCACTAAGAGCCACATGTCCTGCAACACCTTCAGGGATGGGGACTCCCCCACTGCCCTGGGCAGCCCATTCCAGGCTCTGATCCACTTTTCCATGAAGAAGGGTTTCCTGACATCCAACCTAACCCTCCCCTTGCAGCTTCAGGCCCTGCCCTCTCGTCCTGGCGCTGGCTGTCTGGGAGAAGAGCCTGACCCCCGCCTGACTACAACCTCCCTTTAGGGAGTTGTAGAGAGGGAGATGGTCCCCCCTGAGTCTCCTCTTCTCCAAACTAAACACCCCCAACTCCTTCAGCCTGTCCTCATCAGCCTTTCCCTCCAGTCCCTTGCTGAGCCCCGTTGCTTTCCTCTGGACCTACTCCAGCTTCTCAATCTCTTTCTTGAAGTGAGAGGATTTCAGCCAGAGCTGCTTTTGAGCTCCCTCTTACAGACCTTGTAGTCTCACCCTAAAAAATAAAAGACCTCGCCCCAAAACCTGAACTCCAGAAACCTGCCAGCGGATGCTGTCCTCCAGCCCCTCAGCATGGAGAGCTGGTTGTGGATGTGAAAATGGGGCAGAAAATCCAGGTTAGCGGTGAGATTTATGAGTGTTGTGCACCCCACCCTGCCCAGGCAGCCTGTGGAAGGTGTCTGAGAGCTGCTACTCACAGAGAATCTTTAGTAAAACCTGCGGAAACCTGCATCCCTCGGTGACACTGAGTGTTTTCCCAAGTAAGAACTCGGTGCTTTTCTGATCTCTGATGGTGCTGCGACAGGGTTTGCCTGAGGTTTACTGAACCCTGTGTCTGAGTTCTCTGTGTGAAGTAAAAACCCGGTGTTTTCATTTTAACCCTATTTTTAATAGGAAGATCCTGGTTTAGTTTTATTTCTCAAGTAGAATACGTTGTATTGGCAGAGCTGTCCAGAGAACACCCTTGAAAACACCCTTGAAAACCCCATAGTATGTGGGGGGTGTGTGTGCGTGAGACACAGTCACACACCTCACTGTAGTGAGGCCGTACTTGTGTGTGAGACAGTTGCTCCTTTACTGGTTGGTGCTGGCTGTGGGAGAGCTCAGAATGGCTCTTTGTCAGATCGTGGTTCCATGCAGATAGGATGCAAACGGGTATTTAAAAGCTTAGTTAAATCAGGAATGCTAAGCTGCCGTTTCAAAACAAGAAGTGCTAATTATGCTGCTGCTCGGTGGTGATGGTTCCTAATGTCTTCAATGTGTTTTCATTAAATAATTTGATAAAACAAGAATTTCCCCGCTAGGTAAATAAGTGGTTTTGAATGTCTGAAAGATATTAAAGAAATGAATCAAAGTCAGGCCGGAGCCCTCCTCACCGTGGAGATTGATGCTCTCAGCTGGAAGTGCTTTTGTTCAACTGAATAGTGCCATGAGTTTCTCTCAGAGCACAAATGTTCCTTTCTTCCAGCTCCAGACGGTATTTTTTGCCTTTATTACTTTCCCAGATACAGCCTTTGGACCCTACATTTGCACATTTCCACACCAGGCAGAGGGTTGCTTAGGGAATCTTCCGCTCCTGTCCCCAGAGAAGCAGGACAGGTCCGGCTCATTGGTTTCCCTGTTGCTCCCCCCCGCATAGCAGCAGTGCCTGTGGCACTGGCCACGGGCATTGCCGTTCTCTGGTCAAGAGCAGGCTGGGCCAGCGGCTGCCGTGAGCTAACGCTGCAGCTCCATTAATTCTTTGAAAGAATGATTGTAAACCGGAGAGTGAAAGCGCAGAGGTGAGCTCCCCGCGGGGGCACAAAGCCTCTCTGTCCTTGTGCAACCCTCGACTTCCCTTCCCTCGCCTGAGCTGTCCAAGGTAAACACCAGTCGCTGCTGATACGCCATGCAGGAGAGACACCTCCAGCCTTCAGCAGCGGGGCAGGCTTTCTTCTGGTGAGCCTGGGCAGCTTTTTGTCCGGGTGATTGGTTGTTTTTCAGGAGACAGTGGCTCTTATTCTGACCAGGACTGCAGCTCCTTGCTTCAGCTTTCACCCAAAGCCCTTTCCTGAGCAGTGCTCACGGCTGCCTGTTGTATTGATGTTACAGAGCCGGGAAGGATCCGTAGGCACGTGAGGCTGTGGTTGTACAATGGCTGCATTTCGATGTGTTGGTTGTAATTCACAGGGAGAGTGTGTGCAGCTTGGCTCAGTGTGCTGCTGTTGGGCTGTGGAGAGCATTAGCAGTCATTTGCATTTAGAGAAGCTACTCATTAGCAGCGGAAGATGTTCTCAAGGTTAGGTACTTCCAGCTCTTGGTGATTTGGGGCTTTCCCTCAAAGAGACTTGCAGAGCTGCAAAGCCGATCTCGCAGATGTGATCTTTGCCTGTGGGTAAGGTCCTGACAAGTTCTAGCTGTGGGTGCTGTTTTTCTTGGGCTTGTACTTACACGAGCAGGTAGTTCTGCTGACTCTGAGTTACACCTGTGAATACAGGACCTACAAACCTCCTGCACAAGTTACAGACCTGGCAAAACCATCCGTCAGCGGGAGGAGTTGATGGTGTGTTAATGTGAGTTATGTGCTGGCACCAGCAGAAGGGCAGAGGTAAAGGAGTGTCTGTGTGTCAGTAAACCATTAA
This sequence comes from Rhinopomastus cyanomelas, assembly GCA_013400115.1. Taxonomy (NCBI): domain Eukaryota; kingdom Metazoa; phylum Chordata; class Aves; order Bucerotiformes; family Rhinopomastidae; genus Rhinopomastus; species Rhinopomastus cyanomelas. Next base: position 151,630 of record VXBP01001327.1, on the reverse strand, counting down.
ACCACACAATGCTGCAGCAGGAATTGCTCCTTAAGCAGTTTCAGGAGCGCGCTGTGCTGAAAAATGATTTTAGTAGCCGTGAGGGCCAGGTGTAAACTTTCACCAGGACCCCTTCAATGAAACAGAGAAGAACTGTTCTTCAGCAGCACAAAAAACATCAGGAGGGGGAAACCCTGAAGCCCTGGAAAGCCTGTGAGGTGATTGTGTAAAGAACACTGTGCTGAGAACCATTTGGAGCTGTCATGAGGGTTTCTTAATGAGCTAAGTCATTAGTTTAATGTTTTTTATCATGTAATCTGCATTTTTATCTTCCTAACCATCCGGAGTTACCTGCGCTGATTTGGAAACAACACTGACTTAGCTCTGCTGTTCATCAAACTGCCGCTTCTAGCACTGACCCCTTGGTTTCGGATTTACAACCCATTTATCGATGTCACTGAGTTCAGCTGTGAGGCGCTTGTCGGACCTTATCAAGATCAAGACCCTGAACATTTGTTGAGGCAGCAGCGTTGATCACACTGAAGCTCCTGCGGCTGCCCAGCCTTGTATCAGTGCGAGCTCCAGCGTGGCTGAGCAGCGGGATGTCTCGGGGTTGATCATATTAAATCAAATTGATGGATTTGGGGTTTTTTTTTTTGAGGTGAGCATAATCTCCAGCAGTTTCCTTCCCTGATCAGGTGTCTGAGCTGTTCTATAAGAACTTACTGAGCATTTCTAGATGCTTTGAGTGCAGCAGTAATAAACTAGTAATTTGGCAAAAAGAAGGCATCTTCCCCAAAATGATCAATAGGCATTGAAAGGAAATGTCTGAAAGGGATAAATATTTGTCTTTGCTTTGCTGTTAGAGAAAGAGAGAGAGATAATAGAAACCAGTGTTTTCTTGAGCTGTGTTACAGTGGTTTTGTCAACCCCTGTGACAGCATTGATCAGGCTCTAACGGTGTGTTCCACGTGGGCATCAGTGTTCTTTGTACCTGCCTTCTTGCTCTCTACAGAGGTTGTAGTGAGGCTGGTGCTGGTCTCCTCCCAAATTCTTAATGCTACAACGAAGGGAAATGGCCTCACGTTGTGTCAGGGGAGGTTTAGATTTGATTTTAGGAGGAAGTTCTTTCTTGAGTGAGTGGTGGTTGGGCACTGGCACAGGCTGCCCAGGGAGGTGGTGGAGTCCCCATCTCTGGAGGGGTTTAAAACTTGAGTAGCTAGAGCACTTGAGGCCATGATGTAGGGGTTATGGAGCTGTTGGGATGAGGGCTGGACTTGGTGTTCTTGGAGACCCTTTCCAGACAGGATGGTTCTTTGATTCTATACTGTGGGATCTGAAACTCCAGTGTCGACTTCAGAGCACTTTTTCCACAAATGCAACACTGGATCTTAAAAAAACCCATAAAAGAAGCTTTGCTTTTTAAAAACAAAATTCCTGGCTGGAATTTCACCCTGGTTTTTCTGTAGGTGCTGGAGCTGTTGGTCTGGAGTTGAGGAGGTGTGGAGCCAGTGGATGAAAAGCAGCAAACTAGTGGTGCTGGGTGCTGGTTTGGGAACAGGAACTCAGAGCAGTGCTCAGTCAGTGACAGCAACCAGCTGGGACCTTGGGGCTGCTTTACTTTCTAAACTTCAGTCTGGATGACAAACATTTCCATAGACAAATGTGATCCCAAAGCCTTCGGTGTAAACCTGAGGTGGTGGCCAAACTTGGGAGTCTTTATTAAGTCATTAGCGAGGATCAGGGTATCTGATAGCACAGAGGAGTTAATATTTATAACGTTGCCTTGATTGGTTTGAAATGATTTACGGGGGCCTGGTTAGTGCTGGGTGACTGATCCCCAGGCAGCAGATTTCTGTCAGGATCCCCACTGGCACTCGCCGAGCCAAGCTAGCGTTGCAAAATCGTGTTTGTCAGCCAGGGATGTTGCTGTATGATCTCATCGGTACTTTATAAATTATGAAGTTGTAACTGAGTGTTGATAATTGTCTTGTTTTGCAAATTATTTCTTGGAAACTGAGAATCCTTCCTCTTGTACCAGAACAATCCTTTGCAATAAAACAACAACACCACCACCCACCCACAAAAAAAAGGGTCTTAAATAATGAAGTAGGGGAGTGAAACGAGATGTGCTCTGGCCTTAGGCATCAGGAATGATGCTGCAGGCTCCAGCTCTAATGTCTGTGTTTTTTTCTCACGGTGATTTTCTCACCATGTATTTTACTTTCCTGCCTGCTTGGTCTGTTGCTCTTCTTGACAACTGGGAAAATATCCTCAGTGATATCCCTGCTGGGCAGCTTGCTCATGTTCTCTACTATGGTTACTATCACTCCACAGCAGTGGATGGTGTTAATGACAGACTGTGGTTTGTTAGATGGGTATTCAGTGAATTTTGATACCCAGCTACTACTGTTTCTTATAGAATCATAGAATGCCCAGAGTTGGAAGGAACCATAAATTCCAGCCCCCCTGCAGAGGCAGGGACACCTTCACTAGAGCAGGTTACTCAGGGCCCCAGCCAATCTGGTGTTCAGCCCTTCCACAGATGGGGCAGCCACAACTTCCTTGGGCAGCCTGTTCCAGCATGTCCCCACCCTCACAGGAAATAATTTGTTCCTCATGGCCAACCTCAGTCTCTTAAAGTCTGGAACCCTTTCCCCTTGTCCTCTTGCTACCACCCGCAGACTAAGCCCTCCCCCAGCTTTCTTGTAGCCCCCTTCCTTCAGAGATTGGAAAGCTGCTCTAAGATCACCTCAGATAATATCAGTAGTATTTTCCTTGGGTGGCTGAAGCCTCAAGGTGAGGGGGTGGAATTTGAGTTGACGTCCCCGAATCTATGTATCTTCAGGCAGATGGTGATGGTTCTCAACTCCAAGCACATCAGTTGCGTATGACCTGCCTTCGTGTGTGTTGGTGCCTTCAGACCTTTGGTAGAAGCAACATCTTAGAGTGATACGAAGCACATATTTTTGTAGCACTGGGGTTTTGAGATCCCAAAACTGGATGAAGAACTAAAAAACCCCCACTGTGGCAAAAGGGAAGACAAAAGTACTGACTTTCACCCTTTTCTCACAAAGCAAATGCAGGTTGTGTTAACTGCATCTGTTCAGCAGCCCAGCAGTTCAGCATCCAGTTACCAGAGTAATGCTGCTGGCTTTCTTCTCGTTCTGCCTGTACGTGCAGTGGACAAGGACCGTCCACCACCCCTGTGATGTTTCTCCTCTGGTGAGGGAAGAACAAAAACATCACCCTTAAATCTTGCCCAAGTTTGGAGCAGCCTCCTCGGATTCGAGCGCCTTATTGACCTTCTTGGTGTAATTAGATTTTTCTCTTGTGCACTGAAACGATTACGTTGAACGAGCCTTTTGCATTCGAAGAATTTTGCCTCTAATGGCTGATATTTTTAATACACAGAGACATCTCTACCTCATCTTAAGGGCTGCAAACTCATCTCGAGCTGTAACTGAATCTCTGAGGCTGAGCTGCACCAGGAGGGAAGAAAGGCTGCAAAGACCATCACGGGTTTTAGGGTCTGGGACCACAGACTGCAGGTCACTGTGGTTTTCTCTGCGTGTGACCCAGCACAAGCCTCAGTAGCAGCTATATGAGAGGTCTTTGGCCCCTTTGGGAAGGTAAAAGGGCAGGTCTTTCTCTTCCAGTAAATTTCTTCGAAATTACTCCATGGCTTCCCAGGGCTTAGTGCTGGTGTAGAGCAGAGACCCCAGCCTTTGATAGAAGGCTAGAGAGAGAGTTTTCACAAGGGAATCTAGCAACAGGACAAGGGGAAATGTTTTGAAACTGAAGGGGAGAAGGTTTAGACTAGATCCAAGGAAGTTCTTCAGTGTGAGGGTGGAGAGATGCTGGAATCGATTGCGAGGAGAGGGTGTGGCTACAGCTGCCCCCTCCCTGGAGGTGTTCAGGACTGGGTTGGATGAGGTCGTGATCAACCAACTCTGGTTGAGGGACATTGCTGCCATGAGCAGGGAGGTTGGAGTAGATGATCTATAAGGTCCCTCCCAACCTGAGCCTGTCTGGGATGATTCTGTGATGAATCTCACGTTTACCCTGCACCAGTGCGGTTGTGGCCGCTGGCAGCGTGGAGGTAGGAGCAGTCCTGACAGCCCATGAACTCCAGAGAGTGTGAACGGGCCCGGCTTGCCTCCTCATTTACGAAACTTGTAGCGTTACATAACTGAATTTTTATTCTTTAGCTAAAAATAAAAAATGGAACATAAGAGCTATTTTTAGCTCCCTTAATGAGGGCATCTCTGTCTATTTCTGCTTTTCTGAGACATTTCAGTGGGAGCACTGGGGTGGGTTTTTGGCCTGGACACTCATTTTCAGCTGTCCATCACCCAGCAAACTGCCTGCTCAGAGTATTTTCTTTAAAAACATATTGTTAGCTAATAGCCGTCATGAAAACAAACAGATTTTGAGAGCCTTGCACTAGATTTAACTGTATTGAGGAGCCACTGGGTTTATTTTGCCATCCAATTGTGGAATCATTATGGTTGGAAAGCACCTCTAGTATCATCAGGTCCAGCCCTCATCCCAGCATCTCCCTAACCCCTAGACCATGGCCTCAAGTGCTCCAGCTACTTGGTTTTTAAACCCCTCCAGAGATGGGGACTCCACCACCTCCCTGGGCAGCCTGTTCCAGTGCCCAACCCCTCTCTCAGGAAAGAACTGCTCCCTAAGATCCAATCTAAACCTCCCCTGACACAAATTGAGGCCATTTCCCCTCGTTGTAGCATTAAGAATTTGGGAGAAGAGACCAGCACCAGCCTCACTACAATCTCCTTGTAGGTAGCTGTAGAGAGCAAGGAGGTCTCTTCTCAGCCTCCTGTAGACTCAATAACCTCAGTCCACAGGGTCTGTTCTCCAGCCCTCTCCCAGCCTCGCTACTCTTCTCTGGCCTCTCTCCAGCTCCTCAATGTCCTTCTTGTACTGTGGTGCCCAAAACTGGACCCAGTACAGGGGGTTCAGAGCAGGTTCCCCAACTCTGGGAGGGGGCACAGTGGTGACACACTTGTGGCAGATCATCTTGCCGCAGTTGCGCTTCTGGGCCACTCTTCATGTTTCTAGACTCCTCCACAGTCTCATTGCCCTTCTCCAGCCCTGCTCCAGCCCCCCATCAGTGAGCGCCAAGCATGAGGCCTCTCTGCTGCATGACACCGAATTACCAGCGAGCTACCTGCCTTTCTCCTCCCGAAACCCTCCCAAAAGGCGGGTGCTGTTGGCAGCACCAACATGGGATCTGGTTTGTTTTGAAAAGCAGTGCAAATCAGGTTTGGTTCATATTGTAGCTTAGCTTGGCGCTCTGCCCGGCGATAGAGCGGAGCGCTGAAGAATAGTCACTATTTTAAGTCTCTCGTTGTGCTGTATCCTGTTTTTACTTGAGACTCAGTTGTGACTGGTAAGTTTTAAACAGTAAACCTTTGTTCACCAGAAATAGCAAGGTGTTTTTAGACACCGAGTGGCAGCCTGTGCGTGAAACTTCATTATTTTTTATTATTACCTTATTTATTTATTAAATTTCGGCAAAGTGTGTCCTTTACCGATTCTTTAGCCTCGACCCAAAATGTCAGACAGTTCGTATTAGTTTATTTTCTGCAGCTCAGGCATAAAGAAGGGCCACTGCGCAGTGTTCCGCGAGTGTAAGACACAAATCAAGAATAGAAACCCCCCAACAACTGCAGCATTAAAAGCTGCTGCTTCCCTCTCCCCTCCCGTTTCTCTGCAGAAGTTTCAACTTTCTTTTTGTTTGTTCTCCTTGGGTTCATGAGAAAAAAGGACTTTTGATTTGGAGCAGATTCAAAGTGGTTTAGAAATTGTAAGAGTACGTTAGGGGGAAGATCTTTTCCCTTTCACATGAATTCTAGGAGACATCTGGGGGTAGAGGCCGGGGCCGCGAGTAGTTTTTATAACCCCGTTTCCTCACGGTTTTATAGCTGAGGTAATCTGGGGAGTTGGTTGCAGCTCCTGAAGGAGAATCTAATGGTGCCTTGGAATTTGTAGATGACTCATAACAGGACAAAACAATCCAGTTAAGTGATTTGAGGTCTTAAATATTCTCTTCAACAGGAAGGTGAAGAAAACATCATGAACTCATGAGTAATAATTGGCTCTCTTGGAGTGCTAAAAGTGCAGTGGTCGCTCGCTGGCCGGGGCTCACGTGGTTGCTGCTTGAGCTTTGCTGATCGATATATTTCTCAGCTCTTATGAATGAAATCTATTTGACTGGACTGTAACACTTTTAGCAGAGCAGTGTCAGAGTCACCAGTCGTGAGTTTATTTTACGCTGGTGTGGAGTGGTGACACCAGTCTGCACCTCAGCAGCGAGAGCTGGGCCTGTGGCTGGTCTTCTCTGTTCTCTTTGCTGTGTGACCAAGAGGAACACAGTGACCAAGACAGCTTTCAGTGAGGAAAAACCTTGAAATAGAACGAAAGTGACCTTGGCCTTGGCAGTTCTGTGCTGCAGGGATGCACTAGCTGTGAAAATGAAAGGGTTTTAGATAGTCCCAAAGCCAAACCAGTAAGAAGCCCTTCCTCACAGCACTAACATCATCATGGGTACCAGAGATGAGAGCTTATTCCGTCATCTCCTTTCTCCTTTTCAAAGCACACAATCATTCAGGGCTGCCTTAATTTTGCAGAGGTTTTTGTGCTGATGCAAAAGACCCAAAGCAGGTTCTGGTGGATGCACAGCCCTTTGAGACCTCATGGTGTTACTGGTAAGCGACTGGAACTGTAGTCTCCGCAGTTACCATCAGGTTTATCAAATCTAAGCTGCCTTGCTGCCCCTTTGTGCTCACTGGCAGCTTTCCTTACTCTAAGGATAAAGAAGCCTTCTGCTTCCCAGTTTGTTCTTTCCCAGCATCTGGAGAGAGCTACTGTTTCATTTCTGGCTCTGTAGGGTAGAGTCTGGGGGATTCTGTTTCCCTTTCCCTCCATGCAGACCCCATACTGAGCACATGTGAGCCAGGATGCTCATGGGCTGGAGCAGGACTCTTGGTTCTGGTCCTTGAATCTGTCACCTCCTGTTTTGTGGTTAATTTCTAAAGTCTCTGAGAAAATTGGGAGTTCTGGGTGCAATGGGAAAGCCCCCCATCCTCCAGCAGTGTCTGGTAGCGCTCTGTAGCCTTCCACTGGCCCGGTGTGTGCAGCTCTGCTGCGAGCAGGGTTGGTTTGTAGCTGCCAGTCTATTGCAAGAGATTCCTTCCCTGAAAGAAAAAAATCAGTAAGCAAAAGCACTTTTTAAAACATTTTCTAGCGTTTTTGCTGTCGCTGCCTGTGTTTGGCCAGCCCTCCCTCCGTGTTGTCCTGTTTGTGTCCCAACGTGAGGATGTGATAATGGAACAAACACTTGCAGGTTTTGGTGGTGGAAGAGTAAACAATGATGTAGCAGCGCTCCAAGCAGGGGTTCAGCTCCGGTTCAGACCATATGTCTGGGTTGTTTTTTCTCGTGGTAATTTTTGCTTAGTTTGTAGTAGACATTTGGCTTCCAGTCCTGGCCTGGCAGCGTGGATCTCTGCAAGAGCTGCTGTGTGAGGCCACCGATAGAGCTGCAAGGCCAAGTAGCGTTGGCAGAGGCAACAAGGGAAAGTTTTGCTCGGCTTGTCCGCACTTGTCTGTCTGTAGCCAGCGTTAAAATCTTCACTTTTATGAAAACAAAACCAGACTAAAAGTCAAAAACCCTCCCACCCTTGCACAACATTTAGTTACAAAGCTGCTGGAGGAATGTTTGAAATCCCAAGCGACCCAGACGGAGCAGCTGCTATCACTGCGGATTATACCTTTCCTCTAAACTTCAGACTTCATTTCCTCCACCAGCCTTCCTGGGAAGAACAGCTGCGCCTTTGGATGCAAAATGGGAACCGCAGGAAACCAGCGACTTCAGACATCTGCCTCGATGGCCTTTCTTCCTGATTGTGACAGCCCTGAGGAGAGAGAAATGCAGGGGATTCGCTTCCCTTTGATCAATTAGCCTCTGCAGTCCGTCTGCATTAGGCAGGACGAGCTGTGAAGAAGCTTCTCCTGTTGTAGCGTCGTTACCCTGTGCCGTGGCTGCTCTTCACTGCCTGGGACAGGGTCATGCAGCTTCCCTGGACACTAGGAAGCAGCAGGGTGCTGTGACTGTGTTCTCCACAGCGTCACCCACTTCACATAAAACTACCTGAAACTTCTATGTCTTCTTGTTATCGATAGCAGTTTGTTCTTGGCTTTGATTGTGCCTGGCCCCATTGATGTGTGGAGGCTGCAGCTGACTACCTGCTGTAATTAACGTAACTGTGGCTAATGTTGAATTGTTCTTTTCCTTGGCTTGTTTGATTTCCCATTCATTGACTTAGGAGCCCTTGCTTGTTTGATTAAATCAGCTCTCGATGCTCTCATGGAGGGTGGTTTTAGTAAACGAGTTAGGTTGATGTCTGTTCATCCTGGGAATCGCTGGGGTAGCAAGAGCAGAGATTCACAGTTCAGGTTGTAACATGAACTTGAGATTATGAACAGAAGAGGGTTAGTTGGAGGAGAAGGGAAGAGCCAAACCTCCACTGCTCAGAGCAGTTAGTTAATTGTTGGACAGGTTTTGGCAACTGGAACGGAAACAAGGAGAACCTGTAACATGGAGGAGTTAGATGGGTGTTTTCAGCTGGTGGCTGTGTTGTCTCTGAATCCAAAACACAGTAACTGTGGTTCATTACAGTGATGTTAGCTTATCGTTTGTTTTAAGATTGTATTTACTGTGCTTGTTGACATGAGGATTGTGAGTGGGAAAGCTGGGTTTCCACTGGGTATCTGCCTTGACTGGAGGGTTTGTTTGACTTGGTGTTTAATTTCTTGTTGGAGACAGAAGCGGGGTCAGTAGTTCAGGAGATTCTGCCTCCCAGTTGCTTCGGAGGAGGAGGTTGATCCTGCCCACTTGACCTGCAGAGTTCCTCTCTTACTGCTCTACCTGTGTAACCTAAAAAGTTGAGGTCTGAGGGTAACGGGGGCGCTTGGTCTCTGCCGTCGCTCTTTGGTCTCTCTGTAGAGAGGCCCCGAACCATCCTGTCAGGGTTTTGCAGTTGAGGCAGCTCTTTCTGCTGAGCGAGAGTGGGGCTGCAGGCTTGTTCCTGAGGTCAGAACAGAGCAGTGATGTGTTAGTGAGATGCCAGATTGATCCCAGGCAGCTTAGGAACTCTGGGCAACGCTGAATCCTTTTCTGTGGCCAACCCTGCCTGTGGGTGCTGCGGGGGAGAAAAACCTTCCTGGGGAATTTCAGAGCTATCCAAGCGGGAAACTGAACTGATTTGAACACAGGATTTACCTATTATGCAGCTCAAACTTCCAGTTAATCCTTTAAACAGAATTTTAATTTCCAATTAAGATTTACTAATGCATTGCTAATTTTAATCTGCACTCCTTTTGCTGCTCATTAGTGGCAACGTGTGAAGAGAAGGCTTTCTGCAGAGAGAAGATGAAATTCAGAGGAAAGGCTGTTGTGGAAACTGCAGAGCGGCGAAGGAGCTAATCGTGAAATCTCACTTCCTGTATTATCAGACCTCTCAGGGGTTTTATCAAACGGACACTCCACCCTTTTATTACGGTTATGGCACTTGGATGTTTTTCTATTCAGAAGGGCATCTTAGAAGAAGTGGGGCTGGTGTCTTTCGCTTTGCCTGAGCTCCGCTGTCACGTTTTGCCCTGAAGGTCTGTCCGTGAGTTTGTAGTTTACCCGCAACTTCGGGGAAAGGATTTGGAGGAACCGAAGTGCTGAATTTTAATAAAGGCTTCCTTTGATTCCCACCTGCGTGGTGGTTTGGACACTTGGGAAGTCTGTAGGGAAGCTGGTTGTGCTTTAGGGATCTTAGACTTTCTCTCCTTTTGACATTTTTTTTGTTCCTCTATAACTTGAACCTCTCCCCACAAACACAGCTGCACATCCAGCAAACTTTAACCAGGTCCAAGTGGAAAAATCGAGGTGGTTTGTATAAATGGGCTCTCAGAAAGCTGATCTGGAGGAATGTCCCGTTGTCAGCAAGTCGGTGCTGGTGCTAAATCTGTTCTTCTTGGGTCTGAGGTTGTGTGTGTCCCGTTGCACTGACCAGGGGAAGATCACATCGTCTTACTCAGCCGCTGACTGAGTCGGGAGTGTAATCGCTTGCAAATTCCTACTTACTGCAGGGAGAGGTAAGGATTTGCTGTAAAGATGCTCCTGCTGCCTCACTGGTGGCTGCTCTGTACCTCTGCAGGAACGTATTTGTTTTTAACAGAACTTCAAACCTGAGGAAGCAGGAGTTTGTCAGCCCTTTATCCAAGAACATGCTCACCTGTTTGAGAGAACTGCTTGTGTAGAAGTGTCTGATTTTTATGAATGAAATTAGATTTTAACTTCAAATCTTCGTTTTTTTTAAAGTAGTGTAAGAGAAATGCAGGGGATGGAAGAACTACAGACTCAGTTGGGATCTGTTGTTTGAGGAACATTTCCACATAAATATGAGAAGGACCTTCTTCCCAGTGAGGGTGACAGAGCACTGGAAGGGGCTGCCCAAGGGGGTCTCCTTCTCTGGAGACGTTTAAAACCCGCCTGGACTGTTGCTGTGCGACTGGATCTAGGTGATCCTGCTGTGGCGGGGGGATTGGACTGGATGATCTTTCGAGGTCCTTTCCAATCCCTAACACTGTGATTTCTTCTGAGCAGGAGTGCAGAGCACAAATAAAACAATTTAACAAGCAAAAGCTTCTTCCTTACCAAAAGCTTTCTTGGGAAAGAACTGGGATACTTAGCCATATTTTCAGCTGTCAGGGAGCTCTTATCGTGGCCGCATAATGGAAAAGCTGTGGAGTCACCGAGTTCTCGTGGTTCAAGAAATTAATATATCTGGTGAGCACTGAGTAATTCATTATCCTACTGGAGCATGTAAACTCATACAGAAACCAACTTGCTACTAATTGAATCCGACCCCAGGAGACAAAGCTGGAGTTGTCAGGAGACCCGTTAACATTTTAAGAGTAATTTGAGTTTTTCTATTAGGAAAAGGCTTTATTTTTCCATTTAAAAGAAACCTCCTCTTAATCTCCACCCCCCAAACTGTGCACATGGGCTGAATTCACCTCACTGGGTGATTGTTCAGGAAGAAGGGGAAATGTTCAGTCCCAGCCGATGTCTGTTTTCCTTTCCCTTGGTGAGACCCAGCCCTCCTCTGTTATCTCAGGGCCTGACATTTGGGATTGGTGTTTGGTTTTTTTTTGCTGATTCTCAGCTCTGAAAAACTTGAGCTGATTTTGCTTGTGATCCCCTGTTGGGGTGACAGTGGGGTCGAACATCGCAGCGTTTAAAACTCTCTTACCAGCTAAAGATCAGGAGGTCTGAGGCGCTCGGTGCTCTGCTCTGCTTACGCTTGATCTTCACAGATTGCAAGTGGCAGTTGTTGATGGTCTCCAGTAAATCCCGCGTGGTCCAGGCGCCGCGAGCTGCTCAGAGGCTGCCGAGAGGAACCAGCGCAGCTCCGCGCGCTGGTGTAATGATAGATGATAGCAAGAACAAGCAGTCACATCTCTGATTCCTGGCACGCGTCTCCAGAAGGGCTTATCGAAGGTAGTGTTACTAAAATTAATGATGCAGCAAAGGCATTTAACGAGCTCGTTTTGGAGAACCGCTCTGCTTCTCGATCTCTTGTGTTTCCTCGTTTCCAGTGAAAGACAAATAGTGGTGACCTCCCAGTTGCACCAGTCTTTGAGGCAGGTATAAACGTTAAAAACCATCAAGCAACACCCCCCTCTTCCCTGGGTGCCTTGGAGCAGGTTCTTTAAAAAAACCAACACCTGTTGAAGTGGTTCCTTCAGCCTTTGGCACAAACCCCAAGGAAACCTTTTTTTAACAACAAAACCATATGTCCGGGCCAGGGGAAAGCACAGCTAGTTCTGCTGTTGTGCTTTTAGCGATCCGCAGCCATGAGGAAGAGGGGCTGTGACTCATTAACTGATACCAGTGCAGAGCCTTTCCCTAATTTCATCTATGACTTCGAGACCACTTCCTTCTAATAGTGTGGCAGAAGATAAGGGGGAGGGGGTGGCCTTTTCCTGCTTTTTAGGTGGGAGCTTTCGAACCTTTCCTGCAGCACTGTGACTATTTCAGGTATTTTTCAGGCTGAGGGGATTTCTCTGCCCTTTTGCTAAGAAAAAAAAACCACTGGTGCCTTCCCACAACAGCAGAGACCTTTGGGAGCCCCTGTTCCATGTTTCACCTCTGAGAGCCACCTCGTGAGTTTTGGGTGAATTCAGTCCCTCAGGCAAGCAGAAACATTTTGGCTGTCTGGGTCTTTGGAAAATGGTGTCTCTGAATAGAGGGGGCTTAGACTGGACTTCATCCTCTCAGAGGTCTTTTCCAGCCTCAATAATTCTGTGATTGTGTGGCTTGAGCTGCTTTCCTAGGGGTAAAGGCAGAATGTGTGCATCACATTCCTCAGCATAATCCTGCCTTCTCCTCCTCTGTTCATTGAATTTTTTAATGCATGCACCCTTAAAAGTGTTGGTGCAACAGAAGCAGAGCAGTCCCTCTTCCCACTGTCCTGCCTTGTGCTGTTGGTGGACAGTGTGGTGTCGTCTCTTCCAGCACTGCTCAGCATCCTGCTTGTGCTCCTGCTGGACTCTGCATAGGTCTGTGGCCGAGATGAAGATGCAAACCCTTCCTTTACTTCGCTACCAGAACCTTCCCTCAACCGCAGGGTCCTTGCGGTAGCACTGCGGGTGCAGGGCCACCCCTTCCATCCTGCTGTTTGCTTTGCTTGGAGAAAGTGTAAAGCAAAGCCCACCTGTGTGCCCCCAAGGTGTAGGGGTGCTGTGTTTTCTGGTCCTTTTCCAGACTTCAGAATTCTGGCATTGCGAGGCGAAGGCTTTTGGGTCTGTTTGAGTGAAACCAAAGCAGATGTGTTGATGTACACACTGTGGTGCCTTAGCAACCAACCTGCATCCAGTCCAAGAGCTGAACGTTCCGTCCTTGAAACAATTCTTTGCTACCCCTCTAGGAGGGAATGGTCTTGCCTTCCAGCATACAGAACCAGCCAGGTGACATCTACTGAGGAACAAAGTGCCCGATGAAATGGGGAGGAGAAGGAGCCTGGGAGAGCTCCTTTCATTGCTACTCTAGTCGTGGGTTCTTGTGTCCTCGGAAGCAGGAACAGGATGGTTGTGTTGAGGTGATGGCAAATTCTGCTTGATCAGCATAAAGTAGGGCTTTGATGGCACTGACTGTTACATTGAGATGCATTGAGTGGGAACATTACAGAAGTCATGAGGAATTATTGTACATACTGGTGCTACTGGACTAAAACATAGAGAGAGGTTGCTGCCAAAGGCTTCATCCCAAACAGTAGCCCTTATTAATGAGCCTTTGGGACAGCCAGTCCTCTGACAGAAGTGGTGGTGAAAGGAAGTTGATGTTTGAGTGAAAAAGAAGGGTCTTTCTCTCTTGCACAGTTGTTTGTGTGGCAGGAACGTACATGCACAGCTATGGGAAAGCCACACAGGAATGCTTGAGCCAGAGGGATGTCACTCAGAGCTGGAGGCACTCAGTGAAGCCTCACAGACTCTCTCATTTATCAGAGAATCATAGATGGTTAGGAGTTGGAAGGGACCTTGAAAGATTATCTAATCCAAGCCCCCTGCCAGAGCAGTAGGTCCCACAGGAGCAGTCCAGGTGAGTTTTGAATGTCTCCAGAGAAGGAGCCTCCACAAAGTCTCTGGGCAGCCTGTTCCTGTCTACCTCCCCAGTGAGGATTTCTTTGCTGGGTTCAGTTTGGTTGGGTTTTCTGTGCAATCCTGTACCACTGCCCCTTTGATGAGGCTTTTCCTGGTGCAGGAAACCAGAGCACTCATCTACTGATGGAACCTCCAACTTGCTGTTAGGTGTCTGTTACCTGGATTGCTAAAAGGCTGAGTGGTCCACTCGTGTCCTCTGTACTCAGTTAGGATGACTTGTGTGTTCCTCACACCCATGAGCAGTTAGTTTTGCTGTTACAGGTGTGACCACTCTGACATGAGGTTTTACATCTGGGTTGTCAGAGTAGCAAGTGACATAAGAACCCCGTGGTTTCACATGCTGGTTATTTTGGGGAAATCAAATCTGATTGCTGTCTACAGCGTTGGGTTTTCTTCCAGTGCTTTGTTGTCATCACACAAGACCCAGCGTTGCCCACTGCCCCCGGTGCTTTGGGGAGAAGGTTGGTGTTCACTCATGGAAGCTGCGTTTGGGCCGTTGGTGGGCGGTGTCCGTTCTGGGGGATAATGGAGCTGAGTCGGTTAAACCAGTTGAAAAGTAAAATGAGTTGCCCTTACACTTTCCCCTTCCTTTTCTTTTAGCTACAGCTGCAGAAAACCCAATATTTGCAACTGGGACAGAGCCGTGGCCAGTACTACGGTGGGTCACTGCCAAATGTGAATCAGATTGGAAACAGTGCCATGGATCTTCCCTTCCAGGTGAGTCTGACAGGGTCTCTCTGTCTTTGTGTGGCTGAGTGCTGTGCCTGGATTCTCATTTTCCCTCACAGGAGACCCTGAACCAGCTGTGTGTTCAGAATGCGGCCCCATGGCCTCAGCAGATCCCCCAGTCTGACAAAGTTTAGCTCTTTGGGGATGGAGTGTAGTGGTGTGTGGGCTGTGTTGTAGATATCCAGTGTTAGCCATCACTCCTCCTGTCCCCACTAGTGACACTTCTGTGTCAAGAGTATTTGTCAGAGAATATTCATGGTGTGGGTTGGGGTTTTTTTGTTCAGCGCAAGACTCATCATGAAACCTTCTGTGAGATCCTGTAGACTCGGAGCACAACTGGAAGCAAATAAATCCAAGGGAGGTGTGGAGGGGGGGCTCCCCAGGGGGATGCCTGTTCTGTGTGAGGAATGCCTGGCTCCTAGGAGAGGAGAAGGGGAATGGGGCAGGAACTGGAGTCAGAACAGCCACAGAATCACAGAATTATTGAGGCTGGAAAAGACCTCTAAGATCATCAGGTCCAGCCTATGTCCCTTTCCTTTGGGTTGCCTCAAAAGCCAGTGTAGGAAAGTACTGGCTTTTTGGTTGGTTTGGCTGTTGTTCCCTGCTGTTGTGACTCCAGAAGTGACTCCACTAGAAACAGGAGTTTTCTGTGGATGTTCTGCTGGCCCTAAGTGCGTTTGTGTAGAAGACAGCAGAAAGGATTAGGTGATGGGTGCTTTTGGGACTCTTGATCTCAAGGGATGCTCAAAATAAGTCAAACTTCTGCATTAGTTTTCCTTCTTGAGCAGTGGCATTTAGTTCCATCTCAGGAAGATGTGATGAGAGTGAAATTCTGCAGGTTGTGGTTTTCTGATGAAGATTTACTAGCTGTGGAGAAGCTACTGCTGACAGCCTCTAACCATGTCCTAGGATTTTGTGGGGGTTTAAAGCTTGAATCTTGTTCAAGAGGAGAAGGAAATACCGAGTTAAATGTGGCTTTGCCTTTAGGGAACACAGTGCAGAGGTTTGTAATGCTCTCAAGTCCTTAGAACCACCCCTCCCAAATGTCTGGGCTCTTCAGTTTCATGTGAAGGAGATTTATGGCTCTCAACAAGAGCATTTCAGTGGGTTTGTGCCTGATGCCCATTACTGGCAGTTACTCCATGGACTGTCCAGTCCTCAAACCAACAGAGTTTGGAAGTGAGCGCTCACAGCTGTATGGAGAAGGATACCGGAACCCCGGGGTTTTCTATACTGTGTCACACAAACCTCAAGCTGAACCCATTACAGGTAGTAAATGGTGACAGGCAACAAACCACCCCCACGTGTGTTTGTATCACTGGTGAAGCCTTCCAGGCTGGACAATTCCAAGCCAAAAGGTGCTGCACCGACGAGGCAAAGTCTGTGTCTCAGCCGTCTCTGCTTGGTGAGAGCGTCAGTGTCTGAGAATGTTGGTTCTTTGCATTTGCAGCACAACGGAGCTCTGGCAGAAGCCTTTGGAGCAGTTCCTGTCTCTTTGGTAAACAAGTATTTAGGTTTGTGCAAATACGTATTTAGGACTGGTGTGGGTTTGCCCAGGTGGATACGTATTTCAGCACATGTTACCCCGTCTCTGGTACGAACAGTATTTATCTGATTCACCGCCCCGGCTCCAGGGAGTTCTGGTCTGTCACATAAATACGGGTCCTGCCATGCATCCCTGGTTGGCACATGCATCGTCCTTCCCTGGACGTGTCTGCCGTGTGGTTCCACGTCATTTCTGGGGGATTCAGTTGGCACAGATGATGGTTCCTTCGGCGCTGCCTTGGCCTGTGGTTTCAGCAGCCTCCCAGCATGTGCATGCTGAGCTCCGTCGGGAAGGGCAGAATGATTCCCCAAACGCTGCTTGGCACCAGGGAACTGACTTGGGAACTGGCAGGGGTCCGCTCCCCTCTCTCCCCCTCATCCACCTTGCTCGTTTGTAGTTCTTCAGGCAATGTCTTGCTCAATCTTAAAGGGACACTGTGGCGTTAGAGCCCTGAGCTTTTTCCTTCCTGTCTGTACTCAGCTGCTATTTTTGTCCTTTTGGTGGTTTGTGGTGGTTTGGTTCGATCTTGAACCTTTTTGAGTGTTATTCAGGGAAGAAAAACAATACTAGTTCTTCAGTTTCCAAACAAAGCCTGATCTCAGGTCTCCTGGCTTTTTAATCAGTTACCACCTGCCCCACAGGCACTGAAGACACCCCCACCCCGTGTTCGCTCCACAGTAGGTTTCATGGGGTGGTGCAGAGGGAAGCCAGAGCGATTGGAGGTGACACCCATCTTCTGCAGTGTTTATATTCTTCTCTGATGTCTCAAAGCGAGCTGGGATTCACTTGGGATCTCTGTTCCTGGAAAGGCAGAGAGCACATTGCCCAGAAATTCCTCGCTCTGTAAACAGCAGCCCAGAGAGAGGATGCAGTCTGTGTTTGTTTGTGCCACTGTTGCACTCAGATTAGATTTGTGCTGGTTTTAATGT
Organism: Rhinopomastus cyanomelas; assembly: GCA_013400115.1. NCBI lineage: Eukaryota > Metazoa > Chordata > Aves > Bucerotiformes > Rhinopomastidae > Rhinopomastus > Rhinopomastus cyanomelas. The sequence goes on along the minus strand of VXBP01001327.1, from coordinate 134,707 downwards.
GGAAGTTGTGCTGAAAAATGAGAAACTTAAGAAACAGCTATTTTTCTGTTCAGCTTTTTCTCTCTACTCGTGGGCTTTGGCTTCCTTTTGAATTCCAGGTGAGGGCTGCGCTGTCGCCTCTGGCTTCTCCTGTTTTAGTAACCTTGTGGTTGAGACCACTGGCATAGGAAAGAGCTTTTGCTGTTGACCTTCCCAGCACAGGAGTATCTGCAGATTATCCTGCCGCCTTCCAAGCTAGAACTGGTGAAACAGCAGCACAAGGAAGAGTTTGAGACCTTCGTGTTGTTATTTTGGAATGAGGAACATTCCCAGTTCGGAGTGGTACCACTGGGTTGTTGTTCAGTCTTTGCAGCAGAGCTTAAACCTAGATGTTTTCATTGAAATTTCTGGAAGCTAGCTTGAGGTTTGCAGTGTTCACGACAGAAAGGGTCCCACCTGCTGAGGACCTGCGGCAAAGCACCGCGATCATACAGGAATTATAGAGTGGCCAGGGTTGGAAGATCCTTAAAGATCATCAAGTTCCAACCCCTCTGCAGAAAGAGTGACATCTTCACTACATCAGGGCCCCAGCCAACGTGGCCTTCAACACTTCCAGGGATGGGGCAGCCACAGCTTCCTTAGGCAACCTGTTCCAGCATCTTCCCACCCTCACAGGAAAGAATTTGTTCCTCATGTCCAACCTCAGTCTCCCCTCTTCAAGTCTGGAACCCTTTCCCCTTGTTCTCTTTTCACCACCCATGGAAAAAGCCCTCACCCAGCTTTCTTGTAGCCCCCTTCCTTCAGAGATTGGAAAGCTGCTAGAAGGTCACCTGGGAGCCTCCTCTTCTCCAGGCTGAACGACCCCAACTTGCTCAGCCTGTCCTCATAGGGGAGGTGCTCCAGCCCTGTGATCATTTGAGTTGCTCTCCTCTGGACCCCTTCCAGGAGCTCTGTCCCCTTCTGTTTTTGGGGACTCCAGAACAGAAGAAAATGAAAAACTCTCCAGTTGACTCCAGCAACACTCTGCTGCACAGAAAGCGCTGGCCCTGGAACGACCAAATGAAAAAGCACAGCCACTCTGCATCCTTGGTGTGAGCAGAGCTTGGGTGCGCGCGGAGGGAGAGGAGATGAGCATGTGCTAACTAGAGAAGAGCTTGAGACTAGTGGGAAGCGGCACAAAAACGTTAGTGCAAACAAATCCTTTTATAAACAGCAGTGGGAAACTCCTAAGAAAGAAATAATAGAAGCAGCCCAAGCTGGACACTTGGAGAGAAAAGGAAAGAAAAAAGGCAAAAAAAAAGAGCTGAGTGTGGAAGCCAGATGGTTTCATGGCTTGGCAGACAGGACAGTGCATTTGCCACGTGCAGCACCTGAATGGAGGAGGGAGGAAATTTTGGATTTCCAAACAGATGGTGTTGAGGGACTCAGCAAAGCTGTTCACATTGGCAGGGAGCGGACGACTGTGGAGCTCTTTCTCCCCAGAGACCCATATATTGCTGTTGAAGTATGAGCAGAGGTTGACCATTCTGTACTTCCTTTCCCCTCCCCGCAGGTATCACTGGGAAGGGCTTTTGGAAATGTATAAGTCTTCCAGTGTAGCCTGGGAATCTGTCTTCCCTGTCCTTTCTCTGCCATCCCTGTTCTCAGAAGCCACTTATTGACAAGAGATTGACGCTGATAGTCTTCAAGGAGGAAGCCCACCTAGATCCCACTGCACAACCTGGGGAAATGAAAGCTGTTTAAAAAATACACTGGACTCTGTAACTGGTTCTAAGACAGAGGAGGAAGGAAACTGCTTTACATTTAATTCTCTCAGTGTCCCCTTAAAATAATTACGTTGAAAGGAGGAGTGCAAGGAAGTTTGGAGAGAAGGTGGCGTGTTCTGGTGAATGTTAGGCTCCCTGCACATCTCCCTGCATCCCTGCCCTTGTAGTGTCAGCTCTGGTCGTCAGCATGTTCCTTCTGGTTGCATGCTGCATGCTGCACCGAGGGAATGGCAGCAGCCGTTGTCCGCAGGCTCCCTGCCCCGCACACGGGCGCCGGTTTAGCGATCCAGAGGTTGGAGAGCAGCACTGATGGTGAGAGGGCAGGTCTCGCATGGTCTGCCTCCTCTTGGCTCTGATCCCTGTCTGCAGCAGACAGCCTTGGGGACTGCTCTCTGTGGCTGTAGTGAAAACGTTGTCGAAGGAAGAATGGATGTGGTCACCCCTTGTTTGAGCCTCATCCCCTAGAACAACGCAGCCTCGCGTTTGGTCTGAGCAGGTTCTGGGCAGGCTGCTCACAAAAGTGTTTTTCTGCTTCTAATTGCTGTGTCTCTCTCAGACTCCTTTTCAGTCGTCGGGGCTGGACACGAGCAGAACAACTCGGCACCACGGTCTGGTGGACAGGGTGTATCGTGACAGAAACCGCCTCGGCTCCCCGCATCGACGCCCTCTCTCTGTGGATAAACATGGAAGACAAATATCCTTTGGCTTGTGAGCTGGTGGGGAACCACCTGCCTTTGCAGCCAGATCCCAGAGTTCTCTTCATACAGCTTCCTCCTTCCTTCCCTCCTCACCTGCCAGCCGAGCTGCTTCCCATCTCAGTTAATGTCATCTGCTGCTCCTGAGCTGTGATCCGCTCTATAAATACCCGCTATTCTGTAAAGTAAGCATTTACCCCGCTCTGTTTCTTCAGCTCTGAGTGGGGATAATGATCCACACGAGGCTGAGAGGGATTGAGATCCGTTGCTGGAAAAGGCCAAGGCAGCCTTGGTGTGAAACTGTTTCCCTTCAGAGCCAAGTAAATTCAAACCAGGACAGTTCTTTGCCGTTCATTGTGCGTTTTATGACAAGTTGATTCATCAGGTTAGCATTTGCCAAGTGCTGTTTCTTCGTGCCTTTTGCGAGGATGAATTAGTTGATTATTTCAAACTGGCTCTAACTGTGCTGCCGCTGGCTTGATGGGGCTAAAGGGAATGTGTGAGTGGGAGAGTGGAGAGGTGAGGGCCTCCCAGGGAAGAGCGAGATGCTCACAAGAGGGAAAAAGGTGGTTCTGTTGTTGTCCAAACATTGCAACAATCCAGCTCATATTTTGGTTTGAGTGTCCTTTTGAAGTCAGGATGTTCCCCAAGGGGAGCCTGCTTGCCTTTTTCGTGTGAGCTTGGTGCTTCTGACAGGGAGGTTGGAATTATTCCTTAGGAAGAGATTTCTAATAGGCCTCATACTGAAGTGAGAAAGCGATGTTCTTCCCCTTAACCAACGGGATCACGTGGACAGCTGTCCCTACGGCACCGTGTACCTGTCGCCTCCGTCAGACACGAGCTGGAGAAGGTTGGTAGCACCGTCGTGTGTGTTGACGTTTGGGCTGTGTTCTCTGGTTCCACAGCACTTCCATGTGCTGCAGAGGCTCCCCCCAGCAGCTGGGCATCCAACTTGCCATGTCTGCCTGAATTTAGAAACCTGAGTTTGTCTTTGGTCCTGCTTATTCTTTTAGATTTCCTGCTTTTCCACTTAAATTACATCAGCTGATGTGGTTGCTTTAAAGGTCACTCTTGCTGGATGTTCCAAGGGAAACCCCATGAGTGTTGGGTAGGAAAAGACTTGGGTGTTCCTCACTGCTCAGAGGCTGCGCTGGGCTGCCCTGGTGTGGAAAGCAGTAACAAGCTGCCAGTTCCACCCCTTGAGCTCTTGGTGTTGGGGGTGCAGAGGTGCCTGAGGTCTGCAAAGGACGGTTCACCCGTGAGACTTGTGCTGGCTGTGGAGGTCCCCGCCCCCACAACACACCAGAACCAGTCCCTTAGCCCCACTGTAGGGGGGTTGCTTTCCAAAGACTGGTACAACCAAGGATGTAGAGGCAGCTTTCAGCTCCAAACTGGTGCTGTGTGATCACACATCATCTTAACAGAGCGTAGCAAATGGCTTTCTAATGCCACCCACCAATTTATCCTGTCCTACTCTCAATCCCATTAGGGAAACAATTGCTCTTTAAACTCGAACTAATTTCTCTACAAATGGGTTGTTTCCCAAGGAAATTGGGCCTGGGATTTGCCACATGGAGGTTTTGTTTGTTCACTTGCAGTGTATGCAAGGTTTGCTGAGTTGGTTGTGTTTCACTTAGTTTTTCTTTCATTTAGAGAACCCAACAGTAAAATGGGGTTTGGGGGGGGGTTTCTTTGCCTTTCTTTCAGGACAAATTCGGATTCTGCCTTGCACCAGAGCACTATGGCTCCAGCTCAGCAAGAATCCTTTTCGGGAGGGTCACAGGACATGCAGCAGAAAAGAGGTAAAGGGAGAAAACAGTACTAAGTATTTCACAGAATCAAGGAAGGTTAGGGATTGGAAGGGACCTTGAGAGATCATCCAGTCCAATCCCCCTGATCACCCAGATCCAGTTGCACAGGAACACGTGCGACTCCAGAGAAGGAGACTCCACAACCCCCCTGGGCAGCCCCTTCCAGGGCTCTGTCATCCTCACCGGGAAGAAGGTCCTTCTCACATTGATGTGGAACCTCCTCTGTTCCAGCTCACACCCACTGCCCCTTGTCCTATCACTGGGTGCCCCTGAGCAGAGGCTGGCTCCATCCTCCTGACACCCACCCTTCACATATTGATCAACATTCATGGGGTCACCCCTCAGTCTCCTTTCTCCCAGCTCAAGAGCCCCAGCTCCCTCACCCATTCCTCATCAGGGAGATGCTCTCCTCCCTTCATCATCCCTGTGGCTCTGTGCTGGGCTCTCTCCAGCAGCTCTGTGTCCTTCTGGAACTGAGGGGCCCAGAACTGGACACAAGATTCTAGAAGTAACTTTCAGAGCATCACACTTCAGATTATACAGACACACAGCTGCTGTCACTCTGTCTCTGTACTTAACGTTGTTGGGATTCAGCTACAGCAGAACTGGAGCGAAGGAGTTGTCTTGGGTTAGAGACCCCCAACTCTCTTTTAGCCAAGAGCTTTTAGCTAAAGCACCAGACACAAAGGGAGGGTTTAACAAACCCACTGATGAATCTGTAGGCAATGAAACAACAGACTCGGTGTGTGGCGGGGGGAAGGCAACAAAGCTTTTCATTCATTCCCCCTACCCCCAGACAGACCCTACACATGACAGAGACACAGGGAGTTTAGGCACAGTGCTCCTAACTGAACTGAGAGAAAGTGACCAGAACATCTGCAGAAATTGGGGTGGTTGTCCATCCTCTGAAAAAATCCACAGACATTTGCAGAGAAGGACTCAACTCTCATAAATCTCTCAAGTTCAGGATCACCCCAACAAGCAAACAAGATCCCACAGGTCAAGACAAAGTGATTCTCTTGATGTAAATTTTCCTCCAAGCTGCGAGCATTTTCTCTCAGTGGCAGCAGTGCAGCTCTGAAGGAGACAGGGTGACATCCAGGATGGAGAAGAAGGTTGAGGTCACTGAGGGAGGAGGAAGAGAGGGGAATGGAGGGGGGCAGAAAACTCTCTTTTCACACTTTTCAAACCCAAACTTTCTGCAGAAAACACACAAATGGAATTTAGAGATTCTGCTCAGCTTTTAAAGCAGCACAGGAGCACATTCACCTTTGTGGGTTCCTGGACCCCATATTCTGGGACTCTCAGACCCTGCCCTGTGAAGAGCAGGAATCTGGGCTGCAGGCTTCTAGTGCTTTGGCTGCTCTCAGCTGTACTGAGGGTTTCCAGGAACTGCCAAACAAGGGTAAAGTGTGTGCTCAGGAGTACAGCGTTGTAAACCAGAAGAACTTCATCTGGGTGTCGTTTGGGGTGCTGAGCTCACCAGTGGATTGACCCTCTGAGGTGGTGCATACTAACAGGGCTCTGAGAATGCTGCTGGTCAGGAGCTGGAGCAGTGAAACCTCCAGCACCCACCGTGCTGGGGCCCTCTGCTGGCCCCTGTTCCCTCTGTCAAGTCAAAAAACCCTCTTAAATCTCTGTAGAAAATTTTCATCCTTAAACAACCACCCAGAGACAGGTGAACTTGCAGACACATGAGCTGTCCTACAGCTCCTCCAGGTACTTTTAGAGCTGCTCATCATTAAATAATGACCACCTAAACCACAGTATCACGCAAATACAGGCTTATAGTCACCAGTTCAAGGCTCTTGGTGATGCTGACTGGGCTGTCTTTTGGCACCTTGCTTTTAGCATGAGGAAACAGCTGATTGCTTTGGACACACAAATGTGCTTGGAGTGTGGAGGAGTAACAGCTCGGTGGACTTCCTCCCTCCCAGGGGGATGCTCTGGATTTTTCCCCCCTTGAATTCATCCTCTGGGCTACCCCTTAGAGGAACCAGTGGGCATCGCTTCTGCAAAGAGCAGGAGAGGAAACAGTAGGGCCTGAGGTACATTTGTCTGCTTAGATCTAATCAGTAATTTAGAGGCCAAAATCTTGTCGAGTCTTGTTTGGGTTGGGTTTTTTGAGGCTGATAATATCCCTTTGCTAATGAAATCACAATTTTAGTCTCTTCTGGTGTTTGTTGTCTTTAAAATTTGATCTCGTAGCGGCAGAGCGCTGCGGTTTCCTATTCAGAGATTATAGATTAGTTCAGAATTTTCAGATCTGGAAACGCCTGACTGAGAAACCCAGTGTGACAACACAACTCCTTTTGTTCTCCTTGTTGTAGTTCTGTTGCTGACTGTTCCTGGAATGGAGGAAACCACCTCTGAGGCAGACAAAACCCTCTCGAAGCAAGGATGGGACACTAAAAAGGTGGGAATCTCTTGCGACAAAGCACACGTGTTTAGGTAAACTAATGCTCACAGCATTGTCAGCCAACTCAAGCTGCTTGCAGAGAATAGAGATTAAGTGCTGGATTTAGATTAAATGCTGGTTTGGGCATCCATTTAAATCAATAAAACCACATGGGTGACAGATACCTTGTGCAGAAGACCAGCTCATCTGTAGAAATGTACTGAATTAAATAGAACTCACTGACTGAACTCTATGCTTGAAACCCTAGCAGTACCTTTAAAAATACCTTCTTTCTATTTTAGACTGGGTCATCGAGACCTAAATCATGTGAAGTTCCAGGAATCAAGTGAGTTTTGAGCTATTTATTTATTACTTATTTTGAAAGAGAGCATGGAAATCTCGGAGAAGACATGTTGTCTATTTATTGTCCTCTTGGTTTTGAATTTTCTGAAGAGCCCTTAGATGGTCGAAGTCCACACAAGAGACACAAAACCAAGGCAGAACCTCTCTGAGTGAGGGGTGACCTCTCGCTACATCTCCAATGGGTTTGTCTGCAAATGTTTAGTTCTTTAGGTGGCACCTTCCTTTAACAGAAGCACAGAGTCACAGAACATTAGGGATTGGAGGGGACCTTGAAAGATCATCCAGGCCAATCCCCCTGCCACAGCAGGATCCCCTAGATCCAGTTGCACAGGAACAGCCCAGGTGGGTTTTAAGCGTCTCCAGAGAAGGAGACTCCACAACCCCCCTGGGCAGCCCCTTCCAGGGCTCTGGCACCCTCACTGGGAAAAAGTTCCTTCTCACATTAAGGTGGAACCTCCTCTGTGTTCCAGCTTACACTTGTTCTGTCAGTGGGTGCCCCTGAGCAGAGCCTGGCTCCATCCTCCTGACACCCACCTTTTCCATACTGATCAACATTCATGGGGTCACCCCTCAGTCTCCTTTCTTCCAAGCTCAAGAGCCCCAGCTCCCTCAGCCTTTCCTCATCAGGGAGATGCTCCACTCCCTTCATCATCTTTGTGGCTCTGTGCTGGGCTCTCTCCAGCAGCTCTGTGTCCTTCTAGAACTGAAGGACTGGAACTGGACACAAGATTGCAGACGTGGTCTCCCCAGGGCAGAGTAAAGGGGGAGGAGAACCTCTCTCCATCTGCTGACCACACCCCTTGTGATCCACCACAGGTGCCCATTGGCCTTCTTGGCCACCAGAGCCCATTGCTGGCTCCTGGTCATTCCTTTCTTAAAAAAGACTTTTGTGAAGGATCTGTCGAGGCTGAAATTTGTACTGAGGTCTCTCTTGTGCTTTGTTTTCTTCTCTCTCTTACTTAGCATCTTTCCATCCGCTGACCAGGAAAACACTACAACGCTGATTCCTGCCACGCACAACACGGGCGGCTCCCTGCCAGACCTGACAAACATCCATTTCCCTTCCCCTCTCCCAACACCCTTAGACCCTGAGGAATCCACATTCCCAGCCCTCAGTAGCTCCAACAGCACCGGAAATCTTGCTGCCAATCTGACTCACTTGGGCATCAGCACTGCCAATCAGGGTAAGAGCTGCCTCCCTGCTTTGATGGGGACCCTAGTGCTGCAGGTTGTGTTGCTGAATGCTCCTGCTGTGTCTGAGCTGCAGTTGTGCTGCAGTGCTGACTGACATTTCTTTAGAAACAAGTTTTATCTGGCCATTTCTGCACGGGAAGGTGGGAAGGCTGTGTGTGGTATGACTGGCAAACTTGACTTTCATTTTTCGTGATGCCCAGATCTGCTTTTTGAGAGGTTTTCTCATTTGTGGGCTGGAGAGACAGCATCCAGAGCTGTAATTCACTGCACAGAACCCCTCTAGCACTGCTCTTACAGAAATGTCTTTTTGTTCCTTCAGAAAGGGGTTTCCTTTTGTGCTTCATCCAAAGGAGATCTTTTTCGAGCAGTCAAGACTGATGTGGAGCCTTTACAAGGTGCTGCTTCAGTCTGGGAAATACTCAGTTTGAATATTCAGGCTCAAGATGTAGTGGGGCTTTAGGAAGCGACACCAAGGGCATCCCTGGGTCTCTCATGCCCTCACTCTCATGCCCTTTGTGTTGAAGTTTTCCCCTCCTGGCAGTGTAGAACGTTGCAAGTTCTCGAGAGGAGCTGTTGCTGTTTGAGCTGTTCTGTACGAAGAGTCTGAGTTGGGTTTGTTGTGGATTTGGGGCTTTGGCAATACTGATTATTTTAAATAACCAACCAACCCCCCATCCCCAAACTCTATTCTGTGCTAGTTTGGATCAGCGATAGTGTGGCCAGCGAGAGTGGGATGTAATTCTCCTCCTGTACTGGGCACTGGGCACATTCACTTCAAGACAGAGATTGAGGGGGTGGTGTGAGTCCGGAAGAGCAACAAGGGACTGGAGGGAAAGGCTGACGGGGAGAGGCTGAGGGAGCTGGGGGGGTTTAGCCTGGAGGAGGCTCAGGAGGGACCTTCTCCTTCTCTCCAGCTCCCTGAATGGAGGTTGTAGTCAGCTGGGGGTCAGGCTCTGCTCCCAGGCAACCAGCGCCAGGACGAGAGGACAGGGCCTTGAAGCTGCCAGGGGAGGCTTAGGTTGGATGTTAGGAAGCCCTTCCTCATGGAGAGGGAGATCAGAGCCTGGACTGGACTGGCCAGGTCAGTGGTGGAGTCCCCATCTGTGGAGGTGTTGAAGGCCATCCTGGCTGTGGCCCTGAGTGCCCTGGTGTGGCCACTGGGGTGATGTTAGGTCCTGCTCTGGTCTGGCTGAGCTCAGAGGGCTTTGCCAGCCTTAGTCATTCCATGTGGTTTCCTACTGCACTGCTGACCTCCTAGTTTCAGGATTAAATAGAAGTTTACAGGCAAATATCCTAAAGCACTGATTGTCATTTAAAATATCAATTCACGGGGTCATGCTCCTGTAGTTGTGAAGTGGGTTCCAGTTTTAATTGTCGCTGACAATCGCAGTCAGTCGGTTCCTAGAATAGAAATACAGTGCCGGATCCAAAAATACAAGTGTGTTTCCTGCGTTAGGCAGGATTCCCTCACCCACTTCAATCCTCTTCTACGCTGGGAAAAGGAAATCACTCTCATCAGGTTAACACTGTGTTTTGACGGAGCAGCTATATGTGAGAAGGTGGTTTCACCATTTGGGTCTGAAGCTGATGAGCAGCTCTCAGTGCCCTCTAACCAGCGTCCTGGTGTCAGAAGAGGCCCTGCACACAGTGTCAGTCTCTCACTCCAGCAGGACTCAGCCAGTCTGTGCCGGGTGTATAAAAACAATCAAACTACTTGCAGGGAGTTAGGCCAGGCTGGGTCACTCGATTGTTTTTGTGCTACCCATAATTAGCAAAGTAAACGGATAAACCCGAAGCTGTAAGTGTATAATTGCTGTGAAAACAGTCCCTGATCTATCAAAGACATAACAAACGAAAAGGAAACACTCGCTGATGCTTTTCTGCTTCTCCTTGGGGATTATCCCACAGTTTAATCATTGGCACAGGCAGTGTTTGGTGCTTTTTTTGACTGATTTCCCCAGACCTTTCCTTGCCTTTTTATCTTCCATCTCTTTAGCAGCAAACCCTAAGGGCTCTTGAGCCTTTTGAAAGGGCTCTGTTTTGCGTAGGGCAGGTCCCTGGGTGAGGAAATGAGCAGCTGTGAGGAGACCCACGACCTGCCAGCAGTTTCAGAACGCGTTTGTACCTTTGAGTTTGTCCCTTTGCTGACAGTTCTGTGAGACGCTGCTGGGTTTGAGAGCATCGTAGGGGAAGCCAGCAGTCCTTGGGATCTGCATGCTTTGAGCCAGTTTGCCTGCTGGCTCCTTGGCAGCCCGGACTTCCTGGCTCCCTGGCAGCCTGCCTGGAGCCTGGAACGTTTGCCAGGTGCCTAGGAGCTCGCAGGCTCTCGTGAGTTCCTCCTCTCTGGCAGTGCTGGAAGAACAGCTCACTAGCTAGATTGTCCTGAAATCACTTTCCATACTGTCGTGGTTCCTCTAGGGTAATGCAGAACATAGGGGAGATTTTAGAACTTGCAGGTTTTTGCCTTGAATTTGAGCAAGATTACAATCTTTGGATTGTTTATCCCTACCCCCTGCTCAGTCGTGAGTGCAAAGGATATTTCCTGTCCCCGTGTGCTGGTACGCTGTTAAGAACAGAGCACTTCCTGCAGAACCTGTTCTTCTCCTGCCTTTTCCATTAAATTTGCTTTTCTGATATCACAGGGTCCCTCTGATTAGTCTGATTCTATGATCTGTTATCTTCTCCTCGATGTCCAACAGAGCAGAACGTGCTCTGGGTTCAGTGAGTGCAGCCCAGGACGGGTGTGGGAGCAAGACCAGGGCTTTCTGTTAACCCTGAAGCTGTTCCAGTTTCCAGCGGTATCTGTGCGTGAACCTGAACAACTGGCACTGGTTTTGGTCCAGGATAAACCACAGGGATCTTCCGCTCTCGGGGCTGCTCTTTCAGCCTGAGACAATTAATTGCAAATTAGCAAATGATTTCCAGCCTGATGGGCTGAGGCTTGTGCAGCACTTTGCATTAAGTGTTTGTCCACTCCTGCCACTCGTTTGTCATCGTTTAGGTAATTACCTCTGCACCAGTATCAATAAAGTGCGACTCTGTGCCTGCTCTAAGCTGGTCTCTTCCTTCCTGGCAGGAATGACGACGACGCCAGCCCCTTCCCAGCAGCACCGCCAGCCGGCCGTCAGCCCCCTCTCGCTGAGCGCTGACTCCAGACGACCACAGTCACAGCAGATGTCTCCTACGCTCTCCCCTTTGTCACCAATTACTCAGGTAGGAGCTTACGGGGGCAATTAACAAGTTTTCAATCTCAGATTAATTGTCTTACCCTACGTGGGGAGAAGCTGGCTGTAACTTCTCTCTTGTCCTTGTGACTGACTATAACTTGGCCTGGCTGATCCTGCTGTGGCAGGGGGATTGGACTAGATGATCTTTCGAGGTCCCTTCCAATCCCTAATGATTCTATGATGTTTGAAAGGTGTTTCTGGAATCAGTGAGTGAAGCTCAGTTAGGTTTTTTAATTGATCTCCTGAGTGTGACTCTGCAGCTGACTAGGGTTTCAGCTTCTCACCTGGGCATTCAGAGCATTTGTTGTACACTGTGGAGCTACTAAGTCTTTTGAAACCTGTTCTTGACTGTTTCTGATCCTGTAGGTAACTTTTTAAATGTGAGATTAGCTTAGTACAGTTCTCTTGGTGAGAACTTGATATGCCTGAAAGCAAAGGGATTTCCCTGCCAGCAAGGCTCACTTTGCTTCTTCTTTTTAAGGCCGTGGCTATGGACGCATTGTCTCTGGAGCAGCAGCTTCCCCCGTACCCGTTTTTTACCCAGACAACTTCCCAGCAACAGCAGCAGACCCAGGTGGCCAGTACCCTGCCTCAGAACACTCCTTTAATGCAGACCTCTGGTTTACAGCGAGGAACACAGCTCCCTCCGCTCTCCGTCACGGTACCTTCTTCCATCCCACAGTCACCTCCGGGTAGCCAGACCCAGCCATCGATGGGCATAGACATCAACTCGGTAAGCGTGGGCAGCGCTGCGATCCGCAGAGCATCCCTTCAGCAGATGTTCTGTAGGGAAAAGGCCGGGTTCAGGCTGTTCAGGGTGGCTGTAGTTTGATAAAGTGATGGCCCTTATGACTCCGAGTCTGATCAGACCAGCGTAACCCTGTCAGCACTTTTTTCCTGCCCTGCTGCTGCCGTCGCACCGGTACGTGTTCAGGTTTCTCCCCGCACCCACTGTGTTACCCGGCCTGCTAAAGGCTCCAGGAGGTAGCAGAACTGATACAACCCCCTGATTTTCCAAAAGCTGCAGAGAAGCAGGTGGGTTCTGTCTGTACTTAGAACCCTTTTGATTTTAAGGCATTTTAGAGCGTAGGTTATTGGCTTCAGACATGGGTTTGTGGCTGCCAGGGAGAAACAGAGTGTACAGGTCCATATCCCGGTGATTTATGGACAGATTCCTTTTATGCTTGTTCTGTCATGGTCTGGTAGGACCATTAGGTGTGTGTGTCTGCATCTGAAAATCCAAGATGCAGAGCCAGCTTGAGGTTACAGGCTGGGGAATAACCTCACAGCCTGTTCTCTGCTCCTGCTGCCCTGCCGTGTCGGGTCTTGGCTGTGTGACCCGTTGTCTCCTCCTGCAGTGGTGTTGTGACAGGAACTGGGCTGAGAACGAGAAGAAATGTGTCCTTGTTCCCTGTTGATCTTGCGCGTGATCGGGGGTTTCATTTCTGGATGGAATCCACAATGATTGGGGTGAGGGCTGGGTGTGATCACTTCCAGCCCTGATGATTCAAGGATTCGATGAAATGTTGAACGATTTGTGCTGGTAAGTGCTTCTGGAAAGAAGCTTCATCCCCTTTAGAACTGGAACAGGAAGAGGGGAAGGACAAACCCAGCGGCTGGGAGGACACCAGCCCACCCAAAACATCTCCTGGTGTTTTGGTTACAAGACTCAGCGTAGCCACAGATAACTCTGATTTTCATTCTTTGCTTTCTGTGTTGCTTTCCTCATCCTTAAACTTCTTTATGACCTTAACATTTCGGGTGCTGAGCTTAGCTTTTAAAGCAACTGAGATCACAACAAAAAAACCTAAAGCTACTTTAACCAAAATCTCCTTGAACTTTCACAGCCTCCCTGATGATGTTGATGCTGGTTTTATAAAGCAGGGTGGGAATTAATTTTGCTGTAATAAAAAATATTGTAGAAAAACAGTATTTTTCTCCAGTTGTTCCAACCCAGGGTGATTTATGACCAGAAAATGGGAAACCTTTGAGATTGTGGCCTCATGAGGCCTGAGGACAACGGGAGTGTTGCTGGTACAGACCTGCAGAGCACAGCGGGTGCTCTCTCACAATGTCTGTTCCACATCCCAGGCTAAAATGCTGCTTTGTGGGGGATCCCAGTCTGCCTGGTTTTAGCTCCCAGCTTGGTAACGCACCCAGGCAGAGCAGGAGGATCTCCAGAGCAGCATAAACACAGGAGAAATATGGGGATGGCAGCTGAATTCCAGAATAAACAACACTCTTTTTAAGTGATTCCCAGCTTTCATGACCTCTTCTTGAATCCTTGGCTGAGCAGATTAATTATTTGTCTATTTATTTATTTTAAACTGACTGTGAGTGAGAGCAGGGAGCAGACACCCCAGCGGTGTTGCTGGAACAGCACCGTACCTGGATCCCTCCTGGCTGTGCCGTCAGCCTGTGCCACACCGGTGCCTTAACTCTCTCCTGTTTGTAGCGGTGTCTCCGTACGTAACAGCCGAGAACTGCTGAAGAGGATGGTTTCTCCCAGCTCCCTTGAGCTGGAGATGCCAGCTGTTGATAATTTTCCAGCCTTCCATCAATGCCATGGTCTTTAATTCTGTGTTGTTCTGTAGGCTTCCCTCCAGCAGTACCGCAGTAATGCTGGATCCCCAGCCAACCAGTCTCCCACCTCTCCTGTCTCCAATCAAGGCTTCTCTCCTGGCAGCTCCCCTCAAGTAAGGGACTCTGTGCTTCCACAGGCCTTGCTTCTCGTGTTTGTTTTTAGTTGAGTCTCTCATTACTGACCCATAGTTGTCTCACTGTAACTCTGTGTGCCTCATGCATTACCGGTGTCTCATCTTGTTCTCAGCTTCATTCAGGCTCAGAGTTTTCTGGTAGCTGGTGAATTGCCCTTTGACTGAGCAGAGCTGCTGTTTGAGCGCTGTTCAACCTCAGTTACTTGGGGCAGACCGTGGACAGAACCTCCAGGCAGAGCCTGTCAGTCAGCGATGCCGTGTGGGAGCTGATGGAGAAGGGCAGAGGAGAGAGAGGGAAGCCCAAGTGCCTCCTGCAGCAGGGTAGCTCCTGTGGCACTGAATACCCCTCATGTGGCCAAATGCATTTACATCAGGACCTTTTTTTTTTCACATGAGAACCTGCCCTTGGGAAGCAAACAGTGGGGAGAACGCTCTGAAAACCAGCACTGTCGTGGCTGGCAAGAAGTGGGTCCGTGCACGCTCTGTCCTGCATGCTCACAGCTTTTTTAGGAAGTTCTTTAGCAGGAGGGTGTGTTGAACACTGGAACAGGTTGCCCAGACAGGGAGTCGAGGCCCCATCCCTGGAGATCTTCAAGGGGAGGCTGGACAAGGCTCTGGGCACCCTGATCTGATCAAAGCTGTTGCTGCTCCCTGCAGGAAGGTTGGACTGGATGCCCTTTGCAGGTCCCTTCCAACCCAACACGTGCTGTGATTCTGTGCCTTTTCCTTCCCACGTGTGAGTTTCCTGACACATCCCTGTGTCCTGCACACACCAGTCCTAGTGTGGGGTTTGTGCAGTCCCCTCCCCACGAAGGGGAGGTGCTATCAGCCAGCAGCAGGACAGTTACAGCCGAGCCCCCAGTGCAAGGGGGAGTGCTTGTGCTTCACTGCAGAAACTACCAGCTACTGCTAAAACGGCTCCGTGTGGCTGCCCCTGTCTTGGATCCCACCTGTAGAAACGAGGGGCAGGAAACTCTCCCAGAGCACTCACTTTTCAGACTCTGTCAGAGTTTTCTGTTTCATTGTTCAAGGCTGTAAGGAGGATCCGTTCCAAGTAAGCGCTGCCCCTTCATGGTTCCATGGCAGCAGTCTTGTCTCTCCTTGCCCTTAGCCAGACACAGGTCACTGTTAAGCTCAGGAATAGATCCAGTGTCAGGGCTGTCTGGATTTTCTTAACCCTTGCTTGATGGTTTCTTCTCTCTGTTCTGGCTGTTCTACCTGTCCTGGTGTGTGCTGTGGCTCAGAGAAGACATAGTCCGTAGGCTGCTCTGGGCAGGCTTTGCTGCAGATCCTCAGTGGGGCAGCACGTTTGATTTTTGCATTGATTTTCTTTCCCCTTTGGCTTCTCAATGACTCTTTCTTGGTTCTGTCCACAGACCTTTTGCCACTGGTCAGTCTCAGGCACTGGAGTGCAGCCAGCACACGCTTGACTTTTATCCTGTAAACTCCCGCTCAGACTTTGCTGTTTTCAAGTGGGACACAGTAACTGCATGAAAGGAAGAGGGTTCGTTAGTGTCACCTCTTGTAGTATTGGCCTCCTAAAAATACCCTCCCCGCTCCACCCAGTCCTTTATTTTTGCTGAGTGAAAACAGAGACAGCTCTTTCATCAGTGAACCAAGAGCAAGGAGCTGTCGGTGGTGATAGAACTCTCAAGGTTGCAAATAGAAGCAGTGGGGGAAGAAAACCCTGTTCAGAAGGGAAAAACCCATTTGTGGGTTGTGATGATGAGAGGGGCAGCTCCCAGGCAGGAGGATCCAGCAGTCAGTAACCTGCCAGGAGCCAGAGCAGGACGGTTCCGGCAGCAGAACAGTCTGGCAATGGCTGGTGAGAGCGGGTGGGCGCCCTCCGCTCGCTCTCTTCTCCCCCGTTAACTGAGATCAGCGTGACGAGGGCCATCCTTTAAACCCCAGAAACCAGTGGCTCCCTTTTAGATCACCTGCACTTCATTCACCAGAAGTTATTCCTCATCTTTCCACATCTCCAGATCTCTTTGCTCTCGTGTGTTAGATGTGTGTGCGAAGGTCTTCCAGCAGCAACGGAAAGGCTCTGCTTGTAGCTCCCAGCTCTGTGTTTGCATGGCTTTTCATCGGCTCGTGCGTTACTGCTTCACTTCCCTAACACCTGCCACACTGTTCCAATTAGCTAGAGCTCTGCTTTCCCTAGTAGAGTGGCTCTGTACTGGATGATATGGTATGTATTTTTAGATTAATAATTTAAGCCAGGGGTTTTGTGGTTTGGGGTTTTGTTGGGGTTTGGGGTTTTTTTTTTTCCCTTGCAGTCACCACATCATTAACCCACGAAGATGTACTGTTGACAAAACAGACCTCACCCAGCGTGTCTGGAGGAGATGGTGTTAGCAAGATGTTTTTCACAGAGCTGTCGATAAATTATTCTAGGACTGGGAAGTGTTGAAGTAATGACATTTCCAGCTGATTTCCTTTGGGAGTTCCAGTGCTTACAGATGTAATAACTGGGATATTTCGGAGCTGAGGAGTCAATACTGGCCTCTATGTTTATTATTTTTTACTCAGCTTGAACTTTGTAGGGTGGGAACAGTGCTCAGTGCAACGCAGAGGCTTTTAGGGGTTTCCCTACTCCTCTGAAATTTGGGGTTAAAGGCAAAATCCACCTTGATCCTCTCTGGAGCTCTCAGACAGCAGTTGTGCTCCTTTAGCTCACGTGGAGTTTGCGCTGTTTTGTTAGAAGTTGTTGTAAAACCACTGCAGAGCTCTGAGGCTGCTGGGGATGGGGATGGTTGTTCCTGTGAAAGGGTCAAGCTTGGCTGGTCCTGGGCTGCTCACTTGTGGTAGCTCTGCCTCTCACTGCTTCCCTTAAAGAAAGGTGCGACGCGGGTGGCCGTGGAGCAGTGTCAAGTTTGAGTGGCTGGGCAGATGTGGCAGGGATCAGTGCCGCAGAGACAAGCGGGGCGTCGTGGTTTGTTTGAGCAGAGCTTTGCTTTTGCTCTTGTTAGCCCTAACAGTGACTCTTGCTTGTGATGGTTGGTAGCTTCTCACAGCCCTGCCTCGCGTGAGGGACAGAGCAGCCGCCGTTGGCTTAAGGAATGGATGATAAACGGCCGTATGGGTTCCAGTTAGAACCTTTGGCTCATTTTATCAGCTTTGAAAGAGGGCAGAGATGTCCTTGGTCACTGCTGCCCAGGAACGTGAATTTGAATCTTAGTTTTGTTCGTAAACCCCTGTTCTTGGTGCAGGCTCTGTTTAATCAGTTTGGAGGATGAGCTGGCTGCACTGAGTGAAACCTCTTCCATACCCAGAAGTTACTGGGTGACCTCTGACCAGGGTTTGGAGGCAGCTGCCCATGACCTGCCC
Source organism: Rhinopomastus cyanomelas (assembly GCA_013400115.1). Lineage (NCBI taxonomy): Eukaryota > Metazoa > Chordata > Aves > Bucerotiformes > Rhinopomastidae > Rhinopomastus > Rhinopomastus cyanomelas. The sequence continues at coordinate 117,227 of VXBP01001327.1, read as the reverse complement.
TGACTGCCGGCACCACAGCTCTGTATTGCCAGCACTCGGATGTCCTCCAGGCACTCTGCTCTGCAGCTCATTTCTCTCTTTGGGCAAATCCAGACTGGGCTGACAGTGGGGAGGTTTTTCTTTGCTTTAAGAGGAGCAGAGTGTTGCTGCTGCCCCATCATCCCCTCTCATGGAGGTTATGGGCATTTGAACCTGTTTTTATACCAGACTTGTTCTCTCCCTGCATGCACCTTGTTGGGATACAACTGCTGAGGTTGTTCAGCCTGGAGAAGAGAAGGCTCTGGGGGAACCTGATAGCAACCTTCCAGTCCCTGAAAGAGGCTACAAGAAGGCTGCAGAGAGGCTGTTTGCAAAGGGCTGGAGGGATAGGATGAGGGGCAGTGGTTTCACGTTGGAGAAGGGCAGATTGAAATGGGCTGTTAGGAAGAAGCTCTTTAGTGGGAGGGGGGTTGAACACTGGAACAGGTTGCCCAGGGAGAGAGCTGAGGCCCGTCGCTGAAGATCTTTAAGGGGAAGCTGGACAAGGCTCTGGCCAACCTGATCTGGTTGAAGATGTCCCTGCAGGGAGCAGGGGTTGGACTGGGTGCCCTTTGGAGGACCCTTCCAACCTGGGCCATTCTGTGATTCTATGAAAACGTCGTTCGCTGGCGTTTTTGTGTTCACTCGTGGACACCATCGGAAGCTTCTGAGTATCTTCATCATTGGCCGAGCTGGGGGCTTTGAGCTGTGGCTAGTGTGACTCTGCCCTGATGCTCTGCAGCCTGTTGCTTTATTTCTTACTCTCCTTTGGCTTTCAAGGAGAAAACATGCAGTCTCCCTCTTGTATCAGGTAGATAAACCCGCTGGGAAGTGCTCTGCAAGGGACTGCATTGGGTTTTCTTCAAGTTTGATAGAAACTCTCCGTGCAAATTGTATTTGATGGGCACCACCTTTCAGAAGTGCTCTGCCGCTCGGTGGGTTTTTCAGCTGAAGTGTCAGAACTGGGGAGATCTCTAAATAAGAAACTCCCTGTGATGTCTTTGTGAATTCTTTGGGACAGGGTGAAACCACTGACCTCTGATCCCCTTTAAGAGTGACTGATAAATGATGGAGAATAACTGATAAACACTCGTTGTGCCGGAGGGGGTGGTAGAACTAGCAAAGCTGAGGAATTCCACCCGAGCTTTGTGCCTTGGATCTGCTGCTCACTCGCTTCACTGGGCTTCCTCGTTACCTTGTGTGACCCACAGCTCCTGAAAGATGGCTGTGACTCGTCCGTTGTGTTTTGGCATGCCGTGGTCTCGGGGAAGGAGGTTGTGGGAGCTGCAGGCTCTGCCTCGCGTCGTGTGGCTGCTGTGTGGGGTCTGTCTGTCGCCCAAACCGACGCCGTGTCACCCAGAAGCTGAAGTCGCAGCGTGATCTCTTCCTTTGGTTTATTTTGGTGTCGTTTTAAATGTATCCCTCGTGTTTCTGAGCGCACTCGTCCGCTTGCACAAGCCAGACCTTTTCCATGTCGTGTGTCTCCTCCTGAGGAAGTTTGTCTGGTCCACCCTGGCTGGGGTTTGGTGCCTGCCCTGAGGGCGGCGGCGCAAGAGGGATCGGTGTGTTGGAGGGAAATCCCGCCTGGATTTGACTCCGCTGACGGTTAGAGGTGGTTGATGACAGAGGGCTCTGCTCGCTGCCGTGGAGAAGACGCGTTCGCCAGGCTGCACACCGTGGGGACACCTGTTTGTGAGACGTTTGCACCATAAAGACTCTGTTTTGTTTTCAGCATTCTTCCATTCTGGGCAGTGTATTTGGTGACTCCTATTATGATCAGCAGATGACAGCTAGGCAGGCTAATGCCCTATCCCATCAGGTGAGCAAATTCATCTCGGATTCTCAGCGATACCTCAGCCGCTTTCGGCTTAAAATAAGTATAGATCAACCTCTGATTATTTTATGTGACATCTCCTCCTGTCCATAGAGTTTTACTTCTGTTCTTTTTAGTTGGCAATTCTCGGGACTTTCTTTATTTCCACTTCTTTTATCCCCTCACTTATCCTTCCCCCTCGTCCCCCTTAGCCATCACAGAGGCTTTTAAATTGCTCTGCCAGTTGGGTTAAAAAATAACGGCAGTAAGTTTTACCCCCCTCATGTAACCTCACTGAAGGGTGGACTAGATCATCCTGGAGATCCTTTTCCAGCCATAATGATTCTGTTTCTGGATGGCAGAGCTTGGCCAGCTGGCACGTTGATTCGTTCCATGAAAACATGCTCTGCTAGCAAGAGGAGATGAGATGGCTTCTGCCCGAGTTGGTAGCAGAAAACTGAGTTAGCAGCATGAATTCTGTTTTGTTTCATTTTAAACTTTGCTTTAAATCTACCTTTTCTTCTGTTCTTCCAATATCTAAAGCAACGGCTTTACTTTTGCATTCACCCTCTCCTGTCATCCCCCCAACACTTTGAATTTGGCAGTGTAAACTCTTCTGCAAAGTTAAGTGCAAATAGTTGGTGTTTTAAGCAACGAAACCTAAAGATGAATTTGTTTGCCTGCTGCCTCGCTGCCTCTTTCTCCGTTACTCCCCGTACTCGAGCTGTGTAAGTTGTTTTCTCTGTTTCCTGATGGTTAGAAGTAATAATTCCTTTGTGCCTTGATCTTCAGCTTGAACAGTTTAACATGATAGAAAACGCCATTAGTTCCAACAGCCTGTACAGCCCCTGTTCCACCCTTAACTACTCCCAGGCCGCTATGATGGGACTCACAGGCAGCCATGGCAGCTTGCAGGACTCGCAGCAGCTCAACTACTCCAGCCATGGAAACATCCCCAACATCATTCTTACAGGTAAGAAGATCTCAGAGTAAAACCACCCACCCGGGTTGTGCACTCCCAGCCGAGAAGGGAACAGGCTGTTGCTGACTCTGAAGGTTTGGTTCCACCTGCTGTAAACCCCGTGTCAGCGCTCTGCGCTGCTGCCCCGGTGCTTGGGGAGCTGTCTCTCTGGGTTAATCCCAGTGAACAGGTAGAGCTGCAGCGGCAGCACGGATTGTCCTACAGGCTGTCCCTGCCCGAGTTCACCGGAGCCATTGCCGCAGCGAGGGGGAGGCTGTGAGTGCCCAGCTTCCTCGAGGTTGGCAGCAGCGGATGGTTCAGTGTCACATATGGTGGCAAATCTGGTCCCAGTTGGACATTCGGAAACAATCTCTGCCCGGGCTGCTGAGGAAACACTAGCTCGAGCCATATTGCAGCCAAAGGCTCTTGCTGGTCAGAGTCACAGAAATGTAGGTTACTCCTCCTACACCTGAGGGAGAGAAAGGGCTCTGGAGTGACACCCCTTTGCCTCCCTGCGTACGCAGATGGGATTTTGCTGGGTCTGTTGTCGCGATGGTTCTGAGGTGCTCTGACAAATCTGTCCTTCAGCTGGAGATGGGGAAAGATGGGTCTTGACTGAACTTCAGCCTTAGCTTGATGAATTAGTCCAGAATTTTTTGCAAACTGACCTGTGATTCCTCTGCCTGGCATCTCGCTCACTGCCACATCCTGCCCACACTTTTCTGTTCTCTTCTGTTTCCTGCAGTGACAGGAGAATCTCCCCCCAGCTTATCAAAAGAACTGACCAGCTCTTTGGCAGGAGTGGGAGACGTCGGCTTTGACGCTGATTCCCAGTTCCCTCTGGATGAACTCAAAATTGACCCTTTAACCTTGGATGGACTGCACATGCTGAACGACCCAGACATGGTCCTCACCGACCCCGCCACAGAGGACACGTTCAGGATGGACCGGCTGTGAGGCGCAGAGCAGAGCGTGGGAATGGCGCATGTTCCCGGAGCCCAGCCGAACTGGAGAGTCCGATGGGTCAGTCGTGTCGGAACAGGAGCTGCCCAGAGTGGCAGCTCTGTCCTGTACAACATGTACAATGAGTAAAGCTTGTCGTTCTAAGCTTGCAGCGCTGCAGACCCCCACTCCCTGTCGCGCCGTATCTCACCCCTTATCCGCTCATTGCCATTAATGAGAAAGGAGTTGCCATCAGCCTTTTCTTCTCCAGAGCCCCCCCTCCCCTCCCCCCCACCAGAGCTCCAGCGTTTCGTTGTCGGTTTATCCTTTGCACTAAGGAAAGGGGGTGGGTTCAGGCAGCCCAGGCGGCTTCAGAGCCGGGGGACAGAGGTTCTTTCTGAAGTACCAAGCTGTCGGCTGCGGTTCGAGACAGGCAAGCGCCGGCTGCGCCCCCTCCGCTCCCCACACCGATTCAGAAGCAAATCCGTGTGGCCACCCTGGGGAGGAGGGGCTGGGGATGGGGAGGTTGTGGGGGGGACTTCTACCCGTTTGGCTGGGCTTTGTGCAGCTGCTTCGCAGAGTAAAACCGCTTCTTCCTTTATGCTATGGCCACGTTTGTTTTCAGGTTTGTTCCCCTGACTGTCGCCCTGCACCCAGCGCCTCTTCCTGGGCCCCCAGCACTTGCGTGCCCTTGGCCAAGCGGAGCAGCAGCCTGGTAGCCCAGGCCAGTCAAACAAAAACTCAAAGGCAACTGCAAACACTACTTTCAAAGCTTTTTTTTCCCCTCCCTTAATGAAAACAAAAGGATATATATGATATATATATTTCTAGATATATGTATACATATATATAGCCAGCATTTCTGAGCACACCGAAACCTACTCTAACTCATTACTTGATGAGCACGAGGAGGGATCCGACCGTCTTTTAAAGCAGCTCAAAGAGTAGAAGAGACTAACCCACAGAGCAAATCCCTACCATCACTTAGTGAGAGAGATTCCTGAGCAACAGGAAGGGCATTTCTATCGTTCTATGACTCCGTGATGGCGATGCCTGCCTGCAAGTCACGACAACTCTTTATTTTGTATCTTACTCATTACTTCTTCTGTTATTTATGACCTTTTTTGGGGGTTTCTTTTGGTTTTTATCATTTTTTTAAAAAAAATAATATTAATTTAAATCTTTGGATATTAGGAAAAGTAGCTCAACTACCTAACAGCCGATGATGCCCTCCACGTAACACTTGTAAAGTCCATCCTTTTCTGTGGTTTTATTCCAGAAGTATCTGATACATATATTATATATAGAGAGATATTTTTATCTAACTGGAATTTTCAACAGCTGTTGAGCGGAAGGAAGGAAGCCTCGAGGCAAGTCTCGATGTTTTCCTTTGATAACAGTAGAAAGAGAGTGGCAGGAACTTAGACATTCCTTCTCTCACCCTGGAGGAAAAACCAGCTTGCTCCACAGGGAGCAGCACTGTTTCCTCAGAGAGGCTGAGATGCCCTTAAATTCCCAACAGACTCTGTTAGTCCTCATTAATATTCTGCGTGTAATGGACACTCTGTCTAGGGTAAAAATAACAACCCCAGACGCTCCGTGGACTGGGAGGTGCTGGTTTTGTTTAAGCATCCTGGCTGAACTGGGGGGGCATTCCCAGCTCTTGGTGTTTTGGGATTTTTCTGAAGTTTGAAAAATGCATTTAAAGGTTTAGCAGCAGCCCAGCAGTCACTGCCTGGGGCTCTGCTAAAGCATCCTGTTCACCCCACTGCAGTGACAGCTCTGTGAGTCCAGGACCCTCCTCTTCAGTGGATTAACTCTGAATCTTAGCAACCAATCGATGTTGGATGTCGCACCCTGAGGGGAGTGAGTACCTGCTTGAGGAGAGCAGCTCCAGGCAGTAGGGGTTGAACATCCACTTCTAGTTTTGCTGAATAGAGCCTCGATAAAAGAGCCACTTTAGTTGCCACTGCAGGATGGGTTATACTGGTCCCTGACTCGGGCACGGCTGCTGCACCTCCGCTCCCTTCTGACTCTGCGGCAGCCGGGTTTGCTGTTGGGTCTCTCAGAGGTATCTGTTCTGGCTCGCCTGTTGTGACTCCCGTGCAAAAGGAATCCCAAACCCCTCAGCTCCACCAGCTCTGCTGGTGCCGATCCCCTCGAGAAAGCTTTTCCTGGCTGTTTCCACAAGCAGTGCCAGAGCTCGGCAGAGGCGCTGGGCTGCTCTCGATGAGTCCTGCTGGGTTTCCGTGTGCTTCCAGCAATGGGTGGGACCCCGTCCCGAGATCCCCGCAAGCTCTGCTGAGCAGGGGCGTTGCTGGGGTCTCTCTAATCTGGGTGCGTGTTTGCTCATGTTTGTGCCATCGGTTTGACCATTTGCACTAAAGATGTTTTGTTTTGGGTTGTTTTTCCCCTCCCCGAATGCTGATCGTGTGTCTGTCCCTTTCCTTCCCCTCAGCCCAGAGGTTCTCCCACATCTTTGTGGTTTGTCAGGATTTAAGCCCTGTGGTCCCTGTTGACTCCTGCTGTCTGCCTGTGTCCGGTCGCTGATGCTTTTTCAAGTTAAGGTCGGGGGAGGATGCCCCGAAGGACAGGAGCGACGTGAGCGCGGAGACCCGCAGTCCTTAGCCGCAGGTCCGGGGTGAGGTGAAGCCGCTCCCGCAGCTCCCCCGTCGGTGGGGTTTCTGTCTGTGCGCGTCGCGCTCTCGGCCGAGTGACTCTCACGCCTGTAAACTCTTGTTTGGGATCTATGTTTGGACAAGCAGAGTCACTTCAGAACGAAGCATCAGGGCAGGAGAGGAGATGCCTCACGCGAGAGTCGCTGCGTGTAGCTGCGTGTGTACGTAAGAGCCCTTGTGTGTTCGACGTGTAAGTAGACACTGAAAATGGCCTTAATCTCAGACTCACTTGTCTGGATGCAACTATCACAGTTAGGGACCATCTAGTGGAGAGAGATCCACAGTTTATTCCTCCTGTGGGGGGCAAAGGGCCCTGGGGGAGCTGGGGGGGAGGCAGGTGGACAGCCTTCACTCCAACCCCAGCAGGGAAAAGCTGCTGCTGGTCCCAACCCTTGGAGATCCAGCAGGGTTGATCCCACAGCGCTAGCGTTTTGCTTCCCGGGTCTCCTGGTGGAGCTGCACTTCCAGAGGGACTTTCTCCCCTTTCCCCCCTTACCATGGGTAGTGTTGTGCGTGGGTAAGGCTGGTCTCAAAGCAAAACCAGTCTCGGATGTGGATGTGGAGTGGATCCCCAGTGCTTTTAGAACAAATAACCCGACTTTCTGTGGAAGTTTAATAGTTTTCATCTTCAACTGTGTGTGGAAGGGCACAAGAGCTGTTGGGAGCAGCCAGCCCTTCTGATCTGGGATGGAGCAGAGCAGAGGGAAGAAAATACAAAGAAAACCCGGGTATAACTTAGAACCTTTAGAGTTTAGTGGCATCAAACCTGGTGTCTCCAAGGGTCACTGTCCACCCAGATCTGCTGAGTTGAGTGACCGTACCCTGCTGTGTTCTTGTAGATTGCAGATAGATTCATGAACCAGACAGTAGAATTCCCAAGCGAGACTGTTGCGTTTGCCAAGACACTGGGGAAATCATAGGAACAAACCTCCAGAGAATCAGAAAACTGTGATTTTTTTCTTTTCAGAGAACAACCCGGCAGCGCAGGCGGGCGGGGAGGCTCTTTCATTGTACATAGTGTTCTGCATCCCCCGACGAACCCGCACGGGCCGCGGTCCGGTCGCTCTAGACGCATGCGTGACCGACCGCGGGCAGCCCCGGCCCTGCTGGCTCCCCTCCGCTTTGCATGGCAGGGAACAGCCTGAACCCTCCCCTGGTCACACACGGCCGCCGCCTGCGGGGTTTGGGGTTGTTTTATTTTACCCTTCATTTTTCGTTCTTCAAGAGGGGTAACGGCTTCTAGAAAAAGGCTGCAGGTTAAGTGGGGAAATAGTGACTTGTTTGTCCAGTTTGGGTACCTTTTAGTTTCAGTAGGGTTTTGGTTTTGAACAATGTGCCTGAGAACCCCCGGCGACAGGAGCATTATGGGGTGAGGAGCAAGCGCTGCCCTCTGCGGCACCCCGTCACGTACGGACTCCTCACAGCTCGGGTTTGACTGTGCTTGTCTCTACCAGCTTGGATGTCTGTAAACACAATAACTAAGGCTTGAGATCCGTCCCTTAATGAGCATGGTCCCCACCCTGGACCCTCCTCCCATCCCCACCTCTGCCCCGGCAGGGAGAGGAGACCCACCCCTCCACCTCCATCACCCTGTAGGTTCTGCTGCGCTTTCAGGAGATACCACCCCAACCCCCTAAGCGTTTATTCCTCTGCAAACCAGAGCCCCGTCACTGTGATGGCAAAGTGAAAGCGCAGGTAGCCTTTGTTACGTGTCTGTTCTTTTTAGAAAACCCAAGAAAAGCGGGGAGACACCCCCACTTCCCCCCCAAAAAAACCCCCAACCAATCCCAACTGATCCAACCCCAACTGATCCAAACGAACCCCAACCAACACCAGTCAACCCCAGCCAATCCAAACCAACCTCAACCAACAAATGAACCCCAAGCAATCCAACCCCAACCGATCCAAACGAACCCCAACCAATCCAAACCAACCAACAAACCCCGACCAACACCAGTCAACCCCAACCAATCCAAACCAACCCCAACCAACAAACAAACCCCAACCAACACCAGCCAACCCCAACCAATTCAAACCAACCCAGACCAACACCAGTCAACCCCAACCAACCAACCAATCCAGATGAACCCCCAACAAACCAAACCCAACCAACCTGAACCCCGTTCACCCCAGCAGAAACTTGTGGTGTTTCCTGTTGTCTGTATTTTCCGTTGCGGTTCTTTCTCCGCCCGGCGCAGTGTGGGCACGGATTGCATGTCGAGCCCGTTCTCTACGCGGGCACCCACCACGTCAGAACTCCCTCTGTATTATAAACAATTTTTACCTTTTTGAACAGGAGAACCCCCCCTCCCCATTGTGTGGAATTTCTTCTACTGCAAAATCAAACACTACAGGACCCCCTCCCATCCTCCCACAGCTGTTTATGTTATTTATTTTACTATTTGAGGGGATATGGGGGGGGGAGGGAGAGAAGGAGGGCGGGAGCGGGGTTGGGGGTGGCTGGTACTGCAGGGGCTGTTCTTGCCTTACGTGGGCTCGATCGATTTTGTCCAAATAAAAGCCTGAAGGGGTAAAATGCGGTAACTCTTTTCTTCAGTAGAGGTGGCTACGGAGAACCAAGCGGTTGGAAGCAGGAAAGGCGCCAGAGCTGCAGCGAGGAGGGTCCGTACAGACAGAAAAGGCAGCTGTGCGAGGTACCCAGGGCCAGGAGCGCTCGTGCTGCGAGTCTGCAGTGACAGTTAGCTGTTGGTGACAGCGTAGTGAGTACAGACAGCCTTGTCCAGCCCTCCCCAACCCATCCCGCTGTGCCCTAGTTTCTGTTAAACACAGTCTTTGGGAGCAGCTCACAGGACCCAAACCCAAGCACTTCCACGCCTCTGTGGTTGTGTGGCCGCCCTAGCTGGGCGGTGCCGATGCTCTAGCGGGGGGATCTTGCTGCTCTTCATCCTCTCCAGGAGTTTTGCTTTTGAGATACGAAGGTTCTGTCTGAGTGCTCTGCATTTCTGAAGGTCAGAGGTAACGAGACCAAAGAGAAAGAAGCAGGAACGGGTCCCTGCAGCCTTGTTTCCCAGCTTAAGGTGCAGTGGGACCACCAAGGCTCATGGATGGGGAACATCCCTGATGGCTGGAGGTCCCACTGAGGGTTTGGTGTTGGGACCTGATGGTCCTTCCCTCCTGGGGTGCTGAGCCTGGCTGTCTCCTCATCACCAACTTGACCCGAGGCTTCCCTAGGGCTGTGTGTTGTCTGCTCACTAAGCAGTAGGCAGGGAGCTGCCTGAAGAGTGTTTGTTTTGTTTTATACTGGATCTTCTTCCTTCTCAGTTTTGCTGTAAAGTAGCTACAGGGGAATGAAGTAGTCGCTACGTGTTTGAATTTTCTGTTGTCCGTTTTCTGCTCGCTGGGGAGTCGCGGTGATCTCCCGTCGGTGTTTCTGCTGTGTGCGAAGGTCTCGTTTCGTTGTGTTCCTCATGTAGTAATTAAGTAAAGCGATATAATTGGGGGTAGGAAACCTACAAGGCAAGAGACAGAGAAGCTTCTTGACCCGTCTCGTGTCAGAACAAGCTTGGTGGACCCCTGGGACCGCGATAGGTTTGGCTGGCTGAGCTCTGGAGCCGCAGTGGCACCCCAGAGCAGTTCTGCCGCGAGGTCCTTGGAACTCAGGCGACCGCCCCAGGTGCTACCGAGTCGGCGGCAGCAGCAGCAGCGGTGAGGAACCTGCCGCTGTGTTTCCTGCGGCGCTTTGCTCACCACAGGTATTTGTCAGCGCTGTCACTCGCGTGAGACACCGCTCCGAGCGCTGCCAGCACCTCAGCCGCTTTCTCTCAGCGCGATGATCGCAGAGATGACAGTGTAGACAGTTCTACTCCTTCATTTTGCTCCCTTCAGCCTCTGCTGGCTGCCAGAGACTGCGGCTCCATTTCCTTTCAATTTACAGACAGTATTTCCCCTCGGTGGCTGTTGATGTGTTGATGTGATAAAGCTGTCAGCACGCGGTGTTGGCGGCAGCCGCGTACGGGACTGCACGACACTGGGGGTAGATGGCGTTTGCTCGCCGTCGGGATCCACCGCCGCACAGGTCACAGCTTCTGGAGCAGTTGCTTCTGGTCTCCTGTTGTTGAGCTCAAACCTAAGCAGCAGCACTTGGAGCAGTCAAGCTGCTCAGTGGGAGTAGAATGATCTTTCCCTGCCGGGTACCTCATGTTTTCGGAGCTGCTGCTGCTGCTGGGGGATTCCTTCTCCCCAGTAAATAGGATCTCAACAGCAGCAGCTGTCAGAGTCAGCGTAGAGCTGGGTTCGAGCTCTGCTTCGGCCGCAGAGCAAGACCTGCACCGCTGCGGGGCTGGTGACAGCAATGGCAGAGCCTCCCTGAGAGGGAACTGGGGGTGGGTTGATGCAGGGAGCTCGGCCAGATGAGCCTGGCTGGGAGTGAGCAGGTGGCTTCTGTCAGTTTGAAAGTTGTGGGATTTTTCAGTCTGTGTTGGGTCATGGTTTTGTTGGGAGAGTTTTCTTCTGGTTGTAGTGGTGGAGTCGGCGGGGCTGCAGAGCCCTCCTTGCGCAGGAGCCGGTGGGTGTTGGACGTATAGGCAGGTGATGGTTGCCATCTGATGATTGTTCTTTGCAGGGTTTGCAAAACCCCATGAGGCTGGAGGGGACAGAGAAACAGCTCCAGGTTTCATCTCCTGCTTCTCTTTGTAGCTGAGAGAGCCCGGTGGTCAATTCAGCCATCCGGTGGGTTTCCTGTATGAGGATGTAGTCAATACCCTGGGGTAGGTAAAGCTGCTGAGGGCTGCCTTGTTCTGCCCCAAAGCCAAAAGGCTTTTAGTTGTGGTTGAGAAGTTTGATGAGGAAGGCTCAGAGTTGCAGGGAAGTGGGTGTCCTGCCCCAGGAGCGTTGTTCTGTGCTGAACCTGTGTGGATCCATCCACCTCCAGCTCTTCCCTGCGATGCCCAGTGGATGCTTCTCCCTCCATCAGCCACAACTGAGTGGGGGCAGCGGGAACCAGGAGGTTCCGTTTGTAGGGGATCTCAGCTGGATCTGTGATGGCAGCGCGGCAGGGCTGGGCGTGGAGGTGACTGGAGCCCTGGGTGCTTGGAGGAGCAGAATGGGAGACATCAGTTCTGGCCCTGGAGCCCTGAGGGGCCAGGCTGGTCGTGCTTGGTCTATGGATTATTCGGTTCACTGTTCGTGCTGCCGTTTGGAGTGAAGGGGTGCCCTGTGTTTGTAGATCTCAGCAGGTTTGTGCAGCTGGAGCTGTGGCTGGTCAGTGTTTCCTTCGGGTATTTGAGAGGCTGCTGTGAGTGGGGTCGAACTGTACTGCCCCCAGGGCAAGTTCTGAACTCACCAAACCCCACTCTGTTTTCTTTACCAAGAAAAGGCAGTTTGTGCCGTCTCTGCTTTCGTCCAGCGTCACAAGGCTCCATCTGAAAGGACAGGATCAAGCTTGGCTGGATTTTGGAACTTGTTGACATGAAGTGGAGAGAAAAATTGGTGAAAGCTTCTGTCCTTGCAGAGTAGAAGTGTTTTATGATCTTATTTATGGGGCAAAATGCTGGGGGTATGGGGGGGGGAGGTCTTCTGTTGTTGCTGAGTATTCATGGCACGGGGTGATCACTGCCTGTGTGAACATCCCGCATCCCCCGGACTCCTGCCAGACTTACACGGTGTTAGTAGTAGCTCAAGTAGAGTAGTGCAGTCAGCTCTAGGCACTGGGTAGCTCCTGAGGGTTTCTTTTGGGGAGGAATTAGAACTTTTCCGACGCTTTCTTTTCTTCTGACCTTAGCAGAGCCCCCCCCCCA
>VXBP01001327.1:90592-105018 GCA_013400115.1 Rhinopomastus cyanomelas | reverse complement strand
GTGGAAGTTCGAAACGTGTCGTAGTGCTCACGAAGGGAAGGGTTTGATTTCAATAACACTAAACACGGCTGCTTGGAGCAGCTTCTCTCACAGACTGGCAGCTAAAAACCAACCAACTTTACGTCGTTTTCCTTGAGCTTGGGGAGAAGTGTCAGCTTTATGCATTTTTTTCAGAGACAGTTAGAACCAAACTGTTCTGTACAAGCGAAACTTTTTCTATTCAAAGAATTGGTGGATTCTTTCACTGAATATATGCAATCCTCGATCTCAGCTCCGCCCCGTCGGTGGCACAGGACCTCTTGCAAAAGTTGTCCCTTTGCGACGTCACCAGTTTTATTTATTGTGGTTTCGTTTTTTGGGTTTTGTTCAGTTTTTTTTTTCTTTTCTAGAGGTGAAAGTGGAAAAACTGAAGTTGGCTTTAAGTGTTTTTTGCGATCCGAGAAATGATGTGAAAACAAAAACAAAGCAGCTCGACTCAATGTCCGTTCTTTTCGACCTTTTCTTTCTTTCCTTTCTTTTTTCTTTGTGTGAAGGCTTTTGTCTTTGTACCTTTGCATTATTTGTAAATGAAATGTAATAAAAGTTCAAATGGTTTTGTCTCTGGCTGCTTGGCTCTTTTTTTTTTTCCCCCCCTTCCTTTCTTGATTCCTTTTTCACTGCTGGCTTCGGTGGTTTTTTGCAGTGTGGAAATTTTGGTGCTTGTGGTTCTACAGAAGCAGCAACGAGCAGTGGCTTCGGCTGGCCGCGGCCACCAAAACACCCCTCTGTCCTGCTCAGGGAGTGTTAAGGATTGGAAGGGACCTGGAAAGATCATCCAGTCTATTTTAGACTGGGGGACCAAGACCTAAATCGTGTGAAGTTCCAGGAATCAAGTGAGTTTTGAGCTATTTATTTATTATTTATTTTGAAAGAGACCAAGGAAATCTTGGAGAAGAAGTGTTGTCTATTGATTGTCCTCTTGGTTTGGGTTTCCTGAAAAGCCCTTCGATGGTCAAACTCCACCAGAGACACAAAACCAAGGCAGAACCTCTCTGAGTGGGGGGTGACCTCTCGCTACATCTCCAATGGGTTTGTCTGCAAATATTTAGTTCTTTAGGTGGCACCTTCCTCTCACAGAATCACAGAGTCAACAGAACATTAGGGATTAGAAGGGATCTTGAAAGATCTTCCAGTCCAGCTTCCTCTTAATTTCTGCAGGTATCTGGCGGCTGTTGGTGGAGACAAATGATCCCAGAAACTGCTGCAGCCTGGAGGGAGATGGCTTTGGGGTTCTAGGAGGATGTAAAGGTGCATCGATTACACAGAACAGAGCAGAGTGCTGCCTTCAGATGCAGAAGACTGATTTGTTCAGGTATTTCAGAGTGGGGTCATGCAGATTTAATCTGCTTGCCTTNTGAGCAGAGCCTGGCTCCATCCTCCTGCCACCTGCCCTTTCCCATATTGATCAACATTCATGGGGTCACCCCTCAGTCTCCCTTTTCTCCCAGCTCAAGAGCCCCAGCTCCCTCAGCCTTTCCTCAGCAGGGAGATGCTCCCCACCTTTCATCATCTTTGTGGCTCTGTGCTGGGTTCTCTCCAGCAGCTCTGTGTCCTTCTGGAACTGAGGGGCCCACAACTGGAAACAGTAGCCAATCTACAGGGGGCAGAGCCTTGAGTTAAGTCCTGAGGTTCAAGCTGTCCCCTAGAGTTCCCTGTCTCATGGGGACTGTCTCTGCTGAACCCAGAGCCCTGGCGACTCTCCTGCGCTGGCTTTAGTGTCCAGGGGTCAGGAGAGTCTCTCTGTCTGTCTGAGGTGCTGAACTTGTGAAAATGAAGCTGTAAATGTTGGGACTCATCAGGGGAGTTGTCCTACGTGTGTGCTTCGGTGCCTGGGTGCAGCTTTCACCCCAGTAACTGGTGTGTGAGACCAGTCATCAAGGTGTGGGAAGCCAGTGACGAAAAGGTTCTGCATTACTGCCCCCAGCTCTGGGGTCACAGCTCTGGGGAGTGGAGCAGCTGTTTGTGGCCCTGTTTTACTGCTGTCTCTGGGTTCAGCTGAAGGAGTGGTCAGACCTGAGGGAGGGGTGTGCTGGGGAGAAGCTGCTGCTGTGGCACACCTAACTAGGTCACTGCACAGCCAGGCTGAGCAAAAGCACCTCCCCTGCCCTTCAGCAACTGAGTGAGAAGCTCCTCTCATCAGGCCTTAGAGGTTCCCTCAGTGCCCTGGTCAGCGAGTGAAGGGTCAGCTGCCAAACCAGAGGGCTTCTGGGCTGAAGGAAGTCGCTCACAGCAGGGCAGGTGCTTCCAGCTCTCAGAGGTTTCTCTGTTCAGGAAAGGTTCAAAAGAGGACAACGCGGTGTGCACAGGACCAAGGAGAAGTCTAGTGTTTATTATCCAACGTCCCAGGTGTTTATTAACCACCATTCCAAGGATTTATTATCCAACATCCCAGAACCAAAGACACTCTCCTGAAAGGGCTTTTTTGGTTTTAAAGGGTTTTGTGAGCAGCTGGTGCAGCGGCTGCTCCCCGTGTCCTTTTCAGACTAGCGCTGGCTTTGCTTTGGGGTAGGAGAACAACACTCACACTTGGGAGCCTTGGAGTAGGGAAAAGATTCCTGGTCATCAGCTTATTGGGACAATTCCAGCTGCTGCTGTTACCTTCTCAGCTCTTCCCTTTCCACGTAGCGCAGAGCACTGCAGCAGCCTCTGTTCTCACTGGCTTCGCCTCTGCTGTTCCAATAGGTTGTCGGAGCGGTTAGAGAAAGTCACTCGGCCGATGCAGGGACGCGAGGCGCTGCTCGGGGCTGCGGCACCGACAGGTCTTCACGCCAGAGCAAGAGTGGGGCAGCTGAGCACGGCTTGGGAAGCAGGTTTGGCCAGACAGGCCTTGGGACCAGGCGCTAGTCCTGCTGGACTCTGTATGTTTCATAGTCTTCTGGAATGGTGTCTGAGGAGGAAGAGATGAACCGAGGTGAGAAGCAGAACCAGAAAGGAAACACGGAACGAGCTGCGGTCCGGCCTCCTGCCAGGCTGCCCAAGAGCAGCTGGATGTCTTGAAAACGGACTGGCAAAAACACCGGTGCCTGGCTCCCAGCCCGACTCAGAGCAACTCACCGTTGCAGCGGTAACGCAGGTTGGACCAGATAATGTTCTCTTGGGAGAAGCAGAAGACTCCCAGGCGACCTCCTCGCATGGTTGTGTCAAGGACAACTCCAGTGTCTGCTACGACTTCAGGACCCTCGTAGAAGCGAGCTCTGCAAGAGAACAAACGTGTGTTCTACACCCTGGTAGGAACTGTTCCTCAGGCAGCTGCTTTGTGCCCACCACCGGGCTGCACAGGAGCTGCTAGCAGCTTTAGCACCTTCGACTCTCACAGCCCTGCGAAGGGACCTGCAAGTCCTCACCTGATGTACCCGACTTGGGGCCGGTGCTGCAGGAACCAGCGGTAAGAAGTCTTGTCCTTCCAGCCAGAGTTGCGAGGGTCTTTCCACAGCAGCTTGACCTGGTCCGTGGTGTCTCCCGTGTGCCAGAGAGAGTTGCGGAGGTACTCGCCTGGGCCTGTTTTAGACTTCACTGCCTAAGACAGAGAAGAGGCCGGTGAGATGTGTGGCTGGAGGCGTGACCAGCCGTAGCTGCCTGCCCACGGTCCGTGTCCGAGCAGCGCAGCGAGGAGCAAGGCAGGAGTCCGCTGTGGATCTGGCTTTCCGCGCTGGCTTTACCTTCAGTTGGATTCCAGGTTCTGCGACTGCTCGGAAGGGGTTTGCCTGCCAGTAGGTCTGTTCCATTTGCTTCCACATGACCACGTAAAAGCTGGAACTGTCCTGGTAGCCAAATATGAAGCCAGCGTAGTCATCATCTGTGGCAGTGTTGACGTGGAAGGTGCCCTCGAAGTCCACCCCGTTGAAGGCGGTGTAACCTGGCGTCGGTAGGAAGACAGATACTCTGGGTTTGGATGGTAGGGCTGTTTCTTTGCAGCCTCTGGAGAAGGAGGGTTTTGCTAAGTAAAATATGAAGACTCTGCCCACTCCAGAAAGTATTTGGATAGAATCATGAAGCGTTGCCCTAACTTGTTAGAGCTGCTCTGAGGAGCTGGAGAGTTACAGCAGCAGGAGAAGAGGAGCCTCACCTACAGCCAGGCCGGGATCGCTGTTCATGGTCTGCACAATTTCCATGCCCTGAGAAAGACAGACATTGGCTCAGTACAGCTCCACGTGGACCTTCTCCGGAGTGGTGGGAGGGGAGGAACAGACCGGGGTGAAACTCTTGAGTTAGGAAGTGAAGCTCCTTTACCACTGCAGAGTCTCTTAATGGAAACTGCGCCCAGCTTGGAAGATGCCTGCTCCCCTCCCCGACCCATGGGTTGGGTCTGGAGCAGGCTCCTACCTGGTTGAGGACAATCCAGTTGGGGTCAATCTGGGCATCACCCTCAGGATCCAGGACAACGGTCTGGAAGGCCCTGAAGTCAGTCAGCGTCACTTCGGCGTTCTCCGGGCACACGTCGATTCTGTCGATCACCATGTCCCTGTCGAAGTCGTCTTCACAGACGTTGCCCACACCGTCACCTGAGAGTGGGATGGAAGGAAAGGGGTGAAAGCTGTCACTGCTGTCTCCTCATGCCCAGCTTTTACTCAAGCCAGCTTGTGGTTATCTGCGTCGTTGCTGGGGTCAGAGGTGTTAGCAGCACCGGAAAGCTCATCCTGGAGGTCAGCGGCAAAGAAACTCTGAGGCTTCTGCTTGCAGAGGTGCTGTGAACAGCAGAGACACCTCAGGTTGTAGGTGCTGCTAGAGGAGAGCTTTCCCCAAATACAATCGTGCTGTCAGGGTTACTGGAGACCTGAAATGATGTAGGACTGTCTCACAGAATCGTTCAGATTGGGAAAGACCCTTGGGATCATCGAGTCCAACCATCAACCCTACTGTAGAAGTTCACCTCTAAACACCACATCTAAAGGACCTTTAAACCCCTCCAGGGATGCTGACTCAGCCCCCTCCCTGGGCAGCCTGTTCCAAGGCCTGACCACTCTGTGAAAAAGCTTTTCCTGATGTTCAGCCTAACCCTCCCCTGCTGCAGTTTGAGGCCCTTCCCTCTTGTTCTGTTGCTGATCACCTGTGAGAAGACACCAGCACCCACCTCTCTACAGCGCCCTTGCAGAGAGTTACAGAGGGCAGTGAGGTCTCCCCTCAGCCTCCTCTTCTTCAAACTAAAAAGCCACAGCTCCTCCATAAGATTTACTCTCCAGGCCCTTCAGCAGCTTCGTTGCCCTCCTCTGCACCCACTTCAGCCCCTCGATGTCTCTCTGGTATTGAGGTGCCCAAAACTGGACCCAGTACTCAAGGTGAGGCCTCACCAGTGCCCAGTACAGGGGGCAGTCACCTCCCTGCTCCTGCTGGCCATGCTATTGGTGATCCAAGGCAGGAAGGGATCTATCACTGGAGAACAAACTGATCTGCACTGGCCACCAGGAACAGAAGCCCCCTAAGGAGAGCTAAGAGACATCCCTTCCTCTCACCATCTGTGTCTTCCTGGCCAGGGTTAGGGACAAGCCGGCAGTTGTCAGGGCCTGGAGGTTTCTCATCTGGAATCCCATCATCATCGTCATCATCATCACACTCATCTCCCAGACCGTCATTGTCCGTGTCCACCTGGGAGCTGTTGGGCACTGTGGGGCAGTTGTCTCGTGTATCTTGGTGGCCATCCCCGTCGCTGGAGGAGAAAACCACAGGTAAAGGTTATTCCCTGGACATGGGCTGTTAAATTAACCACGGAGCACCCTTACAGGAGCTGGGATCTTCAACTAGGACAGCAGGAGCTGGTGATTCTAGCCTCATGGCATCCTCCTGCTGTAGTGGGATGTGATCTGTGAGTGGGTCCTTAACCCCTGCCTTTCTGTGGGCTCAGGCCAAGTCTGGGTGCCAGGGCATTGGCCCTTTCCCCCAGCCCTGCCCGAGGTGTCAGGGTGCAGACGTCCAGCTTTGCAGCAGCGCTCACCTGTCCTGGTTGGTGTCACAGACGTCTCCCACTAGGTCGTGATCGGTGTCTTTCTGGGAAAACAAAGCAATAATCGATCAGCTCTCCATCAATCAAGAAGAGTTTTAGGCAACAGAGAACCTGGAGAGGTGTTTGACAGCCTCACAGCCACAGTCCTGCTCAGCCAGCCCAGCCCAGGAACTAACATCCCCTCAGTGGCCACACCATGGCACCGAGGGCCACAGCCAGGCTGGCCTTCAACACCTCCAGGGATGGGGACTCCACCACTGCCCTGGACAGTCCAGTCCAGGCTCTGATCCCCCTTTCCAGGAGGAAGGGCTTCCTAACATCCAACCTAAGCCTCCCCTGGCAGCTTCAGGCCCTGCCCTCTTGTCCTGGTGCTGGTTGAGTGGGAGAAGAGCCTGACCCCCAGCTGACTGCAACCTCCCTTCAGGGAGATGGAGACAAGGAGAAGGTCCCCCTTGAGTCTCCTCCAGGCTAAACTCCCCCAGCTCCCTCAGCCTCTCCCCATCAGCCTCTTCCTCCAGTCCCTTCCCCAGCCTCACTGATCCTCTGGACCTGCTATAGCCCCCCAATCTCTTTCTTGAAGTGAGGGTCCCAGCACTGCCCCAGGACTCGAGGGGAGGCCTCCCTAGTGCCTGGCACAGGGGGAGAATGACGTCCCAAGCCCTGCTGGCCACACTATTGCTGATCCAAGCCAGGATGCCCTTCAAAACACCAGGGAGGAGGAGCCCAGCACTGCCTCTGCCTTCCTCGACTGCACCCCAGAGGTTTGATCTCTCAGGGCCCCACGTTTGCACTGCACTTTACAAGGGGTACCCCTAGTCCAACCATCTCAGGCAGGTGACTGTCCTGAGTGAGAAAGGAACCCGTGAGGCTGCCCAGCTCTGGGGTGAGGCTTCCACTTACCTGGTCTGGGTTACTGACTGTGGGGCAGCTGTCACAGGCGTCGCCTACCCCATCGCCGTCGGTGTCTTTCTGATCAGGATTAGGGACTCTCTTACAGTTGTCTGTCGGGTTCCTGATACCTATGAAATGTACAAAACAGACCCACTGAGGCCACAGAACAAGGGTGATGCAAGAAGATCACTTCTGGACATCAGAGATGGCAAAAGATTGAGGACACTTGAATTCCTGTGATAAAGAATCAGCTTCAGGTTTTGGGTGCATTTTACACCCTTAGGGACAGGGACAGTTGGGTTAGTTGTTGGACTTGATGATCTTAAAGGTCTTTTCCAATCTAAAGGATTCTATGATCAGCTATGAAGGACAGAAGAGATCAGCAACTGGTCTTAAAACCCACTCCAGGCTGTATCCCAGTGCCCATCTAGCTGTGCTGTTGCAAACCAACCCCAGAGGAACCGTCTGTGTCCATTCCTGGGAGAACATGAAGGAACCAAAGAACACAGCTCCAAAGTGGCATCGTTCTCCCACATTACTCATGATAGGACAAGGGGAAATGGCCTCAAGTTGCTTCAGGGGAGGTTTAGATTGGATCTTAGGGAGCAATTCTTTCCTGAGAGAGTGGCTGGGCACTGGCACAGGCTGCCCAGGGAGGTGGTAGAGTCCCCATCCCTGGAGGGGTTTAAAAACTGAGTAGTTAGAGCACTTGAGGCCATGGTCTAGGGGTTAGGGGGATGCTGGGATGAGGGCTGGACTTGATGATCCTGGACGTGCTTTCCAGCCAGGATGATCCTATGATTCTTTTATCCTCTCTGTGCAGCCAAGAGGAGGAAGATGAGAAGATGAAGCTGCCTGCAGCTCCCTCAACCCTGACAGAGTTTCCTCTAAAGTAGATACCTGTGTAATTATGAATGAAGTCAAGGTTTCTCTTGGCTGTGGGACATGGAGGATGTAGACAGCACCTTTCCAGTGCCTGAGACAGGACAGGAGCAATCTAATTGCCCACCTGGCTGACTTCACTTGCCATTTCTCTGCATCAACCTTCTATAGCAGCACATGGTGCCAGCAGGGAGCTCCTTGCCAGGAGGTAGCCAGACCCACACAGCACTAGATGTGCTGGAGTCACCCAGCACGTACCACAGGCCAGGTGTGACCTCTGCCTTTTCAAAGCAGGTTTTGTGCTAATTCAGCTTTGTTAGCGCCCCGACTGCTGATCTGAAGGCAGCCAGGGGAGTTCTGTCACCCCAGAAGGCAGCCCTGACGCAGACTGCCCTGAGCTGGCAGCTGCTGACAAGCTGGGTGCTGCTGTGAAATAGCAGCACAAAGCGGTGTCGTGGTGTGGGCTGAGGTCTGTCTCCAGGGTCCGTCTGTCTGAGTTGAGGGTTTGGTGTGAGGCTGCTGCTGAAATTCATTAGTGAAGACAACAGACCTTAAAACCCTGCGAGAGCTGGACTGGGAAGGCTACTTGGCTTCTCAAGAACTTCATCCCATCAGAGATTAGTTCTGCTCCTGTGCCTAATGAACAGCTTTGGCTGGAAGAGACCTTCAGAACCATCAAGTCCAACCTTCTCCCAGCCCTATCAGCACCACTACACCCTGTCCCTCAACACAACATCTACCCTTGATGCGACACCTCTGCTCCTGCCATGAGGATCTCTAGCTGCAGCCCAGCTTGATTTGCTGGCTCTGTATTTGCACCTCAGAGGATGCTCCCAGCTGCTCTTACCATCCCCATCCATGTCATCGTCACACTCATCTCCCTTCCCGTCGCCATCGATGTCGCGCTGGTCGTTGTTCTTCACTTGGCGACAGTTGTCGCAGGCATCTCCGAAATTGTCCTTGTCGGTGTTGCGCTGGTCCGCGTTGCGCGTGTACACGCAGTTGTCCTGTGGGAGAGGGGCTGCCTGAGAGGAGATCCTGACCCCTGCATGCTGCTGAGGGCTGCGACTCAAGTTCTCAGGTGTCTGCAGCCAGTCAGGGTTTCCTCTATCCAGCTGGTTCAGGGGATGCCAGTAGCACCTGAGAAGTTCTCCAACCAGTGAGAGACTCCCTAACCCTCAGGGGACTGTGGCTTGTGAAGTCTCCTCAGTGCCCTGATGGTCCCTCCTGTCTGCTTGGTTTTGGAGTCATCACACCAGCCAGATAAAAGGGACACTGCTGTGACCTGCAGATTCTCTACATTTACAGCATCACACAGTGATAGGGATTGGAAGGGACCCCAAAAGATCACCCAGTCCAACCCCCCTGCCACAGCAGGATCCTCTGGATCCAGTCACACAGGAACAGTCCAGGTGGGTTTTAAACATCTCCAGAGAAGGAGACTCCACAACTCCCCTGGGCAGCCCCTTCCAGGGCTCTGGCACCACTGGGAAGAAGGTCCTTCTCACATGGATGTGGAACCTCCTCTGCTCCAGCTCCCACCCAGTGCCCCTTGTCCTATCACTGGGTGCCCCCTGAGCAGAGCCTGGCTCCATCCTCCTGACACCCACCCTTCCCATATTGATCAACATTCATGGGGTCACCCCTCAGACTCCTTTCTTCCAAGCTCCAGAGCCCCAGCTTCCTCAGCCTTTCCTCATCAGGGAGGTGCTCCCCTCCCTTCATCATCTCTGTGGCTCTGTGCTGGACTCTCTCCAGCAGCTCTGTGTCCTTCTGGAACTGGACACAAGATTGCAGACGTGGTCTCCCCAGGGCAGAGCAGAGGGAGAGGAGAACCTCTCTCAATCTGCTAATCATCCCACTTGTGATCCACCCCAGGCTGCCATTGGCTTTCTCGGTGATCAGGGCCCATTGCTGGCTCCTGGCCATCCTGCTGGCCACCAGGACCCCCAGGTCCTTTTCTCCTCCACTGTTCTTTAACAGATCAGTCCCCACCCTATCCTGGTCCCTGGGATTGTTCTTTCCCGGATGCCAGGCTCTGCACTGCCCTGGTTAGAGCTCAGTCAGTGCCTCTCCCCAGCTCTCTAGCCTGTCCAGGTCTGCCTGGCTGGCAGCTCACGCTAAAGGTGCAGGCAGCTGCTTCACAGAACCTCTGGGTACAGTGAGGTGTGACAGGGCTTAAGCACTTGGAACACAAACCTCAGTGTTTACTATCCCATCTCCATCAGCATCGTCATCACAGGCATCGCCGATTCCATCCCTGTCTGCATCCTCCTGGCCAGAGTTGGGGACGGTCATGCAGTTGTCCTGAAAGGAAAGCACCAAAGGACCTGCAGCCGGCTGTGCCTGACGGTCTGACAGGCAGCAGCACCCCCAGAGCCCCCCTAAACCCAGAATCACCCTGCTCTGCTCGGACTCTCCCCTGCTCCCAGCAGAACCCGAGCAGCGGCCCCTTACCTTGCGGCACTTTTTGTCAGAGCAGCGTTGCTTCTCGTCAGGGACCCCGTCGATGTCCGTGTCCTTCCCACAGACGTAGCCGTTCCCTGCCCAGCCCACCAGGCACTGCAAGGCACCAACAAACCGAGGCTGCCGGTGCATCCTCGGTGGCCGGATGCCTCCCAAGCCGAAGGTTTTACACGAGAACCGGCACAAGACCACTGCAAACCCAGCTCAGGACTCTCTGCAGGGGAGGGAGTGTCTGGGAGAAGTGGTTGTGCCGTGAGCAGCTCGGGCAGGAGCTCTCTGCTCGGCCCTGAGGTTGGAAAGACAAAGGCAGCTGCAGAACTTTTTGGCACGGCGCTGGCTGGTGCTTCCCCCGACTCAGCTGTGTGTGAGTGCTCCAGGGATGACAGACTGGCAGCGCTCCAAGCAAAAACCAACCCCAACCAGCCAACTGCCGCCGACGCACGGTGCCAGGAGCAGCCCAGTTAACCCGGGGAGCACTGGAAGAGCTGTTGCGGTGGCTGAGGTGGTGGTGGAGAGCTGGGCAGCCGGGATCTCCAGGAGAGGGCAGTGGCAGAGCAAGCCCAGAGCGATGGAACCCCAGCGAGCAGACCCCAGGGCAGGGGAGTTGGGCCCTACCGCGCAGGAGAGCGACCCGTCGCGCTCCACGATGCACTGAGCCTTCTCGTGGCAAGGACTGATCTCCCCGTTGGGGCAGCGTCGCGCCGTCTGGCTCTTGCAGCCGCTGACTTGGTCTCCAACAAAGCCGGGTTTACAAGCCCCACACTTGTAGGATCCCTGCAAGAAGCAGCAACAGAGAGCTGACTGTAAATTGGGTTCTGGCTGGGACCTTCCTTAGCAGCTGGTGGCCACCGCTAGTTGAGGTCCACGAGCCCCCCCTCCCAGTGATACTTACCCGCGTGTTGATGCAGATGGAGTTGGGGACGCAGTTTTTGGCGGCACCTGTCTCACATTCGTTGATGTCGGTGCAGGCCTGCTCAGGAGGAACAAAGCAGATGTTAGCTGCACTCGAAAGCAGGTCCCACCTCAGGTCACGGAACTGGGGCATCACGAGATGCAGAAGCAAAGCCCCCGACGTTCCAGGATCTGCAGCTCGAGAGTTTTCCTGCAGAGCCAGATCTCAGCAGCAGCCCTGAGCCCAGGGGAGCTGCTCACGCTCTGCAGTCACCAGAGGTGGTCACCTGGTGAAGTCGCTCAGCCCCATGAGCTGGGCTGGCAGAGCATCTCCTTACTGTGGAAGTCAGTGGAGCAAGGAGGTCCCGGATCCTGTGACCAGTCAGCAGCTCTGCAGACACCGGAGGCCACCAGGCTGCTGCTTTGGATGTTCTGCTTATATCAGCCAGGCTCAGACCAGGTGGGTTGGGGTTTCCCTGTGTTAATTTCTCTATAGGTGTCAGGGAAGCAGGGGCAAGGGGCAGCAGCTGCATGAACTCTCCTGTGTCCTAGCGTGCAGGGTTTCCCCACGCTGCTGTCACAGCTACAACCACAACGGTCTGTCCAGCAGAAACTGGGCAGAGTGGAGGTCTTGGAGCGGCAGCTGCTCTGCTGCTGCAGTACCAGGATACCCTGGCGAGTCTCTCCTCCCACCCAGCTTGCCCCGTGCCTTGCCCTCCCATTTCTGTGAAGGCTCCAAGACCCCTGAGTTGCAATTAAAGAGGGGAACGAGTTACCGGCTTCTGAAGGAGACAGAGAAGTTTCTGGCCCTTACCTGTTTGTTGGCCCTGGCATAAGTTAGTCCAACCCCTTCGACCATTTGCCCGGTGAAGCCGGGAGGGCAGGGGTCGCAGCGGAAGCCGGGGGAGGTGTTAATGCACTGGACCTTCGGGAAGCAGGGGTTTGCGTTGCACTGCAAACAAGAAAGGGGGTGCAGAACGGTGAGGAGGGCCAGCTGCAGCTCTCACGGCGAGTCCTGCTGGGGCGGGGGGGCTCCAGCTGCCGTCCTGGGAGTGTGAAGGAGCAGATCAGACGATGCCCAGGAGTCGCTGGCTTTTCCTTGCGAGTGGAAAACGCAGCTCCCCCACCACACTTGTTCTCCCAAGTTTCTGTCCTTGTGCAGATAAGGAAAACAAATGAACCTGGAGGGTTGGTTGTTCTTAGGTGACACCGGTCGCCCGGGCAGCACTGGCTGCCCTCCCCACTGCCCTGCCTGGCAGCCTGTGAACCCAGAGAACAGGGCCGTTTCTTACACTGGGTTTGAAGGACAGGAGCAGTTGTTTGTGCTCTGCTCTGAGAAGCAACTGGCTGTCCAAAGTCACTATGAGCACTTGATTTTCTCCAGTGCTTCATTACCTGCACTGGCAGATGCCTTTGCCATTAACACAGCAGTTCCCATGTTCTTGTGTCTGACAGAGCACCATCCCTCACAGAACCTCTGATCAGCCCCTTCATCTCAGGCTGGATTTTAAGCCCTCGGGGTGACACCAGCTCTACTCGGTGCTGGGACTCCTCAGCATTACAGTTTGGGAACCACAGAAGCGAGGAGTCTCGTGGCCACGCGGAATGAATGGGTGAGTAAAGCTTTGCGCAGACACCGAGGGAACCGGGTGGAAAACCAGGCTGCCTCCAACGGAGGGGAAGGAAACTCTATCTGCCCAGCAAGGCTTGATTTAGAGGCAGAAGTAAAGCAATCCGAGCTGCTGCGTGATAAGATTTACCGCACAAAGGGCTCTTCGGGAAGCGTTTGATTCTGTTCCACACATCATAAATCTTATCGCTAACAACTCATCAGCCATTAGCTCTGGAGGTTGGAAGACCAAAAGGGACTGTTCTGGCCTTCCAGACTCACCTTCCTGTGTGGTACAAACCACAGGATTTATGTTCTCGGAGCCTACGTGTCTTGCGGGAAGAAGAGCCCAGCCAGGGTGGATGGAAACCCAACACGAGCAGAGCTCAGGGGTGGGTGGGACACGGACTCCTTCCAGCGAAATGATGGGTCTGTTGAACTGCAGCTCCCCAGGGAACTGCAGGGCTTCTAACCACAGGACAGCCCTGTGGCTCTCCAGGAGCAGGCAGTCAGCTTCCTGACTTCCAGCCCACCTCGCTTGGTTTTTACCTCGTTGATGTCGGTGCAGTGGGTCCCATTGCCTGAGTAGCCTGGCGGGCAGGGTCCGCAGTGGAAGCCCGTGCCCGTCTCGGTGCAGGTCACCCCGGGGAAGCAGGGGTTCGGGAGGCATCGGTTGAACTGCGTCATGGTGACAACAGGACCCGTCACGTGGGGGTTTATGCCTGGAGGAGCAGAGGGATGGGAAGAACAGAGTCACTGCCAGGGGCTAGCTAGGGTGGTCCTGGTGTCCTTCACACAGGGGATGTTTCCTTCATTCTCCCCAAGGGTTGGGTGGCTGAAGCTCTGTTTGGTAGATGGAGAGAAATAAAGCCAGAGGCAGCAGTTTGAGAAACTTCTGGATCAGAGCAGGCAAGATGAAATAAGAAACCCCAGAAGCTTTATCTCCCCGTCCAAAACTCCTGCTGGTGTCCACGTCTCCCTGTTGTGAGTGTAATGCCCTTGGCTTTGGACTTGCCCAGAGAACAGTTCTCTCCCTGGTTCTTCCACCACTAGACTTCACTGCTGGTCTGGACTCGGTGGCAGAACCCGACCCCCACCTGACTACAACCTCCCTTCAGGAGAAGGTCCCCCTGGACTCTTCTCTTCTCCAGGCTGAACACCCCCAGCTCCCTCAGCCTCTCCCCATCAGCCTTTCCCTCCAGTCCCTTCCCCAGCCTCATTGCTCCTCTGGACCCGCTCCAGCCCCTCAGTCTCTTTCTTGAAGTGAGGGGCCCAGCACTGCCCCCAGGACTCGAGGGAAGGCCTCCCCAGTGCCCAGGACAGGGGAGAACAACATCCCCAGCCCCACTGGCCACACTATTGTTGATCCAAGCCAAGATGCCATTGACCTTCAGGGCCACCTGGGCACCGTGCTGGCTCCTACTCAGCTGGTTGTCACCCAGTCCTACCAGGTCCCTCTCTGCCCGGCTGCTCTCCAGCCGCTCATCCCCGGTCTGTAGCTGCAGGGGGTGGCTGCATCCTGACCCACAGCACCAGATAAACCACAAAATCAATCTGTGTGGGAGCAGACCTTTGCCAAAGGGCAGTTCAGGTCTGTGGATCACTTTTCCCAGAGTGTAGAGCTGTCACAAACCTCCCACAGCCAAGAGATGCTGATGCTGAGACGGTCTTTGCTTCTGCTTTCTCCAGCCTAAAAACCCAACCTAAACA
>VXBP01001327.1:54680-90565 GCA_013400115.1 Rhinopomastus cyanomelas | reverse complement strand
CAAACCCCCCCCCCCCCCCAGAAACAAGCTGAGCCACAACAACCCCCTGCTCCCAGCAGCAGCAGGATCTTCACTACAAACCAGGGTGCTGCTCTTCACTCTTCTCTTCCGGAGGGGTAACGAGAGAAGCCCCCGAGTGCCGTGACCCGTGCTGAGCGGCGCACGACTGCCGCGGGGTCGAACGCTACAGCGAGGAGCAGAGAGGCCAGCGTTTGTAAAGCAGAGTGGCGAGGGGGGGAAGGCAGAAATCGAGTGAGAAAGAGCCAGTTCAGGACAGTTTTATGAGCAAATTATTGAAGGGATTCCTGTGGGTGCAGCAGGTCCCCAAACTGCTGGCTGATCTCTTTTCCAGCAGCCGGAGGAGCCCTCCAAAGGCTTCACGGCTCCACCCTTGCAGAGCGCTGGCAGCCAGCAGAGCACCTCCGCGAACCAGAGCGACTGCCAGTGAGTTCCAGGCTAAGGGGGGGAAAGAACTGGTGGGGGAGCAGAGGGCAAGGTTTCCACCAGGAAATTAATGACCCTGTTGCTCGAGTCCTCTGTAAAAAAGCCCTTCACTGGGATGGTGGCAGCAGGAACAGCAGAGCGGTGCCTCTTGGGGATGATGTTCTCTTCCACTTGCAGCTCAGGAGGAGCTGGTTTGTATCCCATGGGATACCCAGTGCTCATTCCCAGGCAGTTCTAAGTGCAGCCAGGGGCTGCCCTGAGCAGAGCTCAGCTGCTGTTGAACCACGGGGCCTGTGTGGAACAGGGGTCCTCGTGTAGGGGAGTAAAAAACATCCCTGCTGCCGGGGATACTGGTGAAACCAGCTGCTTCCTTTGGGGAGATGGGCACAGGGAGCACCTGTTTGGACGTAAAGGTAGGAAGGACTTGGAGGAGGCAGCTGAACATAGGACTCAGCTCAGTAACTCACCACAGGCATCACACTCCATGACTGTGTTCTTCAGGAATGTTATCTCCTTGATCTAGAAGAAAACAAGAACCATCGCTTAGCCAAAGGCTGAGTCTTGCTCCCCAACAGACCAGTGGCCCCAGTGCAGCAAACAGGGTGTTGCTGAGGCTCAGCAGCTACTTACAAACCACTTAACTCTTCCCCAAGGTCTACCCTGGGAGCTTTTAGATGTTCCCTGCTGTTGGTGCTTCTACAGGCTGCTGCCACCACACTGCTCTGTCACAGATGCTCTGCCACACTTGACTCAAATACACAGAGCTGAGTGTCACAGAGGGAGGGAAATGGACTTTGTTTGGGTCTTCTGCTCTCAGAAGGTGCTGAACTCAGCCCTAAAGAGCCCTGCTCTGTCTGCAGGCTGTGAGCCACCTCTGCAGATGCACAAGTAATCTCTGACATCACTTCAGGCCGGTCCTTGGCCCTATTGCCCTTGCCATGAGGATATTTAGAATCTGTTCATGAAACCTCCTTCCTCTAGACCCTCTCAGACCCTCCAGGCTCCTGGTCCTTCAAGCTGGCTTCAATAAAGACATGATCTGTAGTGTCATCGGTGCCAGTATCTGTGCTGAAGGGACATGGGACAGGCACAAGGAAGTCTCAAGCTCTCATTTGTTTGCCTCTCTAGCAGCTCAGATAGCCAAACCCAGCAGATTCTTTCCTGCAGAAGCTTTACTGGTTATCTACCCTTCTGCACCGTGTGGACTTTGTTCCCACAATTCAGTCTTTTCCCTAAGACAAAGACTCCTGCCTCTCTGTCAGCTCCCAGAGATAAGAACCAGCTTGCAATCCCTGTCTTCCCCCGTCACAGACTGGGGTTGTGCATTTTGGGTAGAGACTGATCAACCCCAAATCCCCAGGTCACCTCCTGTTGGAATCTGGAGTCCTGCTGATGAAGAGCAGGGCATCCTTAGTGCCCAGGACTCTTCAGGAGAGATGATCTGGCCTTTTGCCATCACAGAATCACAGACCATCAGGGACTGGAAGGGACCTTGAAAGATCTTCCAGTCCAGTCCCCCCACAACAGCAGGATCCTCTAGATCCAGTCACACTGGAACAGTCCAGGAGTGTTTTAAATGTCTCCAGAGAAGGAGACTCCACAACCCCCCTGGGCAGCCCCTTCCAGGGCTCTGGCAGCCTCACTGGGTCTCACATGGATGTGGGACCTCCTCTAGTCCAGCTCACACTTGGTGCCCCTTGTCCTATCATCAAGTGCCCCTGAGCAGAGCCTGGCTCCATCTTCCTGACACCCACCCTTCACATATTGATCAACATTCATGGGGTCACCCCTCAGTCTCCCTTTATTCCCAGCTCAAGAGCCCCAGCTTCCTCAGCCTCTCCTCAGCAGGGAGATGCTCTCCTCCCTTTGTCCTTCTTGCCAACATCCCCACATGCTCAGCCAAGGGAAATTCAAGTGAGCTTTAGAAAATCTTTGTCCAGACCAAGAATCTCAATGAAGATTCAAGGACCTGGGGGTTCTAATTGACAGGCAGCTGAATCTAAGCCAGCAGGGTGCCCAGGTGGCCAAGAAGGCCAGTGGCCTTCTGGCCTGGATTAGAAACTGTGTGTCCATCACGAGTAGGGAGGTGATTGTCCCCCTGTACCCAGCACTGGTGAGGCTGCACCTTGAGTACTGGGTCCAGTTTTGGCCACCTCAGTCAAGGTGCTGGAGCGAGTGCAGAGGAGGGTAACGAAGCTGGGGAATGGCCTGGAGAATCAATCTGATGAGGAGAGATGAAGAGAGTTGGGGCTGTTTAGTTTGAGGAAGAGGAGGCTGAGGGGAGACCTCATCGCTCTCTACAACTGTCTGTAAGGACACTGTAGAGATGTTGGTGCTGGGCTCTTCTCACAGGTCATTAGTGACAGAAGCAGAGGGAAGGGCTTCAAACTCCAACAGGAGAGGGTTAGACTGGCCATCAGAAAGAAATTCTTCCTGGAGTGAGTGGTCAGGCCCTGGACTGGGCTGCCCAGGGTGAGGGTTGAGTCCCCATCCCTGGATGTGTCTACAAGTCACTTAGATGTAGTGTTGGGGGGTCTGGTGTAGAGTGGGGTTGATGGTTGGACTCGATGACTCCAAGGGTCTTTTCCAACCTGAATGATCCTGTGATCCTATTGCACCATTCTAAGAACTGATGAGCTGCCACCTTGGCTCTCCAGTCACGTGGGCAAGTTGCTCTTGTGAGGAAGTTCCCTTGAATTTGCTGTTGAGAAGAGGGCTCTGGATTTTAAAACTTGACCCAAAAAAGAGTAGGTGTCAGGAGCAAGAGAGTGAGAACAAACAGCAATCCTGTGTGGAGAAGCAGTGCTAAACTGGGAGGGAATGCTGGAAATCATCGCTTGAGGCTGCCAGGAACCATGTCTGACCTGATTCCTAGTAAACACTGGGTATTTATGCAGCAGCCTGAAATGTGAGAGGAACTCAACGCAACAGATGTTTTTGCAGATTAGAGGCCGCCCAGTTTGCACTGGCACAGGGACACGTCTGCCATCGCAATTATCTGGCAGGCAGAGGCTGCTGCCCTCAGCTCCCGGGGTGGAGAGAGGGAGAAAGGAACCTTTTTCTCTGCTTTAAAGGGAGTTGACCAGAGAAGCCACCACCTCCTCATTAAAAGGGAAAAGATCGAAGCACTCCAGAAGTTCCAAACTCCCTAAGAAACTGCAGGAGCCAGAAAGGCTTTGGATTAAAACAACAAGAGGAGAGAGTGAATGCAGAGCTTGTTTGGATTCCATCCGACTTCCCTTTCCAGGACCCTAATAGATGGCTCAAAGGTCCTGTCCATCTTCCAGGTCTGGGCTCCATTGATTCCCTGAGCCCACAAAACCAAGGAAAAAGTGACTTGTTTTTGCAGTGGGATCTTTACCCACCCTGTGTCAGTGTCTTCTAAGGGTCCATTCTCCTGCGCTGCCTTCCTGCAGACGGTTCTGAGCAGCAGAATGTGGGATTCAGGTGAATTCACTTGATCCCAGAACACAGATCTGGTTGTGAGATCATCTCCTGGTTCTGGTTTGCAGCTCGATAGTTCTGTAGATCTTTTAAGGTGAGCAGCAGCCAACCCTCAGTGTGTCACCCTAGTCTCTGAGCTTGAGGAGCTGGGTGTGATCCAATTCCTTGTAAACCCTGGTGTCATGGAGTGACCCTGGACCCCTCTGTTTTATAGCAAGAATCTAGTGGAGAGAGTCATCTGGAGGGCTATGAGGCCGATGAAGGGACTTGAGCATCTCTCCTGTGAAGAAAGGCTGAGAGGACTGGGGCTGTTCAGTCTGGAGAAGGCTGAGTGGGGATCTCATTTGTGTCTGTAAATATCTGAGGGATGGGGGTCAAGAGGAAGAGGCCAGGCTCTGTTCTGGATAAGGAGTAATGGGGGTAAACTCGAATGCAGAAGGTTCCACCTCAACAGGAGGAGAAACTTCTTTCCTAGGAGGGTGCTGGAGCCCTGGAACTGTCTGCGCAGAGAGGTTGTGGAGTCTCCTGCTCTGGAGACTTTCAAACCCTCCTGGATGTTCCTGTGTGACCTGTCCTAGGGGATCCTGCGCTGGCAGCAGCAGTGGGTCTGGATGATCTCTACAGGTCCCGATGATCTCTAGAGGTCCCTTCCAACCCTGACATTCTGTGACTCTGTGTGCAGTCTGTATGGAGTGAGGTCCCTTTCTCACTCACCTGCTGTTTCAACAGCTCTCGAACTTCCATCAGCACCCGGTTCGTTTGTCTCATCTCATCCAGCATTTCTGGCCCAACCTCACCTCCTAAAAAACCTCCAGGGAGGTTGGGACAAAACACAGCAGAGCCATTAGCAGCAGAAACCAGCTGATAGCATTGACTTCAGCTTGACAGTAGAGACCCGGACTCCTCCCCACCAGTCTCTGCCAGTTCCTAACCAGAAGGCTGCTGGAATGAGCAGCGACTCGCACGTCGAGCAGGGTTTGCTGCGGGCAGGGCCTGGCAGGTAGGTAACGGCTAACCCTGAGCAAACACATGGGGCTGGCAGGCTGGCAGCTGCGGTAGCCGCTGGCCTGGCGCAGCCCCTGCCGTTCACACGTTGAGGGCTTTGCTGCCAAAAGCAGCAAATGAATAATTCGCTGCTGTGGGAGCTGCTCCGCTCCAGCCCAGCCCTTTTCTGAGCCCGTCCCAGACGTGCGGCCGAGCACTGAGCGCGGAACACCGGCTCCTCGGCCGCTGCCTCTGCCTGGGGTCCAGGCTGGGTTCTCCTGGCGTCGGGACGCGCAGGATACGCCTGCTCATGCCACGCTCCCCTGCACAGTCCTCGTGAAGCTCTGCCGGATAGAAATCATCCCACAGGGGCAGATTAGCAGGGCTCTTCCCTCCCAGCTGCTAGGTTCCAGCTTGCCCAGTCCTTGGAGACTGGCCGACTGTAGCCCATCCTGCAGTCACTCAGGAGAATGAATGGAGGCAGCTCGTTGTTCCTACAGTTATGGAAGTTTTAAGGAAACTTGGACTGTTCAACAGCAGTGGGACAGCCAGCACCTCTCTGGCATCGTGCTGCCAGCTCTGGGGACCGACAACTCACTGCTCTCCTTGGCCCTACATGTGTCCATCCTACAGCAGAAGTCCCACCTTGCTGATGGTGTGAGCAGACCCTTGTGAAGGGAGAAAGAGCGGAGAGCACGGGGTGCTCAGGGGAAAAGTAGCTGAGGTTTGGGGCCTCCCCCTGACCAAGCACGAAGGACTGGCCAGTGCCTGTGGCAGCCAGGGAGCCTCAGAGCTGGCTCTGTCTGGTGAAACCCTCAAGGGTCTTCCCCACATGGAACCTGGTGAATGTTTGTGACCTCTCCAATAGGTTCTGGACTGGGAACTAAACTGAAAGGACCTAAACAGTGTCATTTAGGGACAGAAAGGCTGGATTAAAGGGATGTTTCCTAGTTTATTGAAAACAAGCAGCTTGCACCTGATTTCTAACTTGAAGCAGAGGTTTTGCTGAATCATAGAATCATTAGGATTGGAAGGGACCTCGAAAGATCATCCAGTCCAACCCCCCTGCCACAGCAGGATCACCTAGACCAAGTCGCACAGGAATGTGTCCAGGTGGGTTTTAAACATCTCCAGAGAAGGAGACTCCACAACCCCTCTGCAGGAAGGTTTCAGGCAGCTGCTGTTCTTCCTGGGAAGAATTTTCCAGCCCTAGTAACAAGATGCAACTTCAAATAAAGAAGCTGGGTTGTGTTTTGCTCAATGTTCCAACTCACGGCAGCGATTCCGCCGCTCGGCAGCGATTTCCAGTGGAAATCTGTGCGCTGCAGGCATTTCCACGGCTGCGCATCCTTCCCCGTGGGCTCCTTCTGTCTCCACAGCGGAGTCGGGGGCATCTCACAGATCCTCCTGGGGCTGAGCATTCCCCTCATGGACTCTGAGAAGAGGAGCTTTTGTCACAGGCTGAGTGTGGAAGTTCCTAGAAGTCAGTGCTCCCCTGAGCACAAGGAGAGGGAGTATCCGAGGATCCTGCTCTGGGACGCTCCGTACGACCCTATTTTTTAACTGAAATCACAGGCAAAGTGCAGGTCCCTCTCAAAGGTCTCTCAGTACCACAGACTCACAGTGTTAGGGGCTGGAAGGGACCTTGAAAGATCATCCAGTCCAATCCCCCTGCCACAGCAGGATCTCCTGGATCCAGTTGCACAGGAACATGTCCAGGTGGGTTTGAAACGTCTCCAGAGAAAGAGACTCCACAACCTCCCACCAACAAAACCTCCTAAAATGAAATGTTTTCCTAAAGAATAACTTTGCTGCTCAGGAGAGGAACTTTGGGGGGGAAAACAATCCAGGAGTGAAAACATTCCCACAATTGAAATTGAAAACAAGTGGGGGTGACAGAGCAACTGGAACAGGCTGCCCCAGGGGAGTTGTGGAGTCTCTTTCAGTGGAGACATTTAAGACCCACCTGGACATGTTCCTGTGCGACTGGATCTAGGGGATCCTGCTGTGGCAGGGGGATTGGACTGGATGATCTTCCGAGGTCCCTTCCCATCCCTAATGACTGGATCTAGGGGATCCTGCTGTGGCAGGGGGATTGGACTGGATGATCTTCCGAGGTCCCTTCCCATCCCCAATGATTCTATGAAGCTGCAAAATCCCTTTCACGTCGCTTTTCGGCTTCAGCTGGAATTCCACCTCCCTCATTCCCTTCTGCGGCTCCCAGCGAACAGAGAGAAAGCGACTTACCTGCTCTTCTCTGCTGCCCCGATGAAAACGGGCAAGAGAGGCAGAGGAGGAAAACAAACGCCAGAGCTGATCCCATCGTGACTCCGCCGGCAGTTTGGCCGGACGGGCTTCTCCCGCGATGGATTTTTAACCTGCAGGTTCGCCTCTGCTCCCCATTAGTGCCTGCGGGTTGCTATTTATGAAGCCGCATTCCTTCCTCTGAAGTTCTTATTCTCTGATGCTGGACGAGGGGGTGGACGTCATCGCTGGCTGCCGCTCCGTAGAGAACATTACAAAAGTAAACAATATGAGAAACTCATCAGCAGAGGAGCTTCGGGGGCTTTTTTTTTTTTTCATTCCCTATTTTTTTGCTAAGAGCAGCTTGTACCAAAAGAGGTCAGAAAGTTCCAGAATTCAATGGATTCTGTTCGATTTGCCTTTTGGTTTTTTGCCCTCATGGATGCGGGGTAGACGGATGATTCATAACCCCTGTTCCTCACGGCTTTGCCTGCTAAAAGAGCTCACAAAAAGCCAGGAGCCATCTGGGCTTCACTAGAAAAAGGCTTCTTTGGGGTCCCAAAAGACAGTTTCGCTGCTCACGCTTGGGGTAGGATCGTCGTCTCCTTCTCCGGAGACGTTTCAAAGCCGCCTGGACTGTCCCTGTGCCACTTGGTCTAGGGGATCCTGCTCTGGCAGGGGGGATTGGACTGGATGATCTTTGGAGGTCCCTTCTAGTCCCTAATGTCCTGTGATTCAGGGATTCTGTGATGGAATCACCTTCCAGCTCCCAAGAGGAGGATGTGGAGAGGGATGGGGCAAATACACCACAAGCCCTGAGGCCGCCCTGTTCTTATCCCCCACCCCAGGCTGCTGAAAGGAAGGACCTGGTGCAGAAGCAGCTGTGGGAAAGGGGGGCAGATGCTGCTGGTTCTCATCTCTGAAGAAGCAGGTCTCAGTCCAGCACTTTCCATCGGTCGCTCTCGCTCCAGCTCTTTCCGTCAGTAGACACAGAGTGGATTGAGAAATCCATCCGGAGCAGCCAAAGCAAATCTGTCCAGAGGAAACCTTAAAGCTGCTGCACTGGGGGAGCTGTGAGTTAACCCAGTGAAGAAGGTTGGTCTGGAGGCCAGTGGGATGCTGCTGGATCCCACACATGAGGTCTGTCAGAGCATCCATCACCCAACACCCAGCGGGGAACGAGCCCCGGGCAACAGTAGCTCAGTCTTTAAAGTCCTTCAGCAGTGGGATCCCGGGGTGTTTACCCCGAGATTCCTCTTCCCGCTTGGACCTCAGACCTCCCGTGTACAGGAAGAGGCTCCCCACCCCTGCGGCCCTGCACAGCGCCCGGTGGCGGCTGGGGACGGCGGCGCGGGAGAACAGAGGTTCCCTGAGGGGAGAGAAGGGAGGCCGCTGGTTTACAGGGTGGGAGCGCGGAGCTGGGCCCCGGTCAGGCTGCTCCGCAAGTGCTGGGGGCGGTTCGGACACCGCAGTGCAGGAAGGACAGGGAGGGGCTGGGGACGGGGCAGAGAAGGGCACTGGGGCTGGTTTTGGGTCTGGGGAGCAGGGCTGGTGGGGAGAGGCTGAAGGAACCTTCCAGCCCCCAAAAGGGCCCTGCGGGGCGGCTGGGGAAGGCTGTTCCCAAGGGCAGGGAACGCTAGGGCCGGGGTCCTGGTTTGAAGCTGGAAAAGGGCAGAGTGAGGCTGGACAGGAGGAGAAAGTTCTGGAATCTGAGGGTGGGGGATCCCTGGAACAGAGATGGGGTGGAGGCCCCATCCCTGGAGCCATCCAAGGCCTCTGGGCAACCTGGGCTGGGGAGTGAGGGCCCTGCTTGGTGCAGGGGGTTGGACTGGATGGGCTTTGGGGGTCACTTCCAACCCAGCACAGTCTCTGGTTCTAACTGGGCTGGTTTGGGGTCTGGGGAGCAGGGCTGATGGGGAGAGGCTGAGGGACCTGGGGCTGCTCAGCTGGAGAAGAGGAGGCTGAGGGGAGCCCTCACTGCTCTCTACAGCTGCCTGCAGGGAGGGAGCAGTGAGGAGGGGGTTGGCCTCTTCTCCCTAGGGACTGGTGATAGAAGCAGAGGAAATGGGATCAGGGGGTGCCAGGAGACAGTCAGGTTGGATCTTAGGGAAAACTTCTTCCCAAAAGGAGTGGGGAGGCCTTGGAACAGGGGCTGCCCAGGGACAGGGTGGAGGCACCATCCCTGGAGGGGTTCAATAACCAGGCAGCTTGGCTGTTGGGGAAGATGCGGTAGGGGCTGGGGGGTTGTAGCGTAGACAGTTGGACTGGATGATCTTGAAAATCTTTCCCACCCTTGGTGATTCTGTGGCTCACAGGCAGGCTTTATGCTCTCTCACACCGAGCGCAGTGAAGGTGGTTTCTTGTGTTACCTGGGGTAGTTTGTGCTGTCCTGCCCCGGGGGGGACTCCTGTGCCATCAGCAGCTTTGAGCTGCCATCCATCCCCCAGGGAGGTCAGCACCGACGGTTTGGTCCTTGGAGGAAGCAGAAGTGGCTCAGCTGGATCTTGGATCTTGGAACAACTGCGTTCCCCAGGTTTAAGCAATTCTGGCTCCTGCTGGAGGAATCAAATCCACAGCAACGGATAATTGGAGGTAAAATGCAGCGATGTTCTGAAACGTTATTTATCCTTTTGATTTTGTTAGCAGCAGCAGGGGAGTGAGACACAGATGCCCTTTCACCCACCCCACAGAGCCCAAGGAACTCGGGACAAGTGGGAATGCGGGAGGGGCTGGGAATGAGGCTGGGGCTGCAGATGGGAATGGGGCTGGGATTGGGAATAGGGATGGGAATGGGGCTGGGGTTAGGAATGGGGGTGGAAGTGGGGTTGAGGTTGGAGCTGGAGCTCTGCCTGTGCTGCTGCAGCAGCAGCAGAGGGTCCAGCTCCCACCCAGCCCAGCAGTGAGTCCTAGAACCATGGAATTGTTTGGGTGGGAAGGGATCTTCAGAGCTCATCCAGGGATGTCTTCAGGGGTGTGCACTGCAACAGGCTGCCCAGGGAGGCTGCGGCTGCTCCATCCCTGGAAGTATTCAAGGCCAGATTGGAGGGGGCTCTGGGCACCCTGGTCTGGTGAGATGTATCACTGCCCTTGGCAGCGGGTTGGCACTGGATGATCTTTAAGATCCCTTCCAAGCCAGCCCAGTCTGGGATTCCATCAGCAGTAACTGGTGTTGAGGTGAGAGACACCCAGACTCTGCCACTTGCTCTCTCCAGCCCGTGCTGGGGAGCAAACAGGGAAACCCGTTAGAGTCTGTTACGCTTTGAAGGGAGAAGCACATTGCTTCCACAGAAGCCCAGTCGGTCCTTACTAAGGGAAGGCTCTTGCCAGGTTGTTCACTTACTCAAACCTGGGGGTCCTGGTGGCCAGCAGAATGGCCAGGAGCCAGCAATGGGCCCTGGTGGCCAAGACGGCAAATGGCGTCCCGGGATGGATCAGAACAGGGGTGGTTAGCAGATCAAGAGAGGTGCTCCTCCCCCTCTACTCTGCCCTGGGGAGACCACATCTGGAATGTTGTGTCCAGTTGTGGACCCCTCAGTTCCAGAAGGACACAGAGCTGCTGGAGAGAGTCCAGTGCAGAGCCACAGAGATGGTGAAGGGAGGGGAGCATCTCCCTGATGAGGAGAGTTGGGTCTCTTGAGCTGGGAAAAAAGGAGACTGAGGGGTGGCCCCATGAATGTTAATCAGTATGGAAAGGAGTCAGTATGGAAAGGAATCAGTATGGGTGTCAGGAGGATGGAGCCAGGCTCTGCTCAGGGGCACCCAATGACAGGACAAGGGGCAGTGAGTGCCAACTGGAACAGAGGAGGTTCCACATCAATGTGAGAAGGACCTGCTTCCTGGTGAAAGTGCCAGAGCCCTGGAAGGGGCTGCCCAGGGGGGTTGTGGAGTCTCCTTCTCTGGAGACATTTAAAGCCCTCCTGGACTGTTTCTGTGCGACTGGCCCTAGGGGATCCTGCTGTGGCAGAGGGATTGGACTGGATCATCTTTCGAGGTCCCTTCCAGTCCCTAATGTTCTGTGATTCTGTGTGAAAGACAAGCAGATTAAATCTGCATTAACCCACTTTTAAACATTTGAACAAGTCAGTCTGCATCTGAAGGCAGCACTCCGCTCTGCTGTGTATAATCGATGCACCTTTACATCCTCCTAGAAACCCAAAGCCATCTTCCTCCAGGCTGCAGCAGTTTCTGGGATCATTTGTCTTCACCGACAGCTGCCAGATACCTGCAGAAATTAAAAGGAAGCTGGTTCCTCCGGAGCTTTGAGTCGAGCAAGACACGGTGTCTCCACAAGGTGAGGTCATTCCTACCTTTGTTTTCCTTGGACGCGTTTCGTACCTTTCTACATTCATTCAGATCTGAGGGCTAAAAATCCCTGTAAATCACTGCTCTAACTGGGCTAAAACACCCAGCGACACAAAGGGAAAGGTTTGATCACAGCTTGGCCACCTCTGCTACTGCAAAGTGGCTGATGGAGCTGAACTTGTTGTTATCTGATGGGGAAACATCTTCCACGTCTCCCAGTACCATTTTTTAAAGTGATACTAGTTAAAAACTGCTGCAGGATGGAAGCCAGAGAGTAGTGGTCAATTGAACAGAATCCAGTTGGAGGCCTGGATCTAGTGGATCCCCACAAGGGTTGGTACTGGGACCAGTACTATTCAATCTAGTCATTAATGATTTGGATGAGGGATTAGCGAGCGCTGTCAGCAAGTTTGCTAATGGCACAAAGCTGGGAGGAGTGGCCGACACCCCAGCGGGCTGTGCTGCCATCCGGCGTGACCTAGACAGGCTATACTGGGTTATACTGGGCTGTACCAGACAGGCTGGGAGACATTGAACTCTAAACAGGGCAGTGCAGAGCCTGGCATCTGGGCAAGAACAACCCCAGGGATCAGTATAGGTTGGGGACTGATCTGTTGGAGAGCAGTGGAGGAGAAAGGGACCTGGGGGTCCTGGTGGCCAGCAGGATGGCCAGGAGTCAACAATGGGCCCTGATGGCCAAGAAGGCAAATGGCATCCAGGGGTGGATCAGAACAGGGGTGGTTAGCAGATTAAGAGAGGTTCTCCTCTCCCTCTACTCTGCCCTGGGGAGATCTTATCTGGAATCTTATGTCCACTTCTGGGCCCCTCAGTTCCAGAGGGAAACATAGAGCAGCTGGAGAGAGTCCAGCGCAGAGCCACAGAGATGATGAAGGGAGGGGAGCATCTCCCTGATGAGGAGAGTTGGGTTTCTTGAGCTGGGAAAAAAGGAGACTGAGGGGTGACCCATGAATGTTGGTGTCAGGAGGATGGAGCCAGGCTCTGCTCAGGGGCACCCAGTGATGGGACAAGGGGCAGCAGGTGTGAGCTAGAGCAGAGTAGGTTCCACATCAATGTGAGAAGGACCTTCTTCCTAGTGAGGGTGCCAGAGCCCTGGATGGGGCTTCCCAGAGAGGTTGTGGAGTCTCCTTCTCTGGAGACGTTTAAAACTTACCTGGACTGTTCCTGTGCGACTGGCTCTAGGGGATCCTGCTGTTTGCAGGGGGATTGGACTGGATGATCTTTCGAGGTCCCTTCCAGTCCCTAATGTTCTGTGATTCTGTGAAAACAGAGTCGTAATTTTAAAAGGAAGGGTCAGCAGATGATGTTTACTCCGGCCTCCATGTAGAGGTGGGTTTTGCAGGGTCGTTGCACCTTCCTGGCACTGGCGTCACAAAGGAAAGCCGCGCACAAACAACAACAGCAAGAAGCAAAAGCAAAGCTCCTGCTGCTCCAGCGATTCAATATTTTCCATCTCTGTGTTTTTTAACGAAACTTTGCCAAGGGAAGGACAAAAGTCAGAAGGAAAAAGTTATTTTTCAGTCTTGTAAGGTCAAGTTCTAAAAATAAGTTGAAAAACACCTACACCCTCGAAAAGGGCACGTTGAGTGGTTTATGATGGTCCTTATGTATTTATGGTCGTAATAAACCAAAAGGTATCTCGTGTTGCATGAAAGATGAGCAGGAGGGCTTGCAAAAGCCTTCTCCACCCAATATGGGATCAATAGCGCTGAGCACAGAGGCTTTCAGCGATGGAGGCTCCGCAGCCACCCCCGGCAGCCGTCCAACGCTCCGTAATCCCCATTAGAAAACATTTCCAAGGGATGATCTTTAAGCCTGTTGCATGTTTTCTTATTCACGGGGGACTCAAAGAGCAGCTCAGGCCTTTCTGTGAACTAGCACAGCGTTTCAGCTCTGTCCTCTCCTGAAGACCCTGGTACTGCTCAGCTTCCACATCCTCTGCAACCTGTTCACAATCAGAGAGATGAAATCTCACGGTGGTTGTTGCAGGCTGTCGACAGCAAGTTCTGAGCGACAGAAGCTACTGATGAATCAGAAGACACTTCCTCTGCTGTGGGGAGCAAGGAGAAGCCTGGAGAAGAGGAGACTCATGGGGGACCATCTCCCTCTCTCCAACTCCCTAAAGGGAGGTTGCAGTCAGGTGGGGGTCAGGCTCTTCTCCCAGGCAACCAGCACCAGGACGAGAGGGCAGGGGCTGAAGTTGCCAGGGGAGGGTTAGGTTGGACATTAGGAAGCCCTTCCTCATGGAAAGAGGAATCAGAGCCTGGACTGGACTGGCCAGGGCAGTGGTGGAGTCCCCATCCCCAGAGGTGTTGAAGGCCAGCCTGGCTGTGGCCCTGAGTGCCCTGGTGTGGCCGCTGGGGTGATGCTAAGTCCTGGGTTGGTGCGGCTGAGCTCGGAGGGCTTCTCCAGCCTCAATCATCCTGGGATCCTATGAGCTGAAGTCCAACCAACCCAACCCGTTTCAGTGACGAGTGGTGATCAGTAGGAAGCCCAACACAGCAGACCTTCAGAGGGTTTCTCAGCTCGTGTT
Source organism: Rhinopomastus cyanomelas (assembly GCA_013400115.1). Classification (NCBI taxonomy): domain Eukaryota; kingdom Metazoa; phylum Chordata; class Aves; order Bucerotiformes; family Rhinopomastidae; genus Rhinopomastus; species Rhinopomastus cyanomelas. Next base: position 76,596 of record VXBP01001327.1, on the reverse strand, counting down.
TACTCCGAGTGCAGTCGTCTGACGTGTGCAGATACATCCCAGACACACGCTGGGGCAGGACTGGAGACACGGAGGCCCAGCTGCCAGCAGAATCTTCACTCTCATCCTTCCTTTCTGCTCTCTGCTTCCAGACAAAACAAAGACCTGCTGAGAGAGGTTTGCAAGCGCTGGTTTCACAGCTCGGTGATGCACAAACACTCATTCCATCCGTTACTAAAGCACTGCCTCAACAAACAGGGCTGAAGTGATCTATGTCAAGCTGTCTGGAGTCATCAGGTAATGAAGGTTGGGTGTCAACTGAATGAGGTACAGAAGAGCATCGGAGCCTTGTTGGGGGGATTCGGGATCTGACACGAGCACCCAGACCACGTGAATGTTAAACACCAAACCCTTCGGTCGGTAGGTGAGAGCAGCCCCATCCCTCACACCTCACTGCAGGATGGAATTGTCCAGGGCAGGTTGTGGTTTGGTGAGATGTTTTGGGTTGGAAGGGAACTCCAAAGGCCATCCAACACTCCTGCAGGGAGTAGGGACAGCCTCAAGCAGATCAGGTTGCCCAGAGCCTTGTCCAGCCTCCCCTTGAAGATCTCCAGGGATGGGGCCTCAGCTCCTTCCCTGGGCAACCTGTTCCTGTGTTCAACCACCCTCCTGCTGAAGAGCTTCTTCCTAACAGCCCATTTCAGTCTCCCCTTCTCTCCTGTGAAACCACTGCCCCTCATCCTGTCCCTCCAGGCCTTCGTAAACAGCCCCCCTGCAGCCTTCGTGTAGCCCCCTTCAGGGACTGGAAGGTCACTCTCAGGTCCCCCTGGAGCCTTCCAGCTTGCTGCAGGCTGGTTTATGTCTCTAACTTTGAATTCCTTCAGATGTGGTGTCGGGGGATCTGATTTAGGGGTGAACTTTGTAGAGTAGGGTTGATGGTTGGACTCAGTGACCCAAAGGGTCTTTTCCAGCCTGGATGATTCTGATTCTAAATGGGCACAGCTCCATGAGCAGCACCCTGCTAGCTTCATCACTCCTGCTCCTTCTGCTGCTGGTGGTTGACCCAATGTCACCAAAGCCAGGAGCCAAAACCACCAGTCACACCAGTGAGTCCCAGCCAAAACCAGTAAGCAGAACCAGCATGACCTGAGTGGGGATTCCCACTGAGGGAGCTGGGGGTATTTAGCCTGGAGAAGAGAAGAACTCAGGGGGGACCTTCTCCCTCTCTACGACTCCCTGAAGGAGGTTGTAGTCAGGTGGGGGTCAGGCTCTTCTCTCACTCAGCCAGCACCAGGATGAGAGGACAGGGCTTGAAGCTGCCAGAAGAGGGTTAGGCTGGATGTTAGAAAGCCCTTCCTCATGGAAAGGGGGATCAGAGCCTGGACTGGACTGTCCAGAGCAGTGGGGGATTCCCCATCCCTGGAGGTGTTGAAGGCCATCCTGGCTGTGGCCCTCGGTGCCCTGGTGTGGCCACAGGGGTGATGTTAGGTCCTGGACTGGTCTGGCTGAGCTCCGAGGGCTTCTCCAGCCTCAGTCAGTCGGTGAGTCTGTGTGACTTCCTGTTGCCCAGAGAATCCTGCTCTGCAGCCATGGGATCGAGGTCTCTCAGAAGCAGAACCGCTTGCACTAGGTCACCCCGTGCAAGTAAATGGAACCTGGAAGCCCAAAGCTCTTGCCAGAGCTGTAATAACTAAACCTCTCTCCTTCTCTGAAGAAGGGGAATCTTCCTTCACAGACGTTGGCCGGGAAAGGCATTAAGAAAAAGAATAAGCACAAGCACATTCCTCGCAAGTGAGCGGTACTACGCCTTGCCTGGGCAGCCCTACCGCCACCGAAAGCGGCTGGAAGTGACATGTCCTGCCCAAACTGGTGAAGAGACTGGCTCACAGTGATGTGACCACTCTGAGGAGCGTCAGCGAGAGCAGCTGTACTCTGGCAAGACACGAAAATCTCAAACAAATACAGCCCTGCAGTAATTAACAAGTATGGATGTGCTCAGGGGGACCGTCATGGCGCCACCATAGTCCCATCACAGTGCCATCACAATCCCACCACAGTCCCACCACAGTCCCACCACAATCCCACCACAGTCCAGTTCAAGTTTGGATGGGGCTCTGGGCACCCTGGTCTGGGCACCTGGTCTGGTCACTGCCCATGACTCAATGATCTTTAACATCCCTTCAACTCCAACCTTTCTATGATTCTATGATACTGAACTGCCAGTGCTCAGAGAGCAGCTGGAAGGGTTAGAAGGCTGGTTGGGTGGTCAAGGTTGTCAGATTCCTTGGTTACCAGCAGCTCCATCCAGGAGGTCTATCAAGAACAGTAGCAGATGAGGCCAGTGACAGGACTGGTGACAGTGGAGGGGCAAGGTCTATTCAGAGTCAGGACTACAAGGTCACCCTGGATACTGCCCTTCATCTGGGCAGGGGCTGGACGTCCCAGGGCTGCTGACTTGCCATCACCTAATCTGCTGCCTCGAGAGAGGTCGCAGCTCCATCAGATGCCCCTCACTCCTGGCTCCCACCCAGAGAATCCCACCCCCTCTCAGAAGTCCAAGACACTGAGTCAGCGCAGCCCTGTCTGAAGAGAATGGAGACGGCTGGAACTAAAATGCTCTTCACAAGGCTGAGGGCAGGAGGCCAATCAAAGGGCCCACGAGTTCCCTATTGACCCTATTCTGTGCTGCTTTGCCTCTCATCAGAGCCTCCCAAAGGCAAACGGTGGCAAACCAGGGGGCTGATGGGGAAAGTGCACCGGTGAGACCCCACCTGCACTGCTGGGTCCAGTTCTGGAGTCCCCAACACCAGAAGGACACAGAGCTCCTGGAAGGCATCCAGAGGAGAGCAACTCAAATGCTCAGAGGGCTCTGAGGACAGAGCTGAGCCAGTTGGGGTTGTTCAGCCTGGAGAAGAGGAGGCTCCCAGGTGACCTTCTAGCAGCTTCCCAATCTCTGAAGAAAGGGGGCTACAAGAAAGCTGGGGGAGGGCTTTTGACAGGGGAGGTAGTGAGAGGACAGAAAGAGTTCCAGACTTGAAGAGGGGAGATTGAGGTTGGCCATGAGGAACCAATTCTTTGCTCTGAGGGTGCTGAGATGCTGGAACAGGTTGTCCAGGGCAGCTGTGGCTGCCCCATCCCTGGCAGTGTTGAAGGCCAGGTTGAGCAGGGATCTGAGTAACCTGCTCTAGCGAGGGTGTCCCTGCCTGTGCAGGGGGGTTGGAACTGGATGATCTTTAAAGCCCCTTCCAACCCTGTGATTCTATGGTTCTTCCCTCCCCTCCCAGACGGGGCATCCCACGCTGTCGGAGATGCTCCCCTTGGGGCCACCCCGCTCCGAGCGATTCCCCAGCCCGTGGCGTAACCCTGCACCCAGGGGGATGGTTAGAGCCTTACAGGAAGCCTCCCGCATTCTTTCCTTCACGACTCATGCCATGTTCTGCCTGGGACAATGAAGATTGCAAGCACTGGATTAAATTCACTTACAACAATGAGCTACTATTGCTCCAGGAGCCAGCGGGAGCTGAGCCTGGTGGAGGCAACTGGGAATCATTAACTGAATTGTACTGGGAAAAAAAGGGGAGAAGACCGACGGCTGTTTTGACCAAGAGAGAAGCAAACCGACGCGATGGTTGAGCCATCACGTCTCGCTGGGAATTGTTGCTGGGACCATCATTGGTGCTGAGAGTTTGCAGTTTGCTTCAGTGAAACTGCTTTGGCCCTGCTCTCCCAGTTTGGGGTTTCTGCTGCTCCAGCCACCTCCCAGAGCCCTAATGACAATAACAAGCCTCGCAGATCGCTTCCACGCAGAGCTGAGCGCTCAGAGCTCTCAGGGATGGCAAACCTTGACAAGCAAAGCTCTCCTAAGCAGCCTGGCTTTCCTCTTCCCCTAAGTGGCGGATAGAATTCACCTCTGTGGTCAAGCCTTCTCCTTGTGTAATCCAGGGGGCTCCAGCGGGAATCTGAACAGGAATTGTCTCATTCCAGGAGGGACTGGAAGTGCTCAGGGCTCTGAGATCACACACGTAGGTGGGCAGACAGCGCGAGCACTCTCTGGTAGCCGTGGGACCTCTCGTAGGGAGCTCTGGCTCGGTTTGGATCATGTGCCAAGGTATTTATCAATTCCAAAGAAACATCTGGCAGTGACCCCTGCAGAGGCAGAAAAGCTGAGTGTGAGGAGCCTGGAAATCAGCTCTGATGTGGCGCTGGAGCTGTTTCCATGAGCTGGAGGTAGCTGAAGCTAAATGCACTCCCCATGTGTGAGCAGCAGTGTTGCTGTGTCAGATACAACAGCGTTACACAGAGGAGTTGCTGTCCTCAGCTCACTGCCTTCCACCTACAAACTGACAGGCAGCATCCAGCACCGATCAAGTTTTTATTGTTCTTTTCAGTGAGGAAGATCCCAAGGAGCTCAGTTGTCACAGAACCCCACAGCCAGGCTGGCCTTCAACACCTCCAGGGATGGGGACTCCACCACTGCCTTTGGAAGTCCAGTCCAGGCTCTGATCCCCCTTTCCATGAGGAAGGGCTTCCTAATGTCCAACCTAACCCTTCCCTGCCCTCTCGTCCTGGTGGTGGTTGAGTGGGAGAAGAGCCCGACCCCCACCTGACTGCAACCTCCCTTCAGGGAGCTGGAGAGAGGGAGAAGATCCCCCCTGAGTCTCCTCTTCTCCAGGCTAAACACTCCCAGCTCCCTCAGCCTCTCCCCATCAGCCTTTCCCTCTAGTCCCTTCCCCAGCCTCTTTGCTCCTCTGGACCCCCTCCAGCCCCTGCATCTCTTTCTTGAAGTGAGGAGCCCAGCACTGCCCTCATTACTGGAGGGGGGCCTTCCCAGTGCCCAGGACAGGGGGTGAATCACTTCCCTAGCCCTTTGGCCACACTATTGCTGATCCCAGCCAGGATGCCAGCAGGATACCTGCCAGGATACCAGAGCAGCAGCAAAACAGGGAACTGCTTGGCTTGGGTCTCCAGAACAAACTGAGGGTGGTGACCATCCCTCCACAGGAGACAGCCCTGAGCCTTCTGAGGGCAAAGCCCAGAGACCCCACCGCAGGGCTCTGAAGCTCCCCGTTCATTCCACGCCGGGGTGTGAAGCACTGAGGCGCCTTTCCCAGTGAGCAGGACTGGGAGCTCTGGCAACGGCGCTCACACAGGCCACAAAGCCGCCCTTTCTGCACCGTCCCCGGGGAGCATCCCGAGACTTTCCAAAGTTGTATTAAGCAAACCTGCTGTGCTCCCCTGGACTCCTGCAGCAGAGCTTGGAGCTTTTCATAGACTCATAGAGTCATCAGGGATTGGAAGGGACCTCGAAAGATCATCTAGTCTAATCCCCCGACACAGCAGGATCACCCAGACCAAGTCACACAGGAACACATCCAGGTGGGTCTTAAACATCTCCAGTGAAGGAGACTCCACAACCTTCCTGGGCAGCCCCTGCCAGGACTCTGTCACCCTCACTGGGAAGAAGGTCCTTCCCAGTGCCCCTCGTCCTATCACTAGATGACACTGAGCAGAGCCTGGCTCCATCCTCCTGACACCCACCCTTCACATATTTATAGACATTCATGAGGTCACCCCTCAGTCTCCTCCAAGCTCAAGAGACCCAGCTCCCTCAGCCTCTCCTCATCAGGGAGATGCTCCACCTCCTTCATCATCCTCATTGCTCTACGCTGGACTCCCTCCAGCAGCTCCACATCCCTCTTGAACTGAGGGGCCCAGAACTGGACCCAATACTCCAGATGTGGTCTCCCCAGGGCAGAGTAGAGGGGGAGAAGAACCTCTCTTGATCTGCTAACCACCCCCCTTCTGATCCACCCCAGGATGCTGTTGGCCCTCTTGGCCACAAGGGCACACTGCTGGCTCATGGTCATCCTGCTGGCCACCAGGTCCTCCAGGTCTCTTTCTCCACTGCTCTCCCACACGTCAGTCCCCAGCCTACACTGGTCCCTGGGGTTGTTCCTGCCCAGATGCCAGGCTCTATAGTTGCCCTTGTTAGAGTTCATTACATTTCTCTCTGCCCAGCTTCTGAATGACTGTTGATTCGAGATTAACAACCGTTCTCCCGATCTTTCCTCCCTTCCAACAGGGGCCATGGGGCCGCAGCGGGTTATTTTGCTTCCCATTTGCTCTTCTTCACAAGAGCTCTCCATAGCAATTAGCTCTCCTGCTTCCATTAAACAAAACAAACCACCACGGAGCAGAAGGAAGGTCTCCAGAGTGGTTTAACAGCTGGGAAGAAACAAAACCAGCAGCACCAGGCAATCGGGTCTTTTCAGGACAGCAGTGATCAAAAGCCCACTGTGGGGTGCTCCATGAAAATGTGATTTGCAGGAGACACAAACCCTCCCCCCGTTGAAAACGGAGAGCTCGTTTGCACCAGAGGACAGAGCAGTCTGTGCTAAACCAACCCCCCTCCCACCTCCGCGGGCAGTGGGGAGGCTGAAATCCAGAGGTTAGAAACGTGGCTGCTGCCTCCTGCAAACTCAGCTCCATGTGGAACAGGGATGGGGGTGAAGAGCAGTTGATGACTAAATCTTTGCCTTGGGAAGAGTCTTCACATGAGGGGAGTAGAACACCCTGGTGAGGAAAGGCTGAGGGACCTGGGGCTCTTGAGCTGGGAGGAAAGGAGACTGAGGGGTGACCCCATGAATGTTGATCAATATGTGAAGGGTGGGTGTTAGGAGGATGGAGCCAGCCTCTGCTCAGGGGGCACCCAGTGATAGGACAAGGGGCACTGGGTGGGAGCTGGAGCAGAGGAGGTTCCACATCAATGTGAGAAGGACCTGCTTCCCAGTGAGGGTGTCAGAGCTCTGGAAGGGGCTGCCCAGGGGGTTGTGGACTCTCCTTGTCTGGAGACATTTAAAACCCACCTGGACTGTTCCTGTGTGACTGGATCCAGGGGATCCTGCTGTGGCAGAGGGATTGGACTGGATGATCTTTCGAAGTCCCTTCCAATCCCTAATGGTCTGTGATTCAGCTCAGTTTTAATAGGAGCAGCTGAACACTTGCATGCAGAAGTGACTTCTTCTTGTAAGGCGGAGGTGGGAGACCCTCTGGGATGACAATGAAAATCCTTCGCGTGTAGGCGCTGCCTTCAGCTGCTGTGGAATCGGGAGCTTCATAGAGGACACAAAGGATTGAGGAGTGGAGGAAGCTCTGGCAGGCTGTCAAGGCTGCTCTCTAAAGCGGTCTCGTTATCCAGAAGTACAGTGAGGGGCTTGAATATGAGAAAGGAAAATGGGTTAAGCCTTCATGTTCCACTAAAATCCTTCTTCCTCCTGCAGTGGTTGGCAGAGCAGAACAAGCAGTCTTCGAGCTTTCCTTTGCTTTGACCCCCCCACTTCAGCTGATCAATAACTTCTGCTGGACTTTGAGAAAACAAGAAGGACTCTTCCTCCTGGAAACTCTGGCATCTTCATTAACTGATCCAAACTCTTGTTCTCCAAAGGATGGCACCTCCTCAGGGACACGCAGTGATAAATAAACTCACGTAGCTGGACCCCCTCCTGTCACAAGGCTGCAGAGGGACTCGAGTCCTCGAGTGGAGAGGATGAGGGGCAGTGGTTCCAGATTAGAGAAGGGCAGATTGAAACGGGCTGTCAGGAAGAAGCTCTTTAGCAGGATTGGGGTTGGACACTGGAACAGGTTGTCCAGGGAGGGAGGTGAGGCCTCATCCTTGGAGATTCTCAAGGGGAGGCTGGACAAGGCTCTGGGCTGGCTGAGGTGGTCCCTGCTCCCTGCAAGGGTATTGGACTGGATGCCCTTTGGAAGTCCCTTCCAACTCAGGAGATTCAATGATTCTATGAAGGCAGCTGCTATCCCCTGCCTGAGGTCTCCCATGGGGTTCTGTTGGGCCATCAATAGTGTTCAGGGGGGCCCACACTCTGGGGGTGGCAGGACAGGCATCATCCTTGGAAGCAGAGGCTCTCTGTCTCTCTCAGCAGAGAGATCTCCTGCAACGGGAAGGTGAATTTTCCAACAGAAATAAGAGCATCTGAGCCCTAGTTCACATTGGTTAGTCACCGATGTTAAACACTTGAGGAGCCTCTCCCCACTCCCAAGAGGTTGTCACAGAATCCCAGTGTTAGGGATTGGAAGAGACCCCAAAAGATCATCCAGTCCAGTCCCCCTGCCACAGCAGGATCCCTTAGAGCCAGTTGCACAGGAACAGTCCAGGTGGGTTTTAAATGTCTCCAGAGAAGGAGACTCCACAAACCCCCTGGGCAGCCCCTTCCAGGGCTCTGGCACTCTCACTGGGAAGAAGGTCCTTCTCACATTGATGTGGAACCTCCTCTGCTCCACCTCACACCCACTGCCCCTGTCCTGTCACTGGGTGCCCCTGAGCAGAGCCTGGGTCCATCCTCCTGACACCCACCCTTCACATATTGATCAACATCCATGGGGGTCACCCCTCAGGCTCCTTTCTTCCAAGCTCAAGAACCCCAGCTCCCTCAGCCTTTCCTCATCAGGGAGATGCTCCCCTCCCTTCACCATCTCTGTGGCTCTGCACTGGACTCTCTCCAGCAGCTCTGTGTCCTTCTGGAACCAAGGGGCTGAGCTCTTGCATCTGTGCTGCCCAGTCCAAACTACTTGGAAGCTACTAACAGGTGCAAGTCAAAAGAATCAATTCAAGTGGCCTCTTAGCCTTAAATTAACGAGTTTTGTTAACGAAGCTGTTTGTTTCACCAGCACCAGGGGTTGTGGAAGCAAAGACATCACCCATCTCTTGTCACACAGGCATGTTGTTTTCCTTAGCTGTGAGACATTGCAGCTTCCTGGCTCGGTGCAGGCATCGTGCTCCCTTCTACATCATTTATAAACTCAGAGGAAAACCAAACATCATCCCGGCCACGGGTTTGTGGTTGGGCTTGAGGGAGTCTTTTTTCACCCCTAGAGAAATGGACTGATGGCCAGTGCTGGAGCTCACAAGGAGCAGGAATCACTCCAGCACAATGGAGGCTGGAGGCTGATCCAAACCTCTTGAGTTTTCAAGATCAGACCAAGAAACCTCACAGGAACAAACCAGCTCCGGAGACCTCTGGCAGTTCCTTCTCCTGACACCACTCGACGCCACGAGAAACGGCCACAAAAGCCAAAGGTCGACTCCTTTCCGCAGTATTTCTCGGTGTCGCGGTCTCCGTGCGGACTCGGAGCAAAGCCCTTGCTTCATCCCAACTGCCCGTTCCCACCCGAGGGCCACGAGGGCACCTACTTGCTCCAAGCGCGATGGTCACAGAGCGGCTCCTATTTTAGTTCCACATGGCAACGAGAAGCTCGATCCCCTGTACTGTTGCAATCTCCTTCAACACAGGCCAAGTGCTGCTGGCCAGCAGAGCAGCCAGCACCTTCCATTAACCTTTAGTCCAGCCAAAACACCCTGGGTGTAAGCAACATCGAGTTCCGCAGGCGGCGACGACGGCCAGAGAAATACCTGTCATGAGAGTGGAATCCGAGAGCTCTCCCCAAGCTCCAGCTGCCTCGTGTCTCTCTCTCTCTCTCTCTCTCTCTCCTTGACATCTTTTCAGCCCCTGAGCACTCCTCTGCACAAGCCATTACAGCCCTCGCTGCTGCTTCCAGGAAGGGACCTCACAATTCCAGGAACCCCGACGCCTCAGGTGAACAAGTAGTGGTGGCAGAAGCAGCTTTCCCCTGGCAAAGCAGGGGGTGGTGTTGAAATCTCCAGTCTCTCTCCACAGATACAGTGAATCACAGAATCATCACGGATTGGAAGGGACCTTGAAAGATCATCTGGTCCAGTCCCCCAACACAGCAGGATCACCTAGACCAAGTCACACAGGAACACATCCAGGTGGGTCTTAAATGTCTCCAGAGAAGGAGACTCCACAACCTCCCTGGGCAGCCTCTTCCAGGGCTCTGTCACCCTCACTGGGAAGAAGGTCCTTCTCATATTTATGTGGAACCTCCTCTGTTTCACCCATTGCCCCTCATCCTATCACCAGATGACACTGAGCAGAGCCTGGCTCCATCCTCCTGACATCCACCCTTCACATATTTATAGACATTCATGAGGTCACCCCTCAGTCTCCTCCAAGCCCAAGAGCCCCAGCTCCCTCAGCCTCTCCTCATAAGGGAGGTGCTCCACCTCCTTCATCATCCTCATTGCTCTACGCTGGACTCCCTCCAGCAGCTCCACATTCCTCTTGAACTGAGGGGCCCAGAACTGGACCCAATACTCCAGATGTGGTCTCCCCAGGGCAGAGTAGAGGGGGAGAAGAACCTCTCTTGATCTGCTAACCACCCCCCTTCTGATCCACCCCAGGATGCTGTTGCCCCAAAGGCCAATACTTCCCCAGGAACTCAAGTGTCAATGGATGGTCTGGACAGGGGATCTTCTGGGAAGAGGAGCAGACACGTCTAACCCTGTACACTCGGCAAAATCTGATCTCAGAGCCTGAGGTCGTTTACTGGCTTCAGATCACATCTGGGAGTTACTGGGAGACAAGTTGTTTCTAGGAACATCCAAGTTCCACTTCTACATCTCTCTATCAAACAGGAGCTTCTTCCATTTAAGTCCTACAGGTGCCCCCTCCTCTTTTGGGTTTTGGGGGGATTTTTTTCCCAGCTGAGCTTCCTGGTGGCCTCTAGTGCATTAGGGAACAAAGGGGAAGGGAAGAAGGACTGAGGAACATGCACCCTTCTGCAGACTGACTAGGCCTTGGGCTGTTCACAGGTGACTTCAGTGGGGATTGAAATCTGAGTGTCATTGTCAAGGGCTCTGGGCTTCCTGGCAAAGGGCTGAGCTCGGTGCCCTGGCCCGAGGGTGATCCATCGGTCTGGCTGCTCACAGCTGCGTCCTGGGGCACCTGCTAAAGGAAAACCCAAAACAACAGATTTTTCAGCTGTATTTTGCAAAATCTCAGGATGATTGAGGCTGGAGAAGCCCTCTGAGCTCAGCCAGATCAGACCAGCACCTAACATCACCCCAGCGGCCACACCAGGGCACTCAGGGCCACAGCCAGGATGGCCTTCAACACCTCTAGGGATGAGGACTCCACCACTGCCCTGGGCAGTCCAGTCCAGGCTCTGGTCCCCCTTTCCATGAGGAAGGGCTTCCTAACATCCAACCTGACCCTCCCCTGGCAGCTTCAGGCCCTGCCCTCTTGTCCTGGCACTAGTTTCCTGGGAGAAGAGCCTGACTCCCAGCTGACTGCAACCTCCCTTCAGGGAGCTGGACAGAGGGAGAAGGTTCCACCTGAGTCTCCTCTTCTCCAGGCTGAACACCCCCACTGTTCAGTCCACAGCCCACAGTCCCCGCTTTGGTTTCAGCCTTTCTGCTCCCCCAGCAAAGGAGAGGGGAGCAGACTGCAGCTGGATTTGCCTGAGTCCCAGGAGAGCAGTCTGGGAGCGCTTGGGGACCACAGGGCTTGTTCAGGGTGTCCTCACGCTCCAGCTTTCCCAAGGGTTGGCTCCTGATTTCAAGCCACACAACTCCCCTTGAGAGGACACAGACTTCTGAGCAGCGTCGCCCTACTGGGCTCCCCTCCCGCTCCTCGGAAGCCCTCAGAACACGCCGGGTGGCTCGTGCTCAGGATGATTCCACCATGACTTGGTCTAGGCGATCCTGCAGGGGAATTGGACTCGATCTTTCGAGGTCCCTTCCAACCCCTCATGATTCTATGACTCTATGGCTTTTCCATGGTGACCTCTCACGCTCTGGGCTTTCCACAAACTCTTCCCTGCTCCGGGCACCTCCTGCCATGGAAGTTCTGCACATTGGCAAGTGGTTCCTGGCGAGTGGTTCTGTGTTGCTCTGAATCCAGAGAAGTCCACTGCCCAACGTTTAACCTTTTCAGCTGGAGCAACATCATGGCTCAAGCACTATCAAGGGTTCTTGCCCTCCAAACCTTCCCCAGATCCTTCCTGCAGCCACCTCTTTGAGCCAAGTCATGTCCTGACCTGCTGCCAGGAGGTAGCCTGACGTGTGAGGCGGCAGCGCTCGCCGGAGACGATCCCGCAGCACCTTTGCTGTCTCTTCACACTATAGCTGGAAAAAAAACCCCCTCCCAAACATACAGGCTGTCGGATCTAGCTCAACAACATTTCATTCTCTTCCTAACATTTGCTAACAACCTCATAAAAAACAAGAGCCTGTGTTCTGGGTTTCCTCCGCGTGACATCAGGCTCATGGGTTTCTGGACTGGAATGAAGAAGCGGTTTGAAGACTTCTGTTTGATCATAAATCTCACTCAGGAACCACCTCCTCAGCAAAAACAGCCCCGGTTCACAGTTTCCAGGCTCCGTGGTGGGGCTCTGCTGCTGCCATGGTCCTTGCTCAGGGCCCAGGAATTCAAGTGGACTCCACCTGCAGCAGCTTCTGCAACGTAAACGTCAGGCAGCAGCGCTCGATCGTCGCTGGTCTGCGTGCATGAGCTGGTGGAAGGTCCTCGTCTCTCTCTTTTCACAGCAGGTGGAGGAAGCCTGGTGGACCAGGGCCACAGAGAGTCCCAGGGTGGGGGTTGCCATCAGGGTGCTGCTGCTCCCACGGCAGGATGGTGGGTCTGAAACCCTCCAGCCTGAGGAGGACTCAGTAACCACCAGGCTGGGGTGACAGGACCTCTCCAGCTCTGCCCTGGCTGAGCAGCTGTGGAGCAGCTGTGGAACTGCACTGGGAGGGGAAAACACACCAACCCTCAGCAAAAGAGCCACCTGAAGCTCCCCTGAACATCCAAACTGAGAGTGGGAAACCTGGTCTCAAGCAAATGGGGCAAAGTCAGTGGACTTCAAGCTCTCTGTGTTCAGGAAGCAGAAGGTTGTCGTCGACGGCAGAGTTCCCTCTCAGGAGCGCCGTCGGCTTCTGGGCGCCCGCTGGCCTCTTGATCTTTTCCTACGGATGAAATTCTACCAGCGTTTGGTTTCATCACCGGTTTGATGAAATTCCACCAGTGGCCTGGGTACATTTCCAAGAAGCTCACAACTTCTGGGAAGACTTTACAAAGCTGCTCTGTAACCGTTTATGACCTGTGTTCAGCCCTGGCTGGGTTCCCCCTCGAATCCACAACACGCTGCAGAGAAAACATTCTTTCCGCTTCAGGCAACCTTCTCCATCCTCAAACCGGTCTGGTGTGGGCACCCAGCCTCTTCTCGCCCTGCGCTTGCCCGCAGACAGCAGAGATGCTGCTTTGCTGACGGGAGGGCTTCCATGACGGCCAAACAACGGCAGCTCCCGGCGTGTTTGGGTTCAGCCCGTACCTGGGGCTCAGCTGCACCACAGGACCACCCGGTTATTGAGGCTGGAAGAGACCTCTAAGATCATTCAGCCCAGCCCAGGACCTAGCATCACCCCAGTGGCCACACCAGGGCACTGAGGGCCACAGCCAGGATGTTCTTCAGCACCTCTAGGGATGGGGACTCCACCACTGCCCTGGGCAGTCCAGTCCAGGCTCTGGTCCCCCTTTCCGTGAGGAAGGGCTTCCTAACATCCAACCTAACCCTCCCCTGGCAGCTTCAGACCTGGTGCTGGTTGCCTGGGAGAAGAGCTGGACCCCCACCTGACTACAACCTCCCTTCAGGGAGTTGGAGAAAAGGAGAAGGTCTCCCCTGAGTCTTCTCTAGGCTCCCTCAGCCTCTCCCCATCAGCCTTTCCCTCCAGTCCCTTCCCCAGCCTCATGGAGCCTCTGGACCTGCTGCAGCCCCTCCATCTCTTTCTTGAAGTGAGGGGCTCAGCAGTACCCCCAGGACTCAACGGGAGGTCTCCCCAGTGCCCAGTACAGGGGCAGAATCACTTCCTTCATCCTGCTGGCCACACATGATTGTTGCCTAGGACCTGTTTGCTCTTGGAACAGTCTGGAGACAGGATAAGATTTTATTGAAAAGTGATCAGTGTGTTGTTGGGAAACGGGGTTTTCACCGAATGGGGTTTTCATGAAATAGGGGCTTCAGAGAGTAGACTTTTTTCAGAGAACAGGGTTTCCAGAGAGCAGGGTTTTCAGCTGATCTATTCTCTTAGGATCCTCTACAGAGCCAACTTCAGATTTAACCCTGCGCGTGCTGCCTTCCCCAACAGCTGCGAACACGTCGGTGAGGCAGCTGCCACGTGAGGAGCGTTGGCGAGAGGTGAGTCATTTCTACATTTAAAGGAGACTGAAGCAGGGCTGCCTANCAGCCTTTCCCTCCAGTCCCTTCCCCAGCCTCATGGAGCCTCTGGACCTGCTGCAGCCCCTCCATCTCTTTCTTGAAGTGAGGGGCTCAGCAGTACCCCCAGGACTCAACGGGAGGGCTCCCCAGTGCCCAGTACAGGGGCAGAATCACTTCCTTCATCCTGCTGGCCACACATGATTGTTGCCTAGGACCTGTTTGCTCTTGGAACAGTCTGGAGACAGGATAAGATTTTATTGAAAAGTGATCAGTGTGTTGTTGGGAAACGGGGTTTTCACTGAATGGGGTTTTCATGAAATAGGGGCTTCAGAGAGTAGACTTTTTTCAGAGAACAGGGTTTCCAGAGAGCAGGGTTTTCAGCTGATCTATTCTCTTAGGATCCTCTACAGAGCCAACTTCAGATTTAACCCTGCGCGTGCTGCCTTCCCCAACAGCTGCGAACACGTCGGTGAGGCAGCTGCCACGTGAGGAGCGTTGGCGAGAGGTGAGTCATTTCTACATTTAAAGGAGACTGAAGCAGGGCTGCCTAGGGCGGGTCATGGAGTCTCCTTCTCTGGAGACATTTAAAACCCACCTGGACTGTTCCTGTGCAACTGGCTCTAGGGGATCCTGCTGTGGCAGGGGGATTGGACTGGATGGTCTTTCAAGGTCACTTCCAATCCCTGATGTTCTGGGACCCTGTGATAACCTGACAACTCACCAGTCCTCTTTTCCCCACCAAACACAGGGACGGGCACCGTTCCGCGGGATCTGAGCAAACACCAAAACCCTTTGTGAAAGCCCTGGATTTCACATTACACCGAAATAACCTCCCTGCGGCTCCATCTGCCTCGGGGAGCTGCCAGGAATTAAAACAAAGGAACACGCACACTCTTTGTAGTCAGAAAAGAGCTGCACAGTTTGTTTTGTAAAGCTCCAATGCGACAACATCTGCTCCGAAGCAAAAATCCCATCTAGAGCGGCGGCGATGCCCCTTTGGAAACCTGAGTGTTTTTAACCAGGCTGCTCCTTCCAGAGCTCCTTCCCAGGACAGACTTAATAGGTAACAGACCCCCTCGAGCAGCTTCATGAATCGATCCATCAGGGGTTTTTTTTTACCCCTTGGATTTTAGAAACCATTTGCCTTCTGCAGCCAGTTAAAGGGGAGAAGAGCACCTCACCCACCAAAACAACCCCAAGCTTGTAGAAAGCCAGGAGCACTGCTCTGGAGAGGACTTCTTTCCCCTCTACATTGGTTCCTCGCGCTCAGATCTGATGCTAATGTGGCGCTGTTGGGGGTGAATGCAGGACCCCAGCTCTTTGCAAGGAGGGGGAGTCGGGAAGGATTTCAATACGTTTGAGGAATGACTTTCCAATCCTATCCTGAAGGTTTTGTTAATCAGTGTTTGAACATTAAAGTTTGCTCTTCACTGTTCATCAGCTTCCGAGGATCCTCTCGGCTCAGCCAGCGAAAGACAACTGCTTCGTTGGCTTTGGTTTCATTCACCGGCTCCGCTGTTCCCTCTGGGTGTCACTCATCACCTCAGCATCTAACAACCTCCTTCACTCAGCATCACTGATGAGATGTCAAGAACTTCTCCTCCTTTGCCTTCCCCGTTTGAAGCCGTTTCCCCACGGCCGCTTCGCTCAGAGCCGCGCTGGAACCTGCAGGTAAAGCAGCTGAGGCAGCGATCTGACACGATTTGCTGAAGGATGAAGTCGAGATTCCCAGCTAATGAGTACCAGCCCTTCTCAGTGAATTTTCCAGTGAGCGTTCCTCATCCTCCTGAAATCAAAGCTGGGCTGCACTCAGTGTTTAACTTCGATTTCTGGCACCTTAGGGACGTTCTCAGCTTTACACAGTGTGACTGTGTGGAGATGGTTTTGGCTCCTGAAAACATTCCCTGTGCTAAAGGGCTGCTGACAAAGGGCTGCTTGATCTCATCCCCCTTGAATGTGATGCTCAGACACCCCTCATATCGGTGGGGAAAAGGCTGAAGCCCATAAAGTTGTAATTGAAAAAGAAAAAGGTATTTCCCCCCCAAGCCCCCAAACTCCCTTTTCCTCAGCAGAGCCCTTCTCCCGTTGTCCTGGACCCCACAAAGCAGCGAATCCAGTGGGTGATGCCTAGCTGGGAGTGAAGCTTTGCTGGCACCAGGGACTGGGAACCTGTTCATCCCTGAGCCCACACCAGTGCTCGTCAGGACTCGGCCTTTTAATTCCTCAAGAGCCAAATAAACCCTTCAGTATTTACTTTAGGGGATTTTACGGTCCTTTTGTTTCATGAGGATCATTGTAGAGCCCTGATCTGACGCCAGTCGCATCATCAGCCATGAATTTGGGGAAATTAAATAAGCAACGAGAAAATGCTCCACAACCACCTCCTTCCACCTCTTCCAGCACCTTCCCCTGGCTGGCTCCCCATAGGAACTGGTGCATGTTGCTTGGTCCAATAAGCAGAGCTGGAACATGACGGAGCCAGCCCAGACGCTCCCTGTCCCGACACCACTACAAATATTCCACCAGGAAAAAGCCCAGGAGAGATGATGAAGTTCTGGGAAAAGCTCCACTGTAGCTGTTACTGCCCATTACCCCATTTTCAAAGGTCTATAAAGCTTGTGAAAGATGATTTGGGATGAAGGAAGCTCCGGGAATGTTAAAATCCCAGCAGATTCTTCCTAAACAAAAGGAAAATGTGTTTGTTGCTATGAACCTGCCTCAAGCTGCTCTGTGGATTATTTCTTCCTTGAGTCACATTAGCTTTCCCTCTGCATCCCTCTCGTGGTAACACACCAACTCTACAGCTGCCATGGAACACCCCCTGTTCTGAGCCTTTGGAATCACAACATCACAGAGTGATGGGGACTGGAAGGGACCCCAAAAGATCATCCAGTCCAGTCCCCCTGCCACAGCAGGATCCCCTAGGGCCAGTCGCACAGAAACAGTCCAGGAGGGCTTTAAATGTCTCCAGAGAAGGAGACTCCACAAACCCCTGGGCAGCCCCTTCCAGGGCTCTGGCACCCTCACTGGGAAGAAGATCCTTCTCACACTGATGTGGAACCTCCTCTGTTCCAGCTCACACCCGGTGCCCCTTGTCCTATCACTGGGTGCCCCTGAGCAGAGGCTGGCTCCATCCTCCTGACACCCACCCTTCCCATATTGATCAACATTCATGGGGTCACCCCTCAGACTCCTTTTTTCCAAGCTCAAGAGCCCCAGCTCCCTCAGCCTTTCCTCAGCAGGGAGATGCTCCCCTCCCTTCACCATCTCTGTGGCTCTGCACTGGACTCTCTCCAGCAGCTCTGTGTCCTTCTGGAACTGAGGGTCCCAGAACTGGACACAAGATTCCAGATGCGGTCCCAGCAGTTCAGAGTAGAGGGGGAGGAGAACCTCTCTCGACCTGCTGACCACCCCCGTTGTGATCCACTCCATGATGCCATTGGCCTTCTTGGCCACCAGAGCCCATTGCTGGCTCCTGGCCATGCTGCTGGCCACCAGGACCCCCAGGTCCCTTTCTCCTCCGCTGTTCTCCAACAGGACAGTCCCCACCCTATCCTGGTCCCTGGAATTTTTTTTCTGTTGCTGTGGTTTTGCAGCAGTTGTTTAAAATGAAAACCAGTATTTTATTGCTATTTTGTCAGTGGAGAGGTTTCCTTTGAAAACACCCATCAGGTAGTCTTTATTCTTCCATTTATCAGCAAGGAAAACCATTTTCATGTGGAGATTTGGTTTAGGGATGAGGAAATCAAAAGGGAAAACAGGGTGAAAGTCCCAGGATGACTGAGGCTGGAGAAGCCCTCTGAGCTCAGCCAGCCCAGGCCAGGACCTAGCATCACCCTAGCAGCCACACCAGGGCACTCAGGGCCACAGCCAGGCTGGCCTTCAGCACCTCCAGGGATGGGGACTGCACCACTGCCCTGGGCAGTCCAGTCCAGGCTCTGATCCCCCCATTCCATGAGGAAGGGCTTCCTAACATCCAACCTAACCCTCCCCTGGCAGCTTCAGCCTCTGCCCTCTTGTCCTGGCGCTGGCTGCCTGGGAGAAGAGCTGGACCCCCAGCGGACTACAACCTCCCTTCAGGGAGCTGGAGAGAGGGAGACAGTCCCCCTGAGTCTCCTCCAGGCTAAAAGGGATTTTTATCCCTTTGAGAACTTTTAAACCAACCTGAGCTCCCTGAACCAAAGAGCAGAAACAGAGCTGTGAAAGTGACAGACACGACAGCGATTCAGTGCGAAGAGCATTTACTGATTGCATTTCTTGTCCTACCAGATGTTAATTTGTGCTACCCGCAGCACTTACAGATCCATCCCCACCGGCTGCATGAGGTGGGAGCGCTCCTTCAGCATCTCCCAGAGCCTCTGACTTCGCTCTGTACCCGTTTTCCCCTAACCTGGATTGTTTTAGCCCAGGATAAAAATACACCCTGCTTGTGGGGGTTTTTTATCCAGCGCTGTCAGTCGAAGGAGCAGCGCTCCTCGCGCTGGCTTTGATTGGCTCCGCAGCCCTCACGTCACGGTGCCACTCTGCAGCACTATCTCCATGGCTTGGAGTTTGCAGAGACCAATCGCTTCGTGCCTTTCCCTAACAGCTTGTTTTCGGCCCTCTCCAGAACAGTCCTGAGTAGAGGATGTTATCAAATCCCAGTGTGAGGGTGGCTTGGAATTGCAATGAGTTTCAAGGAAAGTCCTCTGGCAAAGCTGGTGATTTAAAACTCAGCGCTGTGTTATTTCTACCAACCTCCAAACTGCTGCATCCAGCAGTTTTACAGTCACCAGGATCCTTTATTATCACCTCCCCAAGACAATTCCCTTCGATGCCTCTGCTCGTGCTGCCAAGCAGAAAGCATCTTTTCAAATATTAAACACCCCCACACTTGTTCTCTCGGATAGTTTCTGATGGCTGAGTACTCCCGCGAGTTCTAACGCCACGTAAAAACAGCAAAGCAGCAGCAGCAGAGCCAGCTCCAGCTGCCTCAAGTGTTACCTTGTAAAATCTCAAACCTGTACAGCCCCGTGAGTCAGAGTGGCATCTGCAGCAGCCTAGAGTGAAAACATCGTTTAGCACAGAAAAATACCCTCGAGGAGCTCTGCAGTGCAGCCTGCATTGCTGCCTCCATGTTTACCTTTCAAATTGGCCACGGGGTTCCCAGCACAGAGTGAACTTTGTGTCCAGCAGGAGTGTGGAAGTGGTTGTCCCCCTGTACCCAGCACTGATGTGGCTGCACCTTGAGTACTGGGTTCAGTTTTGGCCACCTCAGAACAAGGGAGACATTGAGGGGCTGGAACAGGTGCAGAGGAGGGCAACGAAGCTGGGGAATGGCCTGGAGGATCCATCTGATGAGGAGAGATGGAGAGAGTTGGGGCTGTTTAGTTTGAGGAAGAGGAGGCTGAGGGGAGACCTCATTGCTCTCTAGAACCATCTGAAAGGACATTGTAGAGCTGTTGGTGCTGGTCTCCTCTCACAGGTATTAGTGATAGAAGCAGAGGGAAGGGCTTCAAGCTTCAATGGGGAAGGGTTAGACTGGCCATCAGGAAGACATTCTTCCCAGAGAGAGTGGTCAGGTCCTAGACTGGGCTGCCCAGGGTTGGGGTTGAGTCTCCATCTCTGAATGTGTCTACAAGTCGCTTAGATGTAGCGTTGGGGGGTCTGGTTTAGGGGTGAGCGTGTAGAGTACAGTTGATGGTTGGACTTGATGATCCCAAGGATCTTTTCCAACCTGAGTGATTCTATGAACTGTGATTCAGCAGCATCAGGAAATTGAGCTCTGCCCAAGTCCCAGGTTGATACTGCAATAAATCCATTTGCAGTCTCCACCTTTAAACACAGTGGCCCAATGGCCACAACTGATAGTCTGTTTGGTTGATAAATGCCACAGGGAGCTTTGGGCTTCCCACATCCAGCTCCCCTTGGTTTTGCTTTGGGCAGTTGTGGTGGGGAGCAGCCCTCACCATGCAGCAAATCCCCTCACAGAATCATAGAACACTTTGGCCTGGAAGAGGCCATCAAAATAATCCAGTCCAACCTTTTCCTAGCCCTGTCAGCACCACTAAACCCTGTCCCCCAACGCAACATCTGACCTTCCCTTAAACATCTCCAGGGATGGGGACTCAGCCCCCCTCCCTGGGCAGCTGTTCCAGTGCCTGATAACTTTCAGTGAAGAAATTCCTCCTAATATCCAACCTGAACCTCCCTGGCACAGCGTAAGGCTATTTCCCCTCATCCTATCACTGGCCACCACTAAGAACAGACCAATGCCTGCATCTCTACAACCTCCTTTCAAGTAGTCGTAGAAAGCAAGAAAAAGTCTCCCCTCAATCTCCTCTTCTCCAGGCTGAACAGCCCCAGCTCTCACAGCTATTCCTGTCCCTGACTTGTTGGATTAAGCTGAATCCAGTTTTATGATAAACTGTTGGTACAGCCTGTTCTTCCTTGAGGTTCAAAGCTAAAGATTCATTCAAACAGTCTCTGTGCAGAACTGATGACTCTTGACTCTTTGCTCTGTCTTTCCTCTCCTGTATTAGGTGCACAGCATTCCTAGGACAAGGATGCTCTTCAATCTTCATCACATCTTTCCAGCCCAACGGCTGCAAATCTGACAAACACTGCTGCAGTTCCAGGCTTTGTCCTACACCAAAAGGAAGAGCAAAGTTCAAGTTACTCGTAAAAGAAGACCAGTATTTCCATCCCTGAAGGACAAGGAGCAGTCTTGAGAGAATCCTCAGAGAGAATCCTCAGAGATGTGTTGTGTGACAGCACCCAAATCCAAAACTTGATGCTACCCACCTTCCCTGCTCCACCACCCTCCACCTCAGCTCCCACCACACGCTAAATACCTTTTCATTACCTCATCTGCTCCAAAACTAAAGCCCTGCACAGCCCCTCACCCAGCTGTGGCCCTGCCTTCGCTGCAGACACCAAGCCAGCGGCTCTGGGCTCTCAGAGCTGGGCAGAACGTGCCGCATGGGAGCAGTGGCCACCACGATCC
Organism: Rhinopomastus cyanomelas; assembly: GCA_013400115.1. NCBI lineage: Eukaryota > Metazoa > Chordata > Aves > Bucerotiformes > Rhinopomastidae > Rhinopomastus > Rhinopomastus cyanomelas. Next base: position 55,541 of record VXBP01001327.1, on the reverse strand, counting down.
TGTCATGAGTCCCACCACAGGGCTCGCAGCACCACCACCAGCAGCCTCCACAGGACCCAAACTGGCCTTCAGAGCCCTCAGCCTACCTCCACAGGGCCCAAACCAGCCTCCAGAGCCCTCAACCCACCTCTGCAGGGTCCAAATGGCCCTCCAGAGCACCCAACCTGCCTCCACAGGGCCCCAACCAGCCTCCAGAACCCCCAGCTCACCTGCACAGGGCTCAAACCGGCCTCCAGATCCCCCAACCCACGTCCACAAAGGGCTGATTCTGTCGCCCCCGTCCCCTCTTCTCTCTCCAGCCGTCCCCAGACCCTTCCCCACCACCACCTCCGCCCTCCCTCCCCATCTCGAGGATCCATTGGCCGGCAGAGCTGTCGCTCAGCCGCAAGCCCCGCCCCTCCGCCCGCCATTGGGGGTTGCTGGGTCTGACCCCCTCCCCACCGACCCCCTCCGCCTCGCGCGCGCCCCTTCGCTCCTTTCCGCGGGAGCCCCGCCCTCCCAGGTGTGTGCGTGCTGCGTCACCCCGCCCACGCGCACGGGCCGTGCTGGCGTCGGCGTCCTCCGCGCGCTCCGCGTCACCGCTCAGGGCCTGGGCGCGCGGCGGAGGCGGCAGCGGCCGGACGGTTCCGCTCGCAGCAGTTTGAGCTCCTTCTGTCGCTTGTCTGTCGTCGCCGTTCGGTACCGGCCGCGTGGGACCGCCCGTAGCCGANCGCCGCCGCCGCCATGAGCGTGGAAGCGTACGGGCCCAGCTCGCAGACCCTCACCTTTCTGGACACGGAGGAGGCCGAACTGCTCGGCGCCGACACTCAGGGCTCTGAGTTCGAGTTCACCGACTTCACCCTCCCCAGCCAGACCCAGACT